>CP099841.1:5010422-5332922 GCA_030062745.1 Capitulum mitella | reverse complement strand
CCCTGGGGTGATACTCGATCGGGTGATGATCCGCTCTGAAACCATGCCGGCAGCCGGTCCCGATAAACTGTAATTTATAGATGTCGTTACGGGGGAGAAACGTGACGACTGGGCCATTGGCAGCCGGTGTGAGGGAACATCCTCTTTTACGTGTCAGCGCTGTCAGGGAGACCCTGGAGAATCAGCAAGTCAAATGGAGCTGGGGTGGTGACAGCGGCGTAGAGAAAAAACACTCCTGGTTGTTTCCCTGTCACGCGGCAAAATGTTCTTTTGTTGGCGTGAGGGTCCCTCTTTAGATGAGTCAAGGAGCCTGGACCTTTTCATTGCGAATTCCCGCGCTGATTAGGCAGATCCATTAGTGAATCATCGTTCATGTTTGCAAGCTGAAAACAGCGCGTTGCTTGGCGGACTTTATTCTTATTAATTTATAGTGGATTCATATGCAGGCATTTTAGACACTGTCGACTCGTCCCATTCTTAAGTTAAAGACCTTTGCCTTTTGCTGGTCGAAGGTCTGGAAACAAAGCAACGTGTAACAGGTGTGATCTGAAACCGGATGAGAACATTTTGTTAATTATCGAAACTACTTCTGTCTTGAAATTCTGAGATCAGAAAGTCTTAAATCCTGCGACTGCTCTTTACCTGGACGAATATCTAGGTCTGTCTAGCATGAACGAACAGAAGTCATCGAGCCAAACAGGTAACACCGTTTCGTCCGACGCCATCTCATCCTTGCAACACCCGCACCTCTTCAGCAATGATGTCAGCTGCTTGGAAGCTGAGTGGCCGAACCTATGCAAATGTATTCTGTTGGTATTTTACCCATGCGTTCGATGTGCACGATCATTGATCGGGAAGTCCCGTATGTCATCGAACGGATGGCTGAAACTTGGGGATAAACGATCGCCATAAGTGACTCAGACACCAGGCGTTTGTGTCTGAGTATGCGATTTGTCATTGTGGTTTGGTCGTATTGCGATTTTTAGCCGTAATTGCAACTGATAAAGAATAACATACAACGGGCACGGTGTGTAACCAAACTTTAATTAAATAAGATTGCTTATTTTGATAACTATCTGAATACCCTGTTTTCAATGTGTAAACACTTCTATTTCGCATCACGTAGTTTTTATTTACTTTGATGAAATCGTAATGGAATTTGAAGAAATATTTCGAAAACAAAAAATGAATATTCCCACCTGAAAAGGAGGCCTCAAGACATACTGCCCCCACTTCCCTAAGAAAGGGGAATGAGCGTCTAGGTCCGCCAATGAGCGTCCTCCATAGCAGGCGTCCCCGAGATCCCCAAAAACTGACAGCAGCGTCTCGTGAGTTCTCCTAATGCCACCGACAGGCAAACGGCACCGCATCCCATTCCATCGCAAACGACAAAAGCGGTTCTAACGCTGCTGCGGCGCTGACCGGACCCGTCCAACGCCTCCCGACTCTGACCGCTGGCTGGCTGGCCTGGCGGGCTGACCGCGTCGCCCGACCCGGCCCGACGCCGCGGGCCGTCGGAGACCGTCCGGCGTCGTCGGCCGCCGGCGGCGCGGCCGACGGTCTGACGTCACGGCCCGGGTCGGCGGCGGGGCCGGCCGCCGTTCCGACCGGCTGCACGCCGATGGCGGCGGCGGCGGCGGCGGCGGCGGCGCGTCGTCTTCCCGCCGGGGAGTCACCGTGGCGGTCCCCGCACGGCGGCGGCGGCGGATTTGTCTGGCGCGAGCGACCGCCGCCGGGGCCGCCCCGCGAGCCGGCGCTGATTCACGGCCGGGCCGGACGCCGCTGACAGGAGGCGCCGCCAGGCTGAGGGGCGCCGCCTGGCGGGCCGCCGCCGGCGACGCGGCAGGCGGCGCCCGACGCGCTGGTGTTGGCGCCCGACCGCTGGTGCAGGGAAGACTGCACCACTTCAATCACGCCTTTCTGAGAATAATAGAAAGGGTGTTTTCGATGGCAAAGGAAGATGTTGGATTACGTTTTCTTTTCAACTGTTTGGCTGATAAGCGTGCTCTTGCGCAAGTGCAGCAGAACATTCCTTATTTAACTCAAACTGTATCATAGAGACACATCAAGCATAAGCTTGCATGGCTGCATTGGTTTGCAGTAGGACATTAAATCAATTATTCACGCTTCATGCTCGTATGTCATTATTACCTTACGGTACCTCTGAACAGCTCCCACTGAAAAAAAAACACTGCAAAATGCATCAGTAGGGTACTTCGTATCCGTTTTATGCGCTCCGCACTTGACGACATATGACACGATTAAAGAACTGGAAGGCTGCTATTAAAGAGCTAGGGGCTACGTGCTAGTTGTGCCTGACCCAACCTTTCCTATACCCATAACCTATGAGGAGGCTTGCTAAAACGGCATGATCGATGTCTTAGGAATGTCAAATGGAATGCAAATTTAGGATTCACGCCTGCTTATCTGACTGAAAGCTTTGTCGTGTTTCAGCCCCAGAACTACTCGGGTGTACGCCCAACAAAAATTCCAACGCGCCGTTACCATCAAACGCATCACACGCCAAAGCGCGCTGGATTCGCGGCAGCGGATGCAGAGTCATGTCTTCGAGCTGGCCGTGTCGGACAGTCAGTAAACGCCCGACGTTGGTTTTTGCACGCTGATGGTAATTGAATGGCACTCTCACGTGCACGCCGTATTTGCATTTGCAGAGATCTCGGGTTGAGCCAACAGCGGGCGCGAATTGGCCTCCTCAAAACCGCTAAGCCCATCCGGTGGTGTGGGCGCCGACAGCACTTGAGCCCTCTGAGTCACCAGCGGAATACCTGATCCCATCCGGCCAAGCCTCATCCGCGCTAAGGCGGCCGAATGGCCTGTCACCCGTCGTTTGTAAGGAGCCATGCTCCATGGCTGTGTTGCTGGTTTGCGGTCCTGACACGCCCCAACATACCAAAGCATGGCACGCAGAGGATTTGACGTGACTCTCGAACGTTGCAGATGTCTTGCAGGCACGTCTTTTTAATTCATTTATTCTTTGTTGCTGCCAGCCGTTGAGCTGCCTAAGTAGTTTAAGCTTGAATCCCCTACTCCGAAAGCGTCCAATCTTTTTCACTCTGATGGCCGATTGTTTAGCATCAGGCACGTCGTTTTTGATTCACTCATTACTTGTTGCTGCCAGCTGTTGAGCTACCTGAGTAGTTCATGCCGTGATAGCTTTTACTCCTAACTTCGACAATGAACGATCTTTTTCAACCTGATAGCCAGTTCGCGAGAATAACGATGGCGCTGCAACCAGTCTAGCTCATTATTGAGAACACCAGTACACCAACACTAAGGTCAGCGTTGTCTAAATAAACTGCGAGTCATAGCCTCTGCGCGGTAAACGTTTCGCGGTCTGCAGATCGGTGCGGCCAGGCTGCGCAGTGCGCAGTCACCAGCTGGTGTGGCAGTGATCGAACTGAAAGCTGCCGGTCGCCACAGGCCGGCTCCGGGGTCGGCCTTCGGACCCGTTCCGGGGTCGTCGACCCGTGACACGGCGCGACACGGACACCTGTCGACCTGGCAGGCGGCGGACTTCTGGACGGCCCGTGCAGCGTCGCGGGGCGGCGGAGAGCCACCGCCGATCCGATCGGCCGCGAGAGTCGGTCCCGACACCGACTGACGGCGGCGGCGCCATGAATTATTCAGCGGCGCGGTCGCCACGGCCGATGGCAGCCGCGCTGTTTCTCCGGCACCGGAGGACGATGGGCCGCGGTGACAGTGTGAGCTACGGCGGCGGGCCGAGGTCAGGAGACCTAGCGATCGCGCGGGCCTTTGCGGCTCGTTTTGTCTTGCGAGGCGGAACAGCACGGGATCTGCCTGCTTTCACAAGCATCTGGATATCACAATCAGCCAGGGACGATGATTTACCAGTCATACGGCCAGGACTCCTTGCATTTAGCGTTCCAGTATGTGTCTCATAAGCATTTTGAAAGGCTGCTTCAAGGGCAGTTACCACGGCCTCTGACGCCACACAAAGAGCTCGTCCACCACGGACGGTTATGGGGCCTTCCCGTGAAGGCGTCGCCTGGAGAACACACGGTGTGCTCACACGAGGACTGATCACACCGACACACCATAACCTTCGCGGTCACACCCATGTACATACGTCAGCACAGCTGGGCAGAGCGTTCAGCTGGTACCCGTTTATTTCTAGCTGCTGAGCATAAATATCGAGGCCACCTGCTCACCGTTTCGCCTGACATTGAATGAGGCGACAGTAGCGAATGTCTCCATCCAGGCTGTTGATACGCTGCGTAATTGGTTTCCAAAAACTCGTGACACGTCACTCCTAGGATTTTAGGACTTAAGGATAGGATCACTGCTTTGAAGAGACTCAGTGACATTCGAGTATAGGTTTCCGTGAAAATCTCAAAACGTTCAGCCCTTGGTTCCTCATCATTTTCTCATACTCTGAGGCTCAACCATTCTTCTCAGGTAAGTGGGCACACAACGAGGACAGCCTGCCAGCTGCCGTACTTACCGTCCCCGCCGTCGACTCCGACGGCCCAGTCGCGCGTAACCCGGCGCCGCGGACACGCCAGCGACGATCGTCCGGAACGGATTATTGCCATCTCTTCCCCGGCGTGGGGCGGGTCGCTACCGTTACCCCCGCTCTCCAGCGGCACATCAGGCGAGATGCGAGCACGTCGAACGACTCGAACGTGACCCATTTGGTCTGCGAATGGACGTGCGATGGAACTATCGACGCCTGGACCTCGCAAGGCCTGTTAGCTCGGTGGAATGGCGGCGGTTTGACGGGGTCCGATTTATAGCTCAGGAATGATAATAAACAGAAGAGGATGAAACGAAATACAACGTATGCCGCAAACCTTCACCAAGCGAAACAGCTATGAATGCCCTCTCAGATGCCGTCTCTAATAACGCGAGCATATATATGTGCAGTTCGAGTCCAGACTTAAAAGTCACAATGGATAATCCCAAACTTTTAGTTTTTTTTGTGCCGTCACCCATGAACAGATGACCAGGAGTGCATTGCCCTCATCCAGGAAAAAACATATCATGACAGGTCACGAACTTTGATGAACTTTGCGCTTGCAGACTGCCGACCTCAATGATCAGCTGCTTTCCGGTTTCGCACCCAGTAGACGGACAAAATTTCATTCTGTGTGTATTTACAAGACCATTTTAACAAAGCACTCCCAGTGCGTCGGATTAAAGAAAAATATGGCGAACTTCCTTAATCATACATGGATTTTGTTACCGTTACTTCAATAATGTTAGAAGTTTATATCAAGTTTAAACAACGACTAGCTTTGGGACATTCCCCTTGGTATCAGCACTGTTGATCATGCAACCGTAATTGCTGAGACATCTGTGGATAGCAGTCAATCAAACAAGAAAACGAGCATTGGAGCCTTTCTCTAGTTTCATCTGTTGTATGACTGCATTGGCGCACTCTGATTGACTGCATTTTTCGTCCACTTCGTCACAGCTTATGTATACATTGCTCGATCTTGATTACATGGCAATTTGGCTAAACATTCTAGAGAAATTATTGATGACCGTCACCAGCCTTGTTTTGTTCCTCTCCTGAAAGTTCTGCCGGGGACAGCCAAATCCATGACAATGGCAGTCAGTATTTCGATGCACACTGCTTCTCAGAACAACCGAGCCTCTTCTGCTGGGCCTTCATGGCGCGTCAGCTGGTGACATAATCACACGGTTCCTTAATCCCACAGACTCGCGTTGCATCAAGATCAGGACACAAGAACCGCGTCTTGCAAGCTTTGTCAAGTGTTGCTCTAAGGCTGTGACAATATCCCACGGGCTGTCATCCGGACACTCCCTTCGGTGTTTGCTTCACCGCAATCTCTGTCAAATAAATCTCGGGCCGCCGTCAAACAGCTCGCCTCCACCTCCGTCCATCAGCCCGGCCGAGATAAGCGGTGGTCTTCATTGAGCGTCCCATGGTAACCACTTTGTTTTCTGTTTGAGCGGGGTTTATAAATGTGCTGTATTCAAACACTGGAAACAAATCCTGCAATTTGCTTCCAGTTAACATTGGAAGATATGTGTGGCTCCCAGTATCGAGAAAGCCGGGGTAACGTAGCTTAACCCGATTTCCGTATGGAAGGGGTTTCAGAAACCCCTTCCGCTCCGGTCTTTTGCTCGCCAGTTTAAAGGTTTCTGAAGCTGTCACAAAAATGAGCGATTTTTCCTTTCTAATCTTTGTATGTATGTGTCAAATTTTTTTACTTTAATTTCTCCAGGGATGGAATCAGGTTACATTTTTTGGAGGTAGCACACTTCATTTTTAGCCTGTAATTGAATTTAAAAGGAAATAACTTCCAAAAATAGAGATTTTGAGAAAGAGTTTAAAAGATTATCTACGTGTGTAGGTAAATAACGCCGCCAACAAAAAAGACCTTGCTTTTGACCTGAGGCCATTACAGAAGTGACGTAAAATGTCTGTGCGTGTATCCCACATCACAAGTCATAAACAAGACTAAGAAATCTAGTCGACTATGAAATGATCCCAAGGCCATTCCATGTGATGCTGAGGGTAACCGAGACCATTCGAGGTCAATGATCGTCAGTTAACTTGATGAACATGCGACCATAACAGTTACCCCCTTTTGATGCCCCTGACGCCGCATATGCCGACATTATACGAACAATGTATTACGATTTGGGCTTCTGAAATAAGGAATGAGTACTTAAAGCTAAAAACAGTTTCAAACTTGCATGTTAATTCAGTCGTCCAAAAACATATTTCTTCCATTTTCCAAGCCCCGTAAGCGCCTGTGGAACGTATAGGCCAAAGTGGAAGTTCAGTTGATTAGCTCTCGATTTATGCCCATAGCATCAAAATCGGTCAATAAACATGGGAGTTATATATTAAGTCAGAAATACCCCCTTTCTGGCTTTTTTGCCCATCTGTATCTATGCCTTACAAGATTTTCTCCATTTCGTTTTAGAAAAGTGCAGTTTATGCCAGGGCAAATCGATTGCTGTTCTTTGCGATGAAATCAGACGGGTTGTTCTCGAGATCTCTGGAAGAGGGGCCGAACAAGCCCCCCCCCCCCACACTGTTATAACAGTGAGTGATAGCGATATGGGCACGGGAACAGGGTTAGGCCAGTTTTTACACATCATACATGGAATCACAAGAAACGTCGTCAACAGGACTTCAGATCTTGAAAAAGGGCAAAAGGCGAAAAAACGCAACATTTCGTTTCAAATGAAAGTTTCGAACAAGATAAAACAATAAGTATAGCTCAAATGCAGATAAAAAGTGTTTGACCCATCACTAACTTTCTTTACAGAGCATAACCATCCACATCTCGTGTTGCTGTCGGAACATGGATGACCAAAAACAAGCAAAATCCATGCAACACTCACACATGGCCGACCTATTCTTAGCCTGCGACGCACGGAACCGCATTTCGCACTGTGCCTTAGTGCCCAATGCAGCCGCATTCTGCAGAACCAGGCAGTCTCCGCCATGCTAGCGTGAGGGCAGAGTCTCAAACATCACCTCCGTCTCGGGCCTGATCAGACTCTAGGTCTGACCTGCCCCGCTCTCGTGTTCCTGCAGCCGTCTGCCGCGCCGCTGTCGGCAGCGGTGAGGATGCAGCGCCGCCTGCACCTCGGTGCCAGCGGGACGCCTGATAACAGGCCCAGGACGGTGTCCGAACAGGCGGGGACGAGCCGAAAGACGGCCGCCGCGGCGGCCCCGTGCAATCCGAGAGGAGCCGTGTTTGGCGCCGCCACAGGCGCGCCGTACGGTACCTGGTGCAACAGTGCAATGAAGACGGCTTTGGCGCGGTGGTCCCGGCCTGTTCGAGCCTCAGATAACCCAGCTTAGCACGCTCCAGCGCCTCCCAGGCCATTTGCATTGGAGATTAGACCTGTTAATAGATTACTGGGCTGCAGTACGGAAAGCTGCCAAGAATGCAAATGGTAGAAATTAATACTATTCTGTTTTCATTTTTCTCTCCGGTTCCTTCGCCATACTGTCAGAATTTAATTTAAGAGATGTAATTTGAGAAATTAAGATGCGTTCTTTCTTTGAAGGCTGTTTGAATTAATTTGATTTGATTGAATCATCAGGCGAGGAACTCATTCCTTTGAAATACTCGCTCAGAGACATCTCCTTCATCGACTGATACGTTTCATCAAGCTTTCATATAATCAGAAAATGACAACAGTACACTAGGCAAACTCTTTACCTTGAACTCTGCCTCAAGACAAAACGAACATAAATACAGTGTTCATATGTGTAAACATTTTCATATTAACAATATTCCCTCTATAATTCAGACAATTTCATGGATATATTACGGGACCACTACTAACTCAACCTGAGAGTTTTTTTAAGCTTATTCTCTCCTCCAAAAACGTTGCGTGTCAGCTGTATTTGGTCCGGAGTTACGGAGATAATAAAGGCGGTGATCGGAGGAAAGAGGGATGCTTGAAATCTTGTACGGCTATGGCGTATGGCACTTCATGGTAGTTTGGTTGTCTACGAACGATGCTGTAAGAAATTCGGAATAGTTCAATATCTCAGTGTGAACTGATGGTCCTTCTGCGTAATAAGAAACATCTGATCCTAATTTGGGCAACAAGCTATCAACTCAATGAATTTAATTCACATCGCGTTTCTTTTCACTGCACATTTTTCAAGCGACCTGCTTCCTTGGCATAACGTGGTTTGCTTGAAGTCCAACCACAGCTTCCACCGTTCCGGTGCGCGGGTGGCTATTTTCACTCGGCTGCTTCCGGGCGCCAACTCGTCTGTCTCCATAAACAAAGCTAAGCTCCTTAGTTGGGCCAGCCGAGCGTTTCATCGTCGACGCAACAAGCGTCTGCCGGCGCCCCTCCCAAAAGAGCCGGCCATTTTGGCTGCTGACGGTCGGCGAGTGTCAGGGACCACCCACTGCTCGACGGAGACCCGCCCCGTCCCCACCGACGCGGCGACGCGTTGCCATGGCAATGTGACACATCGGTCGACGGTGGCATCGCCGCGCCAGCTGGCGTCGGATAAACCGCAGATGGCTTCATGGTAAGCGGAGTTGCGTCATGTGGAGTGGCCACAGGGCTGTAGGTGGATTACTGAGGTCCGCCGGTTCCCTTACAGTTCCCATGTTGTCCTCCATTATTATTTTTTGGGAGGGGTGTGGCGGCGGCTAAGAGAGTTGACAGTTGACAATTATAGCTGGGAGCAAAAAACATTTAAACTGATATGAACATGCGCCCCAAGAATTTTCCAACGGTGACTGCCTACTGAACGGGAAATGGGGTGCGAAAAATGTTTGGATGTCAGTAGTAATCAAAAGCACTTTCAACATTGGACGCAGTATAACCGGGCCTCAGCAGCAAACGTGGAGAACTGTTAACAAAAATATCCTTGAAATGGAGAATATAATGAACAAGTCAGGACATATCTAGCGTGAAGGAGATATGTTGAGCTGTTTGTCAATACTTACATTGGTATTTGACTTGACACTTAACTGGAACCAGCACACTTCTTATAACTGAATACTGATGTACGTTTTAAAGTAAAAACTACTTTATTTTTCCCACAAATTCACTTTCATCTATAGTTAGGAATCTCTGTCACTCCAGCTTTCAGGTGAGAGCCTGTCGCAGAAAATCAGTGTGGTGTTGGAGAATTAGCTCGAAAGATGAAAACAGAAAAGTTACATTAGCCTCGCAGAGCAATATGGTTCATGAAATATGCACAATTTCCAGTTTTCTGTAAGGGAATTATATTAGCAATATTCTCACACGATTAGCCTTAAGATTTTTTGGGACGATATATGGTCCCCACAACCGGCTTAAAGTCAGTCCAAGCACCCGTCGATTTTGAGCCATTTATTTGGCTATCAGTACTGTTGACCAAGGAAGCACAATTCAAGAGATGTCTGTGAACTGCATTCAGACAAGCCAGGAAGCAACCAAGCAAGGAAGCAAAGCAGCTTCAGAACTCTGGTCTCATCGACTTGATTATTAAAACAGGCAAGACTCTCTATGCCAAGGAAAACTTTATGTTAAGATGGACCCGCCGTATCAGCTATAGCCCATCTTCAGGAGTGACAAGGAATTGTGCTGCAAAACTCGAAAAGTTAAATCACACGTCAGTCAAAAACGGCAGACCTCCGAACTGCAAACACCAACATGAACAGGGAAGTACCATAAATTACATCAAAATCGACGGAACCTAGGCTCCGCTATTTATTTTAGCCCACCATGATTAAGCGCATCAATTGCAAGTTTAGACAACGCATACCGACAAGGACAAAAACCAACAGCTATATAACAGTGCGATTCTACATCATCTAAGGCATGCTATGTATTTCCATCCTTCTCAGTCAAATTCACTAACCTACTGCACGTAGGTTAGAGTAAAAGACAACAAAAATCGCACAATGAGCTCCTTCTCCCGTAGGCCTAAATTATATACCAAGACGTAGCATCAATATTAAGAGGTCGACGGAGTTTACGAAAATGAAGTGACTCCAAGACTTTGAGGTCCTCGATGGCTAGAATTTTGGTCGTTTTCATTGACTGTGGGGCTGCTTTCACTCGCTTTGTTCGCACAATCTGCGTTAATAATGAACTAATTAGGACATGTATGGTATGAAGCAGATGTCGAGAACAAGTTGTCGATGGTCCCATGATGCATGTATGACTGGTCATTCAGCTCGATTCTGTGTTCTTCCGATAATAAATACATGCCTTGAAATATGTAATGCCTAACTTTTACAACGAATTTACCCCATCTGCAGGCAGTATCAGCCAAGACGCCTTACGAGCGAACCCCGCAGACAATCGGTTGACTGCGGTAACGTGAATCATGGCATGGGAAAAGAAGAGTTACGTCAGGCCCGCAGAACAATTCAGTTATTCGAATTAAAGTAGGCAGAATTTCAGTTCCTGTTAAGTGAGCCACGTCAGGAATGTTTTCATGCGAACTGCGGTGAGACATTCGAGACGATTTAAGTTCCATCCTCGTGCATTTTTGAATAATGTTATACGTTTAGATAAATAAACTATATTTTTGTATATGCCATGTATTATACACTGATGTTACGTACATATATGCATCTATATAAGTGAATACGTTACATATACAAATATCTTACACATTTATATTACTTTATATAATTTGGATATCTCAAGCATGCATGGCATGAAGCAGACGTGAACACGAGATGTTCCCATGATGTAAGGCTAGTCACTCAGTTCGGAGCAGTGTACTTCTCATAATCGACGCATGCTTTAAAATGTGCTTCATTTAACTGTTGCCACAAATCTTTTTCATCTACATTCAATGGGTCTTTTCCAACCAAGCTGCTTGATGAGGGACATCTGCACAAAATCGCTTGGCTGCTAAAGCATGAGCTCGTAATAAGAAAGAAGAAAAGTCGCACTAGTCCACAGAACAATGCAGTTATTCCCATCAAAATATACGCAGTTTTTCGTCTCAACAATGGAAGTTGTCTCGGGCAGTTTCTCCTGTAGATATGCGTTAAGGTGTTTTGAACAATTAAAATTTCCAAATAAGTGCATTTTGTAATAATTCGCAAGTAATATTAAAGGTTTAAACATCGCCTAAGCATTGGTTAATTTTCAGACATTTCCATGCTCAACAAAATTATCGATGAATGAAGCTTAATTCAGGACTTGTCTGTATATCACATTCAGGCAAGCAAGCAGACACTCGAACACCAGTTGTTATCGATTGTTATATGATTTCGTTCACTCCCTTGGCTCGTTCGCCTCGTCCGAAAAACTAGAACCTTGAACTTTCATCGATAACCGTAGTCATTAATTGTTCTACGACTTCGTTACTTTGCTTCACTCGTTCGCTGTCCAAAAAAAAACTAGAACATTTAACCTAACATAGAGTGAGGGCTACATGCACCAACCACTGTTCCCTGCCGTGAAGGCACACGTATGACTGGTCACTGTTCAAATGAAGTAAGCGATGGAGCAAGCGAACACGATAATACAGTCTAAACAAACCAGGGTTTTAAATGCTTGCTTGTCTACTTGCTTGAATACAGCTCACACTTTTATGAAATGTATAGCTTATATAAACTGGTCATAGTTCATATGGCACACTGTTTTTGCTTCCAAAATGCACTTAATTGATTAACAGTTTAGGCATTCAAGAAAACATGCATGAAGGCATGTAGGTGTAAATGCACAAAATCCTACTCAGTGTTTTGGCGATATTTAAATGCGTAATTTTGTCAATAAGTTAGCAAAAACTTACGGGAAGATTTAGGTTATCTCAAAAGGCCTTCATGCAGACCAGGGGTAAAAGTTACTGAGATGACTGTCCTCAAACAAACTGGAATTTGAGCATGTTTTAATTTAAATGGCTCTTTTTCTGCGAGCCTAATGCATGTTTTTTTTTGTTTTCGTGCGACGATCTTATGTTTAAGCAGCCAGTCGATTTTGTAACTCAACAAGTGGTTCGGCTCGCAGACCCCCATCGCTGTAGAAGAAATAAATTCGCGACAAAAATGAAGTAAATGATATCTTAAAACATGCATCAGTTACGAAAACTTTACTGATTCGCACAGTGATCATGGAGCCATCATGGAGCTATCGACAACTTGTTGACAACATCTGCTTCATGCCATGCTTGCCCTAACTAGTTGGTAACGTAAATTACTGATATTTGTACTACATCTATCAACAGAAGCTTTAGTTTTCTACTGAAAACATGCATTTGTAAGCTTGAATCAGTTACGAGATCTTTACTAATACGCGCTGTGACGAGTCATGCATCATGGAATCATCGACAACTTGATCGAGAGGTGCCCTTTACACCATGCATGTCCTAACTGTTTGGGAAGGGAAATTGCCGATATTTGTAATGCAGCTATTAGAAAAAGCTTTAGTTTTCACTTTAAAATATGCATTTGTGAGTTTGCAGTCCTGAGCAGACAGCAGGACATCAATCTCCGCATCGGCATGTTGACACCGAGTCTGTTAGCGGAGGCACGTCAATCTGCCCCATCCTTCAGACTGTCGGCGGCGGTCGTCGACGCCGGCGGCCGGCAAGGAGCGCCAACTGCAAACGGCCGCTAATGGACCTGGCGCTGAGTTATGCCGCGGCCGGGCCGGACGCCGGCACGCCGCGGCCCGGCGCCGGCTGGCAGAGCCGTGCCGACCGGCCCGCTGCCGGCCTGGCTGCCTCCGTCTGGGCCCGCAGGCCTAGCGGGTCGGTAACAGGTCTGCTGCTTCCTCCCCCCAGCCGAGAAGGGGGAGGAGGGTGGCACCGCGCCCTTCGTCTCCCGAACGTCATCGAATGGCTCAGCTGAGGGGAGAGGATTGCGCTTCTTTCGCAGGGAAGGCGGTGGACGGATTGGAGATAGAGCAGGTGCGCAGTGGAAGTGCGCGGACTCGATGGGATAGGCGCGGCAGATGAATTTGTCGTTCGGTTTCAAAGGGATAGATTCCCAATGTTTCATTAGCTTAATACAGCAGATAGTCTACACCGGTTTGATGAGATAACTCGTATTTTGCTGGTTTTCAGAAGTCTTAAAATGGAGCAGTCTTACTTGGAAGATAATTATGATTGGTATGCTGTGGTCATTGACCTTTTCTTATCCTTATGTGACATATAAAGCCCAGCTCTTAAGCGATGTATGCACAGATCCAATTAAATCAACCATGTTTATCCCTCGACCGAATGGTTCTTCATTATGTTCAGTGTTTCTCCGACAAACTGTTGAATGCACCATGTGGCAAATTGTTATAAATCAGCAAGAAAAATTGCAATCTTCAGCACGTTGTCAGCGTCATTTCTAAAACATTATCATGCGATCTAAACAATTCCTGCAAGGCTGTTCAGGGTGTCTGGTAAAACATCGCGTGACTTCTGGCCGCTGCTGGACGTCGTAACACAACGCCCCTTGCAGACGTTGCGGGGCAGTGGCCGGGGTATTCGGGCCTCGCGTCCGAGGCGCCTCCTCATGACTACGCGCGTCACAGCGGACCGTTGAGCTCTGAAGACCGGTCGTCTGGGCCAGAGGACGGGCCACCTGCGTGTCGACCGGCCTCCATCCTTACGCCATTGTTAGCTGCAGGTGCAGCGGTATGGGGTCGATTGCAATCGGGATATTTGTGATTTATTGCAGGCTTAGGAAGTGGTCCGCGCCGTGCGGAATAACAATGAGATGAAGCATATTCAGGAAGGAAACTGGCGGCGCCGTCCGTAGCATCAAGAAACATGCTGTCGCATTGTATCGATGCCATGTTCCTTACTGTCGGTAAAAACTGGTAAGTGGTAAAATGTTTTTTTTCTGCCAGGTGTGTCCCACCAAGCAGATGTTTATAAATATGCACATTGCAGTTGTCAACAACAACGGCATGTATTAAAGTCTCTGATAATGTATTTGTTGTTTCGAGACAAGCGAAACAAGGTTGATGTTTCAAGCCCAATCGAGACACCAATTTCGTCGTGAAATTAGAAAGATACGTTGAGAGGCCAGATTATAATCGTTCGATTCGAATGTGTTATCGTATGGCCTGTTGTGCTGTCAAACAATATCGTTCATCTGCTGATTCTGTATATCTTTTTGTCATGCCTAAAATATTTGTTCACCGCTTACTAGCTGAATGTGTATTATGTGACACCCGCTTCATGCATTTACGTGTTCCAATTCCGGTAATCAGATGAATAAGGTGTTACGTGTTCTCAACAAGACAGTTATAATTTTTTTGTGATGTTAAAGCTGGTAGCGAATAAAGTATGGTTTTCCATTATCGTATAGTCAATTTTGACGCAAGCATTGTAAAGAAAGGCAGTTTGGGCTCCTGGAAATGCCAGCATCCCGATGAATCAAGTACAGTCCCGACAAACAGAAATTTTGAGATCTTCCATGAATTGCTCAATTGGAGGGGCAACTTTATAACTATTGCCGGTATGGGGGGCAGCGATGCAGCACCCACCAAGGTTTTCCAAAGATAATTTCCTAACAGTTTGTTGGATCCACCTAAAACTTGGTGCATCCTCTGTGGCATTATTTCCGCATCTCACAGTGTAAATAATTTTCCTCTACGTTGCCATGGTAACGAGCTATGATGTCATGACGGGAGCCATGTCAGCCATTCTCGCGTGCCAGCGCGGCTGGTTCACAACGTTCTCATTTTTCTCTCACTTTAAACCAGTTGAGGAGCATAAACACAATTATTTTATGTCTATATGTATCTACATATATATATATATATATATATATATATATATCGACTCAAAAGTGTGCATGTTGTGAGACTATACATATGTTTAGTAGGTTTTTGCTCAATGCCGGAATTATCGAGGGTGTAAACGGATGTCATGAACTAAGGGGGAAACTCGTCACTTTTTATCTCTGGAGGTGCCATAGAAAATAATTATCGCAAAACAATCGATGTATTTATTTGTTTGTTTTTATCTGAGGTGTAAAGAATCGAATAATATAAATATGTTTAATTTACCTTTCATTTCAATGAAACAGGGTGGAATGCAGCGAAGGGACGACTTTTGCTCACACGGGCGGAACGGCGCCGGCCACGGGGTGATGTTTTTTACAGTACCATGTCATTCTTAACATTAGACTTTGTGCCGGATATCAATTAAAATACGCTTTAAACACATCCAAGTGACAATTTTTAGCTAATCTGAGGTCATTCCAAGTCATTGGCTCAAGCTAACTTGGATGACCTAAGATGACCTTGATATATTATTTGACAATAGTACTGGCCAATTCAAATACTACATTTGACTTTAGCATCTATTATTACTTACAAAAATGCCCCTGCACCTCCGAGAACACATTTAAGTCGACGACTCCGCTAGACAAGGACTGACCTCGCCAGACTTGTGCTTGATTCTGACCCGGATCTGAACGGCCGTGATTCAAATGCTGATCCGGATTTAAGCATTGTGGTCTGGATTTTGCTCCGGATCAACTACATCGTCAGTCTGATTCAATATGATCAAATTACATATGTAAAGCATGGTGATAAAATAGCACGACAATGTGTTATCAAGAATACCTTCAGGCAGCAACCCACCAAACCAAATGACATTAAAGAGGATGCCAAGTGAGCCAGATAACTAACTCTCTTTCACAACACCACAAAGTTCATACTTTCGCAGCCCAGCTGTTGGCGACATTCCCAATACTAAACATGTGCCATTCAAGAAAGGTAAGCTTAAAGGTTTTCATAGAAAATGTGGTCCTTGTCGTATGATAAACGCTGAAATCAGCTTGATATTTCTGTTGGTGTCAAACACCCACCACCACGTGCTTCTTAGGTGGGTGGTAGGTGACTAGTAGGCACCCATGTTTGGGTAAGTCGACAGAGACAGCTGCCCTCTGGGCACCTACGCGATTCGTTAAATCATCACGTGCCTTACTTTGTGTTAGTCGATAGTCATCATGTCACCCGTTTCACCCATTTTTGGCGAAACAGCCCCTGGGAGCCTTTCTGTGTCGACTATTGCGTCTAGCACAAATAATAGGTAATTATTGTCACTAGTGCGTCGTAATGGCGACAGCAACGGTGGATAAATATCAAGGGGCAACCAGCATTAAAATGCAAAACCAGTAGCTAAAGTTGCCATGTACGGACACCCAAAGCCATGACTGCCGTGGTAATGTTCTAATTTTGATACATACTAATACTATGATACACTCCTGCCTGTTATCTCAGTGAAGTATCTAGAATGAAGAGCCTACGTTATTGCACGCAATATTCCACATAGTACATTCATATGCATTTATATTCTATGTATTTAGCCATCTGCAAAATTTTATAATTTTTCAAAAACTTTATGTCTAGACTTATGTCCCATATCATAGAGCAATGACGCTGACATATGACTGGTGTTTTGAATCTTTCGCCAATTCGAATCAATGGAGACCTTGTGAATCAACGTTTGATCCGTATCGATTACTCAAAAATTGGTGTGAATCGCTACTGACTTGGATCAATTTTGAAAAAAAACTTGCGTGAATCACATTTAATCTGGATCGAATTAAAAAAACACAGCTATTCAAATGCTGGTCCGAACCAAGTCGCTGTGATTCAGATCCTGGTCCGGATCACCCAAAAGATGTTGAGCACAAGTCTGAACCCGGCATGATCTGGATCAGACTCCATGGGCAAAATACAATCATGTGGGACATAGATTCATCCGTCTAATTTCAGTATCATTTATTCTCTGGCGTTCATTTATGTTTTAACTCGAAAAAAGTATCACTTTCTGCCAATAAATGGCCTTTGACCCATCCTGGAAGGGTCACTTGTCGACCTGAGACATAAAAAAAGACATAAAAAGAGACGTCAGTTGCGAGATCTCGTCACGTGCAACACTCCATTTCTTTTTCGCGACGCTCTAAGACGCACGGTGTGCATATGGCTGGGATGGGGTCGCTCAGCTCCCCTCCCCTCCTATACGACTGCGTTATGCAGAAGTCCCTGTACGAGAAAGGGCTAATGGAGCCGTAACGCACTTATCAGCAAAGGAACTCTGTACAAACGGAAGCAGAGACAGGGGCAAAAGTGCCAGAAAGTTTGTATAAGTTATGGAAACCCCACTGCAAACTGAATCCTTGGTCTAAGGCAAACCGCATGGAAGCATACTGGACGATATGGATACTTTATGATGTGAACTGTGATAAATGGAGCAAGGGCATGTAAACTATTATTATTTATCTGCCTTGTTTCTTTTGAGAAATTCTGATGTACGTCTTTTCACGGGGCGGGCGCTCCCCGGGGCGTTTTCCCTCGTGTTTGAAAGCCCACGCATGTATCCATGAAAAAAAAACACTACTTCCAAACTTATGTTATTTTTGCCGCCTTCTATTTTCATCGAAAGCTACACAGCTGATTTAATTTATTGACAGATTGTGGCGATAACATAACAATGTACTGAGCAAACAAGACTTGTTATTACAGCACGAATAATTACATTACATTACTGCACAAATAACATATGAACATTAGTGGCCAACGATTGCTGCCCTTCTAGGGAATCCACATTGTGCCGTTCGCATCGAAAGTCAAAACGCTACTGCAGAAGGCAAAATTTTCCGACAATCTCATCTTTTTTCAATAACTTCAAATTTTGGAGAAAATGGGGCGAGGCGCATTACTTTAAAAAGGACACGTCGCTCGCTCTACTCCGTTTCTTGCCACCAAGAAAGGTAGGGCCAAGTAAAAATTTTGTACCAAAGGCTTCCACGAAGTTTATATAAATGTGTTGAGACTTATTCGTCATCAGGCATTCACATCTTGCGATAAAGCATCTTTATAGTCAGATTCGCTTTGGTTCATCATTCCTACTGCCATATTCGATCGAAAACAAATGCTTCTCATGCGAAGCCATGTTTTCTAGTTAACCGCCATGCACTGGTGTTCAATGACAAATCCGCACAGCCATCGGAGACAAATATTGCGTTATCGCCAACAAGTGCGGTAAGTCTGCACTTTTCATCAATTACATTTTGTTAATGCAATTATGTGGTTTTCAGCAAAGGAATTACGGAAAACGTGTCCAATGGTATTTTGTCGAGCAGCCTAATCATTCCGGAAATTAAGCAAGGTGGAATATTCTCCTTAAGGTGATATTTGGTCACTGATTTTGCTCTCCATGACTTTTCTTGCAAAACGAACATCATTTGCACAAACATCGAAGTCACAAAGAAAGCAAAAAAGGCTTCATGAAAGTAAGCCAAATTGTGGTCAATTCTGATATGTCAAACCTGATACAGAACTGCTTTGCATATATATATCTATATATATATATATAGATAGATATAGATAGATATAGGTATAGATATGCATATACATATCGATTCATAAAACAATTTCACCTAAATACAGGCACACTGGAACTGAAATCTCCCAACCAAAATTTTGCAGACCATTAAGTATTTCACTGCTTAGTCAGGGCATGCATAGCATGCAAGACTTAGTGCGCAAAACATGGTCCCATGGTGTATGGCTGGTAACTCAACTTGGATCAGCAAACTTCTCATAACAGATGCGTTTTAAAATGTGCCTCGTTTAACTTTTTCCTCAAACTGACTTCATTTGCATTCAGTGGGTCTCTGCTAGCCAAGCCGCTTGATGAGAGACATTTGCACAAAACGGTTGACTGCTAAAGCATGGGCTCGTAACAAGAAAGCAAAAAAAGTGACATTAGCCCTGCAGAACAAAACAGTTATCTAAATTAAAATATGGGTTGCTTTTTTTTCTTTTCTAGGCGTGTTGTCTCATGTCACGAGTATTTGGTGAAGGTCTTTGGATATGATTAAAGTTTCCACGTTAGTGCATTTTTTGCTAATTTTGAAGTAATATTGCGGGTTTGAGGACATGAGTATTGATCAGATTTGGGAAGTTTCCATGCGCACCATGACTGTTGATCAAGGAGGTGCAATACAAGAGTCATGTATAAATTACCTTCGAAAAAGCAGGCAAGCAAACAAGCGAGCATTCAGAACTCCTGCTGGTATTGACTGTATGACCGTGTTCACTCGTTTCGCTTGTTCACTCCGTCCAAAAAGAGTTGCACATTTGACGGCAAAAAACTTTTACTAGGCAAGTAGTTTATGCAGGAAAGGGATAAAAACAATAAACGGCTCGGTGCAAAAACGTTTGGAAACAGAAAGTCTCAAACGAAGAAGACACACTCTGCGCTTTAGCCTGTAAAGTCCGCTTATTTTTGCTGCCACGCGGTATATGGACGAAGAGCAATAGCATGATACTTCAGCGCCAGGAGACACTGAATACTGACGTTAACAAGACTCTTATGCCGATAACACATGACTATCGCTATAATCAACACATGCATTATCATCTTGGTTTTCTGCACCGAGCGCCGTGCTGAGCAAAGAATGGGCGAGTCGAAGGAGGCCTCGGGGCCCGCCTCTCCTTAGTGGAAGAAAATGCGCATTTTCCCCGCAGTAAAGAGAAAACAATTCCAGGTCAAATGGTGAAAACTAGGCTCCTTTCAAACAAACATGCCCTACCGAATCGGAAGCTTGCGTCTAAGTACAATCACTGAGTTCGAGTAGATCCTCGCTGAACATTGCCGACAAATCACGCTAGTAATAACACGATAATGATGACTTATCTTTTCGTCCAATCTAGTGAACTATACAGAAGTCTGAATTAGGTCACGAACATGTTTCTTCTCCACGGAGATTCATCCTCGAAGGAATAAAAGGTGATCAGAGAGTTGAACGAATCCGTCAGTCCCATATTTCTGCTTATATTACATAAGTACTGCAAGAAAATAAGGCTTCTGCCACGCAGCCAAAAACACGGCAACAGACATAAAAGCACACAACACAAAATTCGTATACGTATCGTTATTACATCTGAATATGAAAGCCATATGTAATGGACTCTCTCGACTCATTACAGAAAGATGAAAAATTCTGTTGGCAAACTACGCACGTAAGCGGCCGCTGCTTGGACAATGGCAACCTGATGACTAAGCGTTCCGGGCACCATATTGACCGTTTTAATAGTCGGAACCGAAGGATGCTGTTTAGTAAATTGCCTTGTCAGTGGCAAAAGAAACGTTAAGAAGTGTATGGGTCCCTAAGGATGAAACAATTATTTATCATGGAAATGAAATAGGCAATAACTAAGCATCGTCCTGTTTCATAGCCTTCTACAAGTTTTATAAAATAGCGCCGTGTCTTGTGGCCAAAGTGTATGGATGAAATTTACAGATCGTGTGGATCTTGGGACCATGACATAGCTCAACACAAGGCAAAATGGGCGAAACACGGTGTCCGTTCGGTTTCGTCGCATGTCACCGGCTGCAAGCCTAGATCGGTCAGCGGGCGTATTTACGATGCATGCATGCCGCGCGGCGACACGTGCACTCCCCCGAAATAACTCAGAGCGCGCCATGACAGTGATGTGTGCGATCAGATAGGCGGGCCGGCTCAATAGCTCTGCGGCACGTGACGTCCGGGCAGCGGCCGGCCGGCCCGGCCCGGTCCGGCCGCAGGCGGCGCCGGCCGGCCGGGCGCGCCGCCCGTTTGACAGCTAATCAAGTGGGCACGCCGCCGGCTACGGCCGCTCCGGCCGGCCGCTTGACCCCCGACCCCGACCGAGGACGCGGCGGCGGCGGCGGCGACGGTGCCTCCGCGGCCCCTCCGCGGCGTGTCGACCGCCGGTGCCCTGCGCGGTCGGCGGCTGAGCCGAGCGACGCTCGCCTGTTCTCGTTCGAGCTCGTTCGACAAGGTTCAAAATTTGCAGTTATGAGACTGAGGTGGTGGAAGGGAGAGCGGGACCTCGCCGCGGCTAATTCAACACGGGCGAGACACCGAGACGTAGCTCAGTCCGCCTCGAAGCGCCATGGCGGCGGACAACCAAACACTGCTCAGGCTGTACTGGGACCCAGTGAGCTTCAAGATCTCTGTGTCGTCGACTGCTCTCAGTCGAGTCCTGCAAATGCTTGTCAAACAATTATGCAGAGCGGAAAATATGAAGACGAGAGATCAGATAGTGGGTTATGCTGTAGTCATCTGCTGCACGAGCTTCGCCATCGACTTCCGATCGGTGATGTGAGAAGTGACACTAACAGCGGCTCTGCCTCTCACGGCGTTATCCTGCCTCTCATCACGCTGAACTGCCCGTCCCTGCTGCACGGACACAGAACACGCCCTTTGCGCTGTCGTCCACTGGCTGCGAACAGTGGTGGTGGCTAGCGTAACTGGTTGGTTGTTCAAGCGTGGTGGAGCGGTTTCGACGTTGCCCACTCGGTCGGCGCGGCTAAATGGGTCATCACTTCCCGCACGGCGACCGTGGGAAGCCGCAGCCGCCGCGGCACGCGTCACGTTACGGGCCCGCCGGCGGCACGACGTAATGCCGGAGTCACGCGCGCCAGCGGCGGTTCACGGCCGGCGTGCCGATGGTGCGGCCAGACGTGCACATGCCCCGTGGAAGATGCCGTCCGGATCGACGCCCGGACAGGCAACGCCTTTGATGGCGAGCCGCTCTGGAGAAGTTTGCGTGAGACAGAAAACTCACTGCGGCCATGTAGCCTACTTCGTGGGGCCGAGCTTTCCTCCCGAAGGCGTTTGTTTGCAGCTGTTGAACCCCTGGTTAATGGCGGACAGGAGATGGCGCGTATACATCATGACCCAACCAACCTATGACGCAGCACAAACTGACGGTCAGAGTAATTGCCATTCCCCGCGCAGAGACGACTGTAGAAAGTGAAAACTAATGTCGAGTTGATGCGCGGGTGCTAAATCATCTAGTTTTGTAATGGCTCTGCACATGGGCGCATTGTGCATCGCGTTAGGCCCTGCCAGGAGGTGCAAATTTCACACGAGGTAATCTGCGTGCGTCCGGTTTGGCGGGGACAAACTCAGTCATCCCGATCAGCTAGGACCCACACTTCAGGTGGCACAGCCATTCAGTCAAAAGCTACCCTTCAGAACAGCGGTGGTCGGCTGCCCCGCGGCGATGCTGGCACGTAGTGTGACCTGGAACTCGTTAGAGGACAAACTTTTCTGACTTATCCCGGGACATCATGTTTCCAAACTGCGTTCGACACTAACTCGTTTTTCCCCGTTAATTTCACGCGCAAAAACTTCCTTGCTGGCGAACGTTCGGGAGCCAATGCACTGGGCGAATGAGTCGAGTGAGTTCTCTCCCTCTGGCGCCCGACGTTTTTGTTCGCCGCCGGGACGCGTGACGTCACACATGAACAGCGTCGTCCCTGCCCGAATCGGCTGACGTCATAGCTGGAACTCCTGCGGCGGCCGCGGGCCTGCAGCAGCCCGGCCCCGGTGGTGACGTCATACTCGGCATGCCTGTCGGGTGTCGCTGGAGCGCATTAACGCTGTCTGATCTGTCTTGGTCAGCATGTGATTGCTCAGCTAATGGGGAGGTGCCGAGAGCCTTGAGGAACGCGACTCGAACGGGTCCTGAGCTGGTCCTGAGGAGGTGCTGGTGTCCCGTGTCAGCATGTCTGAAGAGGAATGTGGAAGGTGCATCGTAAGAGTGTCGCATCAGAAAACTGTTTGAAGAGGGTTACGGCATTCGAGCACCGTCTTAACAGCATGTATGTACATACTTTGCTGGCGCGGGACGGTCTGCCAGTAGAAGTGGATAATACGGTCGATATGTTTCGCGGCAACAACTTGAAGGGTTTTGGGAATGTATTGAAGTATTCCTCAACCAATAAACATATGCAAGAAACACATTTTGCCCCGCCATCTTCACACAAACAGTCCATTACATGCCTCATTTTCAAGTTTTCTTGAGGAGGATAAACGAGCCTTTTGTGTAGTTTTGTACTGGTGCGTGCGATGTACTACTTAAAACATCCACAACCGTAGAACAAAATGAGATGTGCATATAAAATGAATTCCACCCCTAGAGGAAACCTTACACAACAAACACCCATCAATCCGCCAGCCCTTCGAGAAGATGGCGTCCCGTCTGCTCCTGAGGTAACAAATCGTCGGCTGTGCTTCGAGGACTAACATTGTGCTGTCCGCTGCCCTGCTGGTTTACTCAAGGTCCATGCCCTGCACGGCTCAGGTGACGAAGTTCGTTATTACTGGCTTTGGTGACCGCAGGCAACGCCATCGTCGGTGCTGAAATGAAAACAAGAGCTCGCTGAAATGGCGGTTATCAGCATGCCAGACGGCATGCACTACTGTCCGCTGGTGGCATAAAACGAACGTAAGAACTTGTTCAATGGCTAGGCTAAGACAAGTGTATTTAACCATTTATTTCCTAGATCAAAAGGAACGTCCGAGCCTTTTAGCACATATGCTAGTACACTTGGTCTTCTACTTCAGTCGGTGCGATGAACCGGAGACAGATTGCTCCATCTGACTCATTTCGTTTCATGAAACAACGTTATTGTCTCTCGCCGGAGTAACGGTAAAATGCCAGGACACTTTCCCATCTCCCACACGAGGAGTGTGACTGAGAGTATCCAATAAACCCGATCACATCAAACACACGCCGCCCTTATGCCTAAGACATCCCAAAGCCTGTAAAGCCGTTGCTGGCTGCGGCGGCCGGAGGGGCACCCGCAGGCCGCCGCTGGGAACGCCGACCGACCGGCGACCCCCTGCACGTCTGCAGTCGGCGGCAGGGCGGCGGGCCGGCGCCGCGGGGCAGGAACCGTGCGCCGCCGCCGGCGCCGGCGACCGCACCGCAGTTCCCAGGCGGCGCCGCTTCCTCCCACCAGCTGCAGGCGCCCCGCGGCTATCCATAAACATGAGCCGGCGGCGCTGAATATTCAGCGCGGCCGTCTCCGCGGCGTGGGTGTCTGTTCGCCGCGCCGGCCGACGCACCGGCCGTGATGCATTGCCGACGCGTGGCGGAAACGGGGCGGCGAGCGCCGCGGCCGTCCGCCCGCCGGCGGCCCGGGAGGACGGCCGGCCGAACCGGGCCGACAGCGGACCAGGCGCCGTCGGCACAGGCTCTCACGCGTCCTGCGGGCGCGGGTGACTCGCTGTGGTGCCGGCAGGTCTCATGACCCGAGCTGGCGCCGTGAGAGTCGACTGCAGACTCCGCTACATGGGGGCATGAGGTGGCCGGAGCGGCGGAGCGGCGCCAGGCGGCTGACGCGGAGAACCTAGTCAGGCAGGACGGAGAGAGGACTGTGGTCGCTGTGACATCCACCAAAGACGGATTTGACAAACTGCGTGGTTTTCGTTTTTGCTTGCATGTGACTTGTGAGACCCGCTGACTAATGTGTCATCCATTGAAAAATGCAACCATCAATATCCTGTCCTTGTAACTGATAAAACAACTTCAAAATAGCAACATTTGGTGAATAATGTTTTGTTACATGAATCATATTTTCTGGTTTGCTGGCAGCCATGGCTGACGATTCTGGGGGTCCGGGGGTGGGGGGCCCGGACTCGTCCCCCAATATTCAGGGATTTTAACATCAGGCCTATGGCAATGATTGAAAACGAACGGTCCAAAATCCTCTGTGGAACCCCCTCCCAAATAATTTTCCGGAAATCTCCAGTCATGCTAGCAGCAACATTCGTACCGTGCTCAGCACCTGAAGTACAGAGAAGCCTCTGCCATCTATTGCTCAATTTGGGAACTACTTGCTGTCGGGTCCCCCTCCTCTCCCGCATTCCCGCTGTACAAAATTCCAGTGAGGGCAAACTCGCCTTTTGGTCTTAGGAATTTCCGTTTTTCTGATAGGAGCAGCATGTCACTCATACTTCCCATCAATCACAAAGCTCCAAAATGACCACGGGTGGTCGAATGGCTCCAGTATTACCGCCATTACCACTTCAAAAGATATCAGCTTTACATCCGCCGTATCATTCTTACTGCGTCCTATCCCCGCCCGCAGGTACCGTGTTTTGCCTGGTTCCAATAATGAGACGCTCCAGTCTTCCTCCTCTTTACCTTTGAAATAATTGCCAACAGCCGAAATGGATCAAAGAAAACCAAACCAAACTAAGCGTCTCCCTTACCTAACCATCGCTGGCGAGCATCGACACAGTCGTCTGGAAGGAAGAGCGCTTTGCGAACCTTTTCATCGCCCATCCTCTCTTTGTTATCTGCCTTTCTGTTTCTATTCTGCTCCATTTTCCTACGCGATCTTCACAGATAAAGGTTAAGCAGCTGGACGTTTTCGGCCCAAAAATACTCGGTTGCGTCACGTTTTGTCGACATTCCACTGTACACTTAAGAGCTCCATAGCATTACCACTGCCTGTTTAGGATTAGGCGCATATTCATGGAATTGAGTCGCCACACAACTCACCATGAATGACTGCCAACCGATTCCAAGGACACAAAATGGCGATTTATCACTGTGCTTTTCATTTGATGACGGCAATCCGTAGAGTTTAAATGTGGTGTTTGTAAGTATGCCGATCTTACAAAATACGTCTCAGAAGTTGTAGGGAAAAGACATATCTTTGTGTAACCTTAATGGCAACTGACGGAACGAAATAATCCCACTGCGCCTCAGCTTCATTACACCAAATAAACGACAAAAATGGACGACGTTCCTACATCCATACTACCAATGGGTGACCCGTGTAAATTCTGGAAGATATCTACAAATGTTCACACACCTTTACTCTTTTTAAATCTTTAAGTTCTTTTAACTTAAAGGATCTCAGTTTGCATTTCTGTCTAGTAATTTTTCTTTGCAGTGCATGCCCCACACGTACCAAATGGCAGACTTTCTCCCGCCGCCAAAATGCAAATGCAAATTCGGTTCGGAACACAGCACGGAGGCGATACAATCCATCTCGACATCCTGTCATCGATTTTTCGGAGCGGCCTGAGAGCCCGCGCCAAAACGGGCCCGAACCCAGCTCTGCCGGCGCCCGGTCGGTCCGGCTGCCGGCGCCGGCGCCATGGCCGACCGCGGCTTGCAGCGCCGGTAATGTATTCGGCGCGTCACCGCCGTCGGCCGCGGCCGGCCCGCTGCATAGATGCCGCGATCGGGCGGCCGCCGGCGCGGGCCCCGGCCGCCGAGGGGGCGGTCCGTTACACCTAACGGCCCGGCCCGGCCGGCCGAGCGACGCGCCGCTTCCCGGAACCGGCACCGCCGCCGGCACGCCGCCACCGCGGCGGCGGCGCGTCGGCGGCGGCGCCCCGAGCGCGTCGTCGACGGCGTCGGGACGACGGCGTCGCGGTCCGGCCGGCGAGCGTCTTGGGGCCGGCGTTTCGACGTGATCAGGGCTGCTCTCCTGCGTCACCTGTGGAGCTGTTGTTTCCCAGCCCGCCTGAAATGGGCCCTGGGAAGTGTCCCTGCCGGATTCAGCCAGTTTCTAGCCTTAACGGCAGTGCGCATTTCGGATGAGTTCTGCATGTGTGGCACTTTTGCCTTGTGTTCCGAGTGCGTCCTTTACGCCATTGCAGTGTATTCGGTGCAGATCTGTGCTGCACGAGTTCAGTTCAGAGGCTCAACAAGACTCAAGACCTAGCGGAAGATTCTGGGGCCTGGGCCCAAGAGGTTGCACGTCCTGAGTCACACATAAATGAACTCGGGCTCATTCGGTTCGACCCGAGTTAACGTCGCCGTTTGCTTGCAATGCATGCACACAGGCTCAGCGCCCGCAGCAGACCAGGTACCTCCAGCCAAATAGGCCACCGGGCGGACCCAGCAAGTTGTTCGATGGCAGTCTGAGGCGAGGTCGTTTGTCCTGTGCTGTCTAACCCGAAACCGAAATGGAACCTCGTGAGACTGGTTTACCAAAGGTAACTGGGACCGGAAAAACATAAAACTACCTGTTCATCTTCTTAACTGTCACTACCCATGAATCGTGCGACATTGGTGTGCATTTAAGTCATATGTGTTCATAATTGTGAAGAATGGGTGCATATAGTAAACATAATAACTGCATTTGGAACGCCACTGACAATAAAACGTTTCGGAGTTTTTGCGTATAATAAATATCGGCCAAAGTCCCAGTATACACACAACGGCGAGGTGCAACTGATAGACCACTTCTTTCTCCGTGGGATATAGAACAACGTCATAAGAGAAACTTACACGAACGGCCTGACACATTAGACACTGGGAGGTTTACGATCCATACCGATCTGCGGCAGTACAGCCCCGGAGAAGATCGCTCTGAAAGCACGCAAAAAAAAAACATTCTGTTCCAAATCCTTTTCTTTTTCACAACACTGAATGCAGTCTTGTTACTGGATGAAATTCCTCAAATTCATTCTTAAATGTTTGCATGAAACAATATTTCCATCTGAAATATTGTTCTCGAAACATTAACGTACCGCATGGCTTCAGATATAATTGTTTGCGTACTATGTGTCTATGACAAGATGTGCTTTAATGACCCAAGCGATTCTGAGACCAAGCATGCGTTTTCTGCGTTGTCACTTATCTATGTTGTTCCCTAATATCATAAGGTATGCACATAAAATGGATGGGGGACATGATTCCGTCTGCCAGTCCCAAACTTCAGCTCTGAGATATTCCATGACCAAGCCCTTCGTTCCACTTAACATTGATTTATGTCCAAGGTAGCAGGATGGCCACTCAGTACT
Organism: Capitulum mitella; assembly: GCA_030062745.1. Lineage (NCBI taxonomy): Eukaryota > Metazoa > Arthropoda > Thecostraca > Pollicipedomorpha > Pollicipedidae > Capitulum > Capitulum mitella. Next base: position 5,304,903 of record CP099841.1, on the reverse strand, counting down.
CTCCGATAGACCATGAAATCTGTCAAACGAATACTCATCCTTCATTTCTGCATTCAACGGACAGCCATCCATCCCAGTGTGATTTGGGGAACAGGGACAGGAAACCTGTACTTGAAATCCCAAAATAAGCCCGCTTTTATCATTTTCACCTTGGAACAACTGTTATATGTAAAACAAATCCAGCGAAAACGGGCGGTTTAAGTGAGCTGGATTCCAGTGCCTAACATGGTGGTACACTGACAGCCCGTTTCAGCCCGTGACACCACCGTGTGCCGTTAACCCGGGGCTTCTCCCCGCCAGCGGCGGCCGGGGCCGGCGCAGAGTCGCCACCCGTCCCGTCACCCCTCGCAGGCCGTATCACGTCACGCCGGGGACCAGGGCGAGGCGACGCGGCCGCCGTGCGCCCCCCGGCGCCGCGCCAATAGCGCGGGGCCCGCCCGGACCCATTATCCGGGGGCGACAGGGTGTGATGATGAAGTTAGCGCGGCCAGCGGCGGCCGCCGGTTATTGGAGAGGGCGGCCGGCGACCGGTGCAGGCCCGGAATACATTTGTCCCGGACGCCGCGGAACACTTTCTTATCTGGTGCGGGATCGGCGTGAACGAGGCGCCGCCTGTCCAGATGCCACCGCAATTTTCCTCCTCGGTAGATTTGAAAAGGCTTTCTGGGATTACCATAGCTCCCCTAACGTTTCTATCTCACGGCGAAAGCTGGAGCTGACGCGGCTCGCGGGCTTATGAAAATGCAGAATAATTTAAGTTTTTCTCCTCGAGTGTATGTGGTTGCCATATATTATCCCAGTTGGTAATTAAAACTTGCAGAGTTTCAGCCTGCGCTATCGCAAACTATCCCGCGACAAGGAAATTCAGAAGGAACAGCTTGAAAACAAATGCCGACGAGGCAAACATAAACCTCAGCTGTGATCTGGATCAATGGACATCACGGAACTCGTTTGGCCCGATGAGCATACAACACTCTGCGAAATGAACTCACCCCGGTGCCAACAGAACATACGATACATTACCGGCCACTCACTGGGGGATTACTGGACTACAGGGCCGACACATGCAATGACGGAAACTGCAGTCGCACCCAAAACACTGACTTAGAGCTCAAAGCAACGGGATGATGACATTCTTGGGCACACCTCGCTAGTCATTACATCTGAAACACAGAACTCTGCTCTTGCTTTGAGACGTCATTTGTTTGGCACTTGCTCATTAGATGTGCTTTTCGCCACGAACTTTTGCCCCACTAAATGTGGCTCAAGCAAGGAACGTCGACTTTTATACGGCGCATTAATTGGCGGTGTATGGAATCCCCTGTAAATTACACGAGCGCAGTACCTCGGAGGAACGTTCTCATAACTATGGGGAGTGAGCCATTTTCGGGTCGTTTCTTTCCATGCAACGACAAAGAACTACGGTTAAGCTTCCCCAAATTATATGCAACGGCTAACCCCGCAACTCCACTTGCATCGCTACGTGAGATAATTGTTAACAAGCCACTATACGATTACACTTGCGCCAATTCCAAAAGGGTTCCATGAATCTTTGTATTCGAAATATTGCTGCAATAAGCCTCGCGCCAAACAGGGGATATTATCGAAAGGCATCGGGCACAGTCACGACATATGCATGCGATATCATTTCCTGAATCTGCCTTCGCTGTAGGTCCTCCAACGAAGACGTGTTCTCAACGACTTACTCGATGTCATTCGTACAGCTCATAAATAAGTCATTTTCGCCACATGATGGCCGATGACGCGTTCTGGTTATACCCGGTGATTCGCAACAACTCGGGTTCACGCCAGCGCCAGAATCATGCTTCCAGACTCCGTTCGGCAGCCGCTGCTCCCGTGCCAGCAGCTGCGTTCAGAAGCCAAGGCTGTCTGCCACGTGCGGCGATGAGCCGCCGCGCCACCCACGAAAATGGCGCCAACAGCATCCTTACGGGCAGGCCGACTAGACGGTCAACAGGACTTCGTAATGGCCCAGATATACAATGCCAGATGCTGCAGCGCAATGTGGCGGGTGCAGAAACAAAGCTGTCCACCTGTCTCGTTGACACCAGACGTGGTGGCCGTTGTGGCCATTGGTCGTAAACCGCAACGGACGGCGGCCGTGTAGCGTGAAGATGCGCTTTCCGTGACTTACCGTAAACGTCTCAAACGTTGTCTGAAAGTCTCACGGGGACAGTCCAAATCCGTTACCGTTGCTAGAAAAGGATGGATGTTCAGCGCCACAATGGACGCCCAGCATTCCACGTTTCTTTTTTTTCGTTTGGCAGAAACAATCCTTCCTGTGGACGCAGCGTGATAATTTGTTTCAAACTCTGTCTGTTTTTAACGGTATAAGGTGATAATTTTTCAGCATTATACTTGGAGCAGTCGACGCTAGCGAAGCGAAGCTTGACTGCCGAAACCTCGCACTTCAAAATGTGTTTTCTTAGTGGGTTTCTTAATCTGACCTTTGGGATTATTTCGTATGATTTCAGTTTTAAAAACATGGCAGCGACGAGGATGCCGTCATCAGTGTCCGCATCAGTGCTTTATTTCTATTAGCCACTTCTTTTAATGACATTATGTATTAGTGATATATTGTGTTATTACACCGCTATTAATGGTAGTTGCTATCTTTCTCCCTTGCATGAGAAATGATCATCGATTGCTCGAACCTTTTTTTTTTGTTCCAAGACATATGTTTACACATGAGACTTCCAGAAAGCAAGAATGATGAGTAAGACGATCATTGTACATCGACATAGATGATGCTATGGTATGGGTCCCACCTGCGTCCAGCCGTCTTTTGCTACTTCTTAGAACGCCCATTTGATGAGTTTTGCATGTGGGGCGTAATCATGTATCTAAACATTCATTGCTTATTTATGACTGATCGTCATCCATTGTAGCTGCACGCTACCGACGGTCACGCTATCACATGGCAGCATAAAAGATGCCAACATTGTTTCATAAGAGGCAGTAGATAAGACACGGTATCACCTGCATGAATCGCTCTTCAGCTAATGGCGAACGGGGCGTTGCGATAACTTGAAAAGAGACTGTTTCCATCACGCCCGTGCATCTGTTCGTCAGCAGCTGCCTGAGACCAGAACCATCTGTTTACATGAACAGGGTTCGTCCATCCAGGCATAGGTTGCATGAAACAAATGTGCACATGCTATGGAGGAAGGTTAAATGCAAATGTAGCACGGTACGTGTTGTCGATGGACAGATGACTGTCCGAATATCGCTCAGTGGCCTGAAGGCTTCCAGCTGCAGCCAGTCCTGATCTAATCCAAATGAGGAAAGGCCCATGCAAACAGCGTACAAATGAACCGTTCCACGGTGGCGTTTATCCTGTGCGGCGTTTATCTCAGAGTTCCATGTCGCCGCCATTTCAAACCGTATTGCCACGCGAAATTACAAACGTGGGTTTTATCCCCCTAACGGCGCAGTTACGGCTGATCAGATCTCTGACGGGACGGCATCCAGAAGCATCTTTAACTCACGACCATGGGTACAATGTGAATAGAACAAATGTGACCCGCCGCCTGTCACAAATAAATACGACAAAGAGCAGGAGACAAGCGGGTTGTACTCTTAACTTATTGCCACACATACGTTGGAAAGTTAGCACCGATGCTAGGTTATGTAGAGCAGAATCATTCTCAGACTCATCTCTTAACCCTCGCCCGTATAGGGGGTTGATACACCGCCCCCGCCTGAGGTTTTCCGAGAATAACTTCTGAACGCTTTGCTTGATCCATCTGAAACTTCTGGGTATCCTTTCCACATCTTATAGACAATTTTGTCTTCTACGTTGCTATGGTAACGAGCTATGACGTCATAACTGTAGCCATACCAGCCGCTTTCGCGCCCCGACGCAGCCGGTTTACAACGGTCTCAATTTTGTGTCACTGTGAGACGGTTGGAGTGCACAAATACAATAATATATATATATATATATATATATATATATATATATATATATATATATATATATATATATATATTATTGTGTGTGTATCAATCGACTACTAACTGTATGTTTTGCAAGACTATACATATATTTAGTAGGGTTATGTTCACTGCTGGGGTTATCGAGGGTGCAAACTGAGGCCATCGGTTAAGGCGGGAAACACGTTTCTTTGGGTCTAGAGGATCGAATGATATAAATTTGGTAAGATTTATCTTTTACTTCATCAAAAGAGGGCCGAGTGCAACGAATGCGTGACTTTTGTGCTGACGGGCGGAGCAGCGTCGGCCGCAGAGTGATGAGTATACAATACCACGGCATGCCTGAAATTAGATTTTGTGTTGGATATCAACATGAAAAACGCTTTTAAGGCATCATAGTCGCAATTTTAAGCTAATCCGAGGTCATTCTAGGTCACTGGCTTCAGATAACCTACCTAACCCAACCTGCCTAACCTAACGAATAACATATAGAGGCCATCTCAGGTCATCCAGATAACCTTGGATGACCTGAGATGGCCTTTATATGTTATTCGACAATAGTGCTTGTTAACTGAGACACTACACTTGACGTAAGCATCTGTTATTATCCACAAAAATGTTTCTGCAGTTCCGAGAACAGATTTAAGCCGACGACCGCGCGTGATAAGGATTAACGTAGCATGACCTGGGTCGAATTCCATGGGCAAAATACAATCATGTGGTGCATATATAGACTCGCAATTGATTGACGAACACTATGATGCCTGTTTTGTTTCATCACTTTTTATTCACTGGCGTTTATTTGCGTTTAAACTCGAAAAGTACCACTTACTGCCAATTTTTGACCTTTGATCCGACCTAGGTCATCCGTTGACCTGAGACCTTACAAAGAGATGCCAGTCGCGAGATTTCGTCATGCGCAATACGCTGTTTTCTTCCTCGACGCTCTAGGACGCACAGTGTGGGAATGGCCGAGAGGGTCGCACCCCCATACGCCTGCGTTATGCAGAAGGCCCTGTACGGGCGAGGGTTAACCCACAACTAATTTTGAGGGGTCGTCATTACGCTCCTCTTTCCTCTTTGCGTTATATCTCTGTAACCAAATGGAGCAATGCGGTCAAATTTTCAGAATCCCTTGATACATCAGTTCCGCACATTTTGGTCAAAGCTTTCGTCAAGGTCGTTCGAAATTGTGACGACACGACACAAGGACGGTGGTGCTTTATGATCTTGCCGCTTTTTTAAGTTGGCTTGATCTTCACTAACATGCTGATTGTGCAGATGTACAGTACTGTGCAGTAGGTAGCATAATGCAGTGCAAAATCAATAGAGACGACTAAGGACTTAACACAACGCCATCAGGGTTGTGTAATTGGGATTGTTCTAATATAGCGTCATTTTACGTCGTAAAACCAGTTGTCACAGCCCTTTGGCGACTTTCTGGTGAAAACAAGAGTAGTTAGAAGCATATAATGGGGTTTTGCGGTGTTTATGGACTTAAATGCTTAGCGCACGGCGTTTGCTGCTTAGCGCGGACTCTGATTCCCGAGCACTCTAGCCAACCATTCGGATCGAATTTGTAAAAAAATGCGTTACAAGACACATATTTAAAACTGACATGTAATTAACATTTTAGGACGGCATGACCTACCGTGGCCTGTGCCATCATTTCCTTTAACTATACGTGTGCTGGCAGTGGTATGCTATTCATATCTTTTCAGGAGTTCAAACTCTGGATGTCCGTAATCTTCGGCTTCTTCACAAAAAAAACAGTATGCCCAAATTGGTCAATATTAGCGTCTAAAGTAACTTGCGACCCAAGACGTAATTTTCGGATTCAGACGCAAATTTGAGGTCCTCAGATCAGACTTGTGTTTCATTCTGATCCGGAGTTTATCCGAATAAAAAATAACATGTTTTCGGGTGAATCGCATTTGATCCGGATCACTTTTGAAAATGCAGCCGTGAATCACCTTCGATTCGGGTCAAAATTCGAAAACCGGCCGCAGTTCCAATGCTGATCCGGATCCAAACATTGTGACCCGGATTTTGATCGGGATCAACCACACCGTCAGTTTTTTCCATGTGATCAAATTATATATGTAAAGCAGGGCGATAAAATAGCGTGACAATATGCTTATGAAAAATGCCTCCAGGTAGTAATCCACCACAGCAAATTACATTAAAGAGGATGCCAGGTGGGCCATATAACCAACTCTCTTTCACAACACTACAAAGTTCAAACTGTCGCAGCCCAACTGTTGGAGACATACCTAGTATCAAGCATACGCCACTTGGAAAAGATACGATTAAATACTTTTATGAAGAATTTGGTCCTTTTCGTACGATAAACACTGAAATACTCTTAGTACTTTTATTGAGTTCAAACACCCACCTCCATGGCAGTCCTGCTACCAGTCACCTACTGCTTAGGTAGGCAGTGGGTGACCAGTGGGTACCCATGTTTGGATAAGGCGATAGAGACAGTTACCCCTGGGGTACCTGCGCAATTCGTTAAATCGTCACGCGACTTACTTTGTGTTAGTCGATAGCCATCGTCATCATCATAGTTAGTCGAAGCTTGTGTATGTGTAAGTTAGTATGCTTGTGACTGCCGTCGTAATGTTTTAATTTTAGGTACATACTAATACTACGATACACTGCTGCCTGTTATCTCAGTGAAACATCCGGAAAGTTGAGCCTGCCTAGTTCTGTGCAATATTCCATTCAGTACATTTATATGCATGTATACTTCGATATGATCATATAGTGTAACACAAATACTGTCATTTTTTCAAGCATTTTATAGACATAGGTTCCATACTATGTAGCAATAAATAGTCAAGTGGATTTATATCTGTCTATCTATCTATCTATCTATCTATCTATCTATCTATCTATCTATCTATATATATATATATATATATATATAGATATAGATATATATATATATATATATATATATATATATATATATATGTATAAGTATAAGTGATTTTCAAAACAAATGTGATTACGCTGATATATAACTGATATTTTGAAACAATGGTTGATCCGAATTAACGAAGAGTTTGTGAATCATTGTTTGATATGGATCAATTTTTCAAAAATTGCCGCGAATCACATTTGATTCGAGTCAGTTTTGAAAAAGTTTGCGTAAATTACACATGATTCGCATCGAATCTACAAAAATAGCCGTGATTCCAATACTGATCCAGGTCAAGTCACTGTGATTCAGATCCTGATCCGGACCACCCAAAAGATGTCGAATACAGGTCTGCCTCAGATATGTCTTACCCAGAATTATATTATCAAAGACAATCGACTGCTGTTTGAATGAGCATGGGCGGTCAGCAGCAGCCGCAAGGGATGGGGCGAAGATAAGACTTCCAAGGGTGGGTCGTGGGCAGTCATGAAAACTCTCTCTGAAAAAACGTCCAAGATTTTAAAGACTAAAATTATATCCATGCTTTTAGTGTGCTTCAAAATTTTCATGAAACGCTGTCTTTCCAGATGCGGAGATTAAATCCCATTTAAATCGCGTAACGCAGTTACCTTGTACCCGCAGTTCTAGTTAGCCATAACAAAACTAAAGCTCACCAAAAAAGGCTTCTCGTAAAGACGCGTAACACACTAACAGAAGCTTGCGGAACTGTGGGATTGCAAAATACCTTCAACCTTTCCACAGGTTTGGCCGTTTTAACAGGTCCGGCCCACCCGAAGCTGGCTCAGAAATCCCCAAAAGCATACTTGTTTTTTGCGGTCGAAAGCTTCGTTGATATTTCTGCCAACCTGAGTTGTATTGACTGTGTGGACGGTGGGCGTCGTAGAATCAGCAGACTGTTTTATATTCATCGCATCTCTTGAAACCAAAGCGAAATATACGACGAATGTTCCAAACGGGCATACCTCAACGCCCATGTAATTGAAGGACGTGGAAGAATACACGGTGATATAAACAGCGATGATTCATAGATGATAAGCTGAGATTTTCTCTCAGATTGTCCGCACTTCATGGCTACAAGTCCCCGTGCCTCAATGGGCGGACACCCATGCGAAGAAGCCGAATCAGTCGACTGATTGGGAAGATATTGGGTGGGGCACCTGAAGCCCCCCCCCCCCGCCTCAGCCTGCGCAGGATGGCAAAATGCCTCAACTGCCAGGTCCAAGGTATATTTAAACTATAAAGTATGTTTTGAACCGAGATAGCTAAGCTGCAAGTCGTAGTCCTATGAATCTATTCATGAAAAATATAACAAAATTCGATATTTAACTAGTTTCAAAACGCTGTCCAACAAATTTTCCTTGTACCCTGTTTACACCTGTCCTCTCGGCGGTTCCTGTGTGACGACATGAGCTGCGACAGGCCAATAAATACTATCAAAAGTCTCATGTTATCAAAAGGTAGGTTTTGATAAACTAAACTTTTTATACTTTCCATTGATTATAAAAGAATCGGTGTTCAAACTGTCATGCCTTCATGTTTTTGGGGCCAGCCCAGCAAACTTCTGAAAAGTCGTCCAAGTTGGAGCATCTGCTATAATCCATGACCTGCTGGAGGAGGAAGCCATAGACGCTCCTACTTTTCTATGCCGCGTAACCTCGTAACCAAACTGTGCCACGCCGTCAAATTTTCCGTACTTTCGGTGCCATTCAGTACATTCATTCTGAGCATTCTGATAAAGTTCAAAGTTGTGAAAGATCATGTCAAACCGATGTCACAGAAACGATAATGTGTTATTATTTCCTCTTTTTTTATTCCATCTGATCTTTATTCATATACTGGTGCTGCGAGATGACCAACAGTGCGCAAAGCGTACATTATGTCATGAAAAGTCAATACATGTCTCCCATGACCTCGCACATCATCATAGGTCAAATTTATGTGAAGGGTAATTTTGAAACCAAGTGTCGGTTTTCGACGACATGATCGAACGCCTGTCAGAACACCACAGCACATTGCGTAAAAGTATGGGAAATGCATTATAGAAGTAAACTTTCTTTTCCCTTATATATGAGACTACGAAATACGAAAATGTACAACGCAATACAAAAGTATCACAACTTTCATCGCCAATTTACACCCCAAAACCAGCTATGACAGCCATTCGAAGACTTTTTGGTGCAAGCACCAGCAGAACATTTACGAGCATTTTGTGCAGTTTTCAGGTAAAATGGCCCCGGAACATGTATCTTGAGAAACCATATTTGAACCAAAGCTACTGGAAAGTATTTCCCTGCATATGCCTGCAAGTAACGGATAGTCAAATAGTGCTCATGCAAAACACGAAATATATTATTGCAGTACAGACGATAGCGCAGAAGACATGACATTCAAACCCCGAACACGTATTATGACCAGTAGCTTACGCTCTTGGTCATATCTTTTCGATCAATAAGAGTTATATTATGCTGAAAAGTACCATACAGTTGACATCTTTGTATTGTACCTGAGCTAGCATCTTCCTAAAACAAAAGTATACTGGTGTCTTATGCATACCTTTAAACACAATTCGGTTCTCCGAAATAAGCAATCCCCGATTTGTAATCAAAAGCGGCATTTTTGAATAAGCCAGATTTGGGTATTTCAGACGACCTTTGTCCTTCAAGATAGTCTTCAGTCTTAGAGATAGTTAGTTAGGTCGTATTAGTCTTCAATTTCAGAGAAAGTCTTCAAAAAATGCGACATACCCGGGGACGCATCATTGGAGACAACCGACTATAGTCTGATTTAGCCAAAGCAGCCATTATTTGCAGTCATTGGGTGGGGGCGATTAACCCCCCCCCCCTCCCACTGGAGGTGACGAAATTTTCCGGCAAGTGCCAAGCTGATGCGTTGCAGGATTTTCAAGGACCATAAAAAAACGAAATGTAATTCCTATAGAATTTCTAGTCGCATCCGTCTCACTAAATTTAGTCATCGGTATGGCATATAAATGATAATGAAGTCAGAAATTTGCTAAATCTTTCCCTTAAGACCCATGGCGCCGACTCGCTCAGTGTCCTCACAGGATGCGCTGACAGACGCAGGATCTTCATTTCTTGGTTGTTGAGGCTACACATTGTCTTGAAAGGTACAGCATAACCCATTTGTTAAACACGAAATTGAAGCTGAATGGAGCCATGGCAAACGAAAAGATATTATTTCTTTGTTGTTACGGCTACGCAACTTATTCATAGATTTAATATAGCCATTTTCAGACATGAAATTGACATTCAAATTAAAACTGAAATTCAATGATATAAATGGCATAGTTCTTTGCGCAACAGTCTGGCGACCTCAGCTGAGGCTCATTCAACACTGATGATGAAACATGATATTTTGAAAGTTTAAGTGTGGGTGTTATCCATGCCCTTCGTTTTTTTTTCGAATCGTACCAAAACCAACGCAGTTCTGCAGAACACGTATGGCGCCTGAGGCTCAAAGTAATGTTTAACATACACAGAGAGCGAGCTGTCATATATGTTAGAAGACAGCTGCAACCTCATTTTTTCGAGGCGTAACATGTGGCCCATGTGCGATAACAGAACATACCTGTATCGTTCGTAACGACATTTCACTCAAGAAATCTCCGGAACCCGACTGCAACTGTGTGAGGCAGCACGTAATTTATTGGCGACGAAATCTTTCCTCCCACTGCACTGAATAAAACGTCATTCAAAACATGGTCCCTAAGTTTTGCACCGTTTCCTGGATAGAAATCGCCGGCTAATATTGAAAAAAAATGGGATAAGAATCGCAATAATTTGCCTCCAGCTCTATCCCAATGTTCTGTCACCTTCGTACCTTCTCATCTCTTCTTTTTCTCGAATATGCATTTTTGACACCCGAGGCGAGATATCGTTCAGCAGGTCACCTTGGAACATACTTTCCGATCGATTTATCCGCTTGTAATATAAATGTAAGATAGTGATAAATTACACAGTCTCATCAGAGCTCAAAAGAATGTAATTTGATAGACCAGTGTTAAATGGCCAACTCCATGCATTCATAATGGAATGGCGGCAGGGTGAAAGCGTACGTAATTTAATAGGTTTTACCCATTTTGTTGGGCAACCGTACACAACCCTAAAAAGTGTGCTTTCATTTATGGCAAATCTATGCGTAACGACGAGAGTAGCATTGAATATATGCAAGTTGTTCACTACTCGACGTTCAAATGTTGAAAACTTACCCTGGCCAGACGTAAGGATTTTCACCTAAGTAGGTGAAAGTGGTTGTGGTGATGAGTGGTTGGCGTTTCCTCGCCTACTTCTCTCCTGGTAAAGACAGAACGACGAAAAAACGAACGTGTGTCTCATTCCTTTCTGATTGAATGGTACCTGGTTTGACCCGTCAGGTCATTGGTGATCTTCCGCGTCTCCGCGAAAAGGTGTCACACCGTTTTTCGTCCCCATCATCGTAATCATCTGATTCATGGTGATTAAAATCAATCACACAAGGTTCCGAAACGGAGTTAAGTAAATTTGAAGTTTTCGAAGGTCAGTGGCCTTATATGACTTTGGAAGAGTTTCTGTTTTTTTATAACCCGAGATTTTGGCAAGTATATGCACAACCAGCCCTGTGTTGAAACTAACTCCAGGTCTTATCAAATACATGAGGAAGAAGCCAAAATGTGGCTCAGATCTGGAAAAAACGGCTTGCAAGCACTCGAAAATGGTCTGGCCACTCCGTGACTTGACATGATCTGGTAACTTTTAGGTCGGGGTAGATGCGAAAAGGTTGTAAGGCCAGCTGTCGCAAATTACAGGCTCATGACACAGGCTAGCCACCCGCAATCTAACGAATAAATCACGCGGGTGGCGGCAGCCGCCAACCCATCGCCCAGCGAGGGCACATGAAATGCAAACTGTTCTGACCAGAGCAATGCTTAATTCCTTTACACTCATAAACGGCGAAGCGTTGATGATGTACAACTGAGTTCAATCGGGCCTTGGAGACGAATAAAATGTGAGAACCTCGGCACAATGTCATGGCGGAATTCTGTTCAGCAATGGTCCCAATGTCGTGTGCCCTCTCGGAGGTTCGCACTTGGCGGCCTCTGGGGTCCGACTGTTTATTACGTCGGCGGTAAATCCCTCGCAGATTAAGCTGCCATATTGAGCAGGAATATGGCTACGCATCAGACGTAAAGGAAGCAATAACAGTAACAACATAACACCCAACAGCTGTACGGGATTCATCTCCTTTTGTAAGTTTTGGTTTACGGATCGTCAGATTTAGGTCGGACATGCGTGGAATGTGCTTCCTCTTACCGGCAGCAATTGTTAAATGCTCATTATCAAGCGGCACGTTCACTCACAAGAATGTTACTCAGCATGTGTTCCTAAAGGGAAAATTTATAAGTCAACACGACATTACGTTTCCGGCGACGAAGTAAAACAAAACATGACTGATATATATGTATTATAAATATAAATGCCGGGCAGCGGTATTATCAGCATACGACGGTACATTGCAGTTAAGAGCTCTCAGATTGGCTCCAGTTTTCCCCAAAACCCACCCTCGTGACCAATTCACCAGCATCCCCGGCCCCGCTACCCACGCTCGGCTCCGCCACAAGTGCGGCCCGGCAGCGGACCCGCCGGGGGGCAGCAGCCGTCGGCACGACCCCCCGGCGGGTCCCAGCCGGCCGCACATCTGTGACACCAATACCGGCCGGCCGGCCGGCCGTGCCCCCGCCCCCTCCGGCCGTGCACGGGGTGTCGGCCTCTCGCGGCGGCGCCGCGCCGGACTGCGGACAGCCGGAGGAGGGTCCGACGGTGACTGACGGACGGGAGTCCCGCCTCAGCTGAGTTGAGCTGAGCTGAGCTCTGATTCTGGGCTGCTCAGCTGGCGTTACTGGCTGAGACTGAATAATCGGATCTGAGGAGTGTGGGAACTGTAGGAAGCCAAGTTTGCAACAAGCACCCATTGTTTCGCACGGGGATTTGAAAGAAACCGTCTCATCAGTGCGTTTCGTTTGAAAAAAAGGTAGCGAAAGCATGATTCATTAGAGTTAAGTAGTTACGTTACATCGTACAAACACGCTATTCGTTCGGCAGTTTTCCATCTCATTCACCCAATCTCCCTACGGACGCGAACATCCATGTCATGCATCCTGAAAATGCATTACCATCAAAAGTGTGTAATGCAAATTTGCAACATGTCACGGGACTTTGACAGCATCGGAAGAGGATATCTCATCTAAGTAAATTGGAATGTTAACCTTCTCAAAACAGTGGAAGGATCTAGCTTTGCCGTTCAGCGTGTTCCCGTGTGGGGGCTTCAGAAAGTGCTCCGTTCGCTCCGGTTTTTTATTCATCATTCCCGAGGTTTTTTAAAGCAGCATTATTTCGCATAGGGGCGGAGCCAGGCCACATTTAAAGGAGACACCTCAGGCTATTTTTGGCACTGCTGGAGGTAGAAGGGAAATGGCTGCCAAAAATAGAACTTCTAAGGTAGAACTTAAACTTTTGGATGAATGTATAGGAAAATAGCTTAGAAAACATGCAAAAATGTTTTTGCAGACCTAAGGTCACTTCACAAAGTCAGGTTAAGGCCAAAAGTCAAAATTTGGCTGTATGTAAATGTTTTTGACGTTAACTTTTCCAACAAATATTCGGGATACATGTAGCTAAACAGAGTGTTCTCTACTTGTGCTTCAAGTTCTCGGTCGGCTTCGTGTCGGGTCAAGGAACTATGACGTAAAGTACCAGCGCGACTACGCTATATCACGACGGTCATAAGTAGGGCTTTTAATAACATAGTCGAATTAAAGGACTGAAAACGTTTCCAAACACCATGTCATGAGCCCAAAGTCATTCCACGCGACTCTGAGGTCATCTGAGGTCAAAGGTCGTAAGCTGAGTTGATGAACAAGCGACCATGACAGCTCCCATTTTCATGCCCCTGACGCCGCCTATGTCAACATTTTACGAACAATATAATAAGATTTGTACTTCCGAAGTACAGAAAGACTATTAAAAACCTAAAAATCACTTTAAGCTTTTATTTCAATTCAACTTTCCAGGAAAATATCTCTCCCATTTTTTCAAATCCTGTGAAACCCTATGAATTTTCTCAAAATCCTAAACATATCTGCCAAAGGACAAGCCCCATCAATTAGCTCTTGATTCGTACTAATTACATCAAATCCGGCCAATAAACAACGAAGTTAGAATAAGACGAAAAAAACTCGCAGTTTCTGGTTTTCGCCGCCCTCTGCGTCTCCTTCGGGAAATTCTCGTAATTTATTTCTATTTTTGTAAAAATGTGGTTCAAGTCAAGCCGAATTGAATTTCGCTCGCTGCAATGAAATCGGATGGGTAGTTCTCGAGGTCTCGGGGGAGGCTAATAAACCCAACCCCCGATACGGTAATGCGTATTAGAGTTATGGGCACGTGAATCGGGATAAGGCGATCGATGATCCCGGAGACCAGCGCACCTACACTGACGAAAAGGACGGTCAATCCAACTGCCACATAATAGATGAATGGAAGCATTTCCATTGACAACCTTACACTCCAAGGGACACGGGGGCAAAAAAGGCGAAAATAAGAGCCAATCGAACTGTCACACGGTAAGCTGAAAAGACGCAACTCGACTGACACACTTGCATTCCAAAGGATCACGGGTCAAATTCATGAATTGGTTTTAAGGGATGGATGCCCGTCGACCCTATTCCCGCACTCATAACATATAGGGGTATTCCTGTACGGGGCGGGGGCTTATTCGGCCCCAGAGATCTCGAGAACTACCCGTGCGATATGATCGCAAGACACGGCAATCAGTTCGACATCATACCCACTACATTGTTTTAATATGAGGGCATAGTTCCGTGACCTGACCTGATGTGATGTACGCCAGAAAGGGAATATTTCCTCTATTTGTTTTAATTCCAATGTTTGTGGACCGATTTTGATGCGATTGGCATGAATCAAGGGCTAATCGATGAGATTTTTCCCTTTAGCACATACCTTTAGACTTTTGGCATTTTTTATAAGCGTTCGCAGAGTTTGAAAAGCGGCAGGATTATTTTTCACTGGACTGTCTTAGAAGTCAAATGTCTTTTTTGGCTTGTACTAGTCATTTTATACTTTAGAAAGACGAATTCTATTCCACTGTTTGTATAATAATAGTATGGGCGGTGCCAGGGGCAAGAAAAAAAGGAACTGTTATGATCGAATTTTCATCAAGTCGACTTACGACATTTGACCTCAGATTACCTCAAGTAACATTAAAGTCGCATACAGTGCCTTTAGTTCATTACGCAGTGTTTGAAAACGATTTCAATCATTTCAGTTAACTGTACTCTTCAATGTCCTATTTATGACCATCGAGACATACGTACATTTCAGGTCATACGTCCGTGACTTTATCTGAAATTCAAGCAGAGAACACTGTCCTAAGCCACATATCTTCCGGTTCCCATTTGGAAAATTCTCGTAAAAAACGTACATAAGATCACATTCTTACGCGTGACCTTGAACTGACCTCGTAAAATTACCTAAGGTCAACACAAGTCTTGAGAATGTTTGAAAACTTATTTCCCTATCTACTCATGTAGAGTTTTAAGTTATATCTCTAAAACTTTCTTGGTAGCCATTTTTCTTCTATGCTCAAAGGTGCCAACACGGTCTGGGTTTCCTCCCAAAAACTTGGCCTAGCTTCGCCTTTGGACAGAAGAAAATGGTTAAAAATTTGTCATACTACGTGGAAAGAATGTATAGGAAGGAACTAAATTTCGTGAAACACCTCTTAAAATCCTGGAAATGGCGAGCAGAAAACCGCAGGGGTCTTCTCAAACCACAGACCTACAAGAAGAGGATTAATGCCTCGATATTTCTTAGCGATGGAGAGCTGAAGATCCCAAGAAACCCTGTCTAAAAGGTGATGACATAAGACAGGTTGTGCGATGCACAGCAACACCATGATAAAATTTCCTGAAATGCTGATGTCAGATTATCATTCCCTAAGAAAACAACGTTGATATCTGGCGAAAAGACAAATAACGGGAATTTATCTAGGATTCGAGGGTCCAATACAAAGGTTTTGCAGAGAGAGAGAGAGAGAGAGAGAGATAGAGAGATATATATATATATATATATATATATATATATATATATATATAGAAGAAGAGAGAAGGGGGAAGCAGTGTTTTCCTCTCAAAAATGGTCAGTGAGGCTGGATGACAGGATATACGACATGATAGGCTGGCTTTTTAGGCAACCGCTTCATTCGGATATGGTGCTTAAGAATTTTGCGTTGCTGCTGTAGTGATCTGACTCATCGGGCACGACATTAATCCTACTAGTGTGGACCCTAGTTTGCCGGCTGGGAAGGGTTTATGAGAATCCCCAAGGTCTGGCTGGAGACCTATAAATTCCACAAGAAAGTAAGAACGGCCAGGAGGGGTTTATGAGAATCCCCAAGGTCTGGCTGGAGAAAAAATCGGACATAGGCCCTACAAAGCCCTAGAAAGGCCCCATGTCCTATTCGGCCATTACACTGTCCCACCAATGTCACCTGGATAGGTTAATGAGGTCGAAGAAACAATACTGATCCGGCTCCTCGTTTCTCACGTTCTGGAATATGCGTCCTAGCTTGGTACGGAGGTGGCCTGTAGATGGCGTTCATGCTAATAAAGGTGGCGCTGTCTTCCGCAGACATGAACGAACCAGAACGTGCATGCCAATTTTAAGGTTGTGGTAACGGTTCATCGTAATGTTGTATTGTGGACTAGTGGTATCATGTGATGATACCTGATATGAACGAGTCGATATGACGATGACGATATGATGATGAATGGTTGCTGATATGACGTGATATGACGAAATAGACGAAGCTGCCCAATTAGCGCCAGCTTTTCGAAAACGGGCACTGTAACTATGCTATGGAAAAATCGTTTTATTTCTTACTTATATACGTCTGGGCTCTTTTAACCACTTTAAAGTGATGTGTTTTTGAAACTCCAATTTTTGCCTTTTATTCTTTACTCATTTTCTAGCAAGACAATGCAAAAGGCACAATTAAGGCAACCTCATGATGTTTCCACCACATGATGAGCCTAACTGCGCCGCCACAAAAATGGTACGAAGCTACAGATACTTTATGGCGGCAAAAGCTACAGTAAACCACTATCTGGTATGTTATGAACAGTTTCGCTTTTATTCTTTTTGCCAATACTTGCAAACGGATGGGGAGAGGTGCTCAGATCCCAACAAGACGCTGGCCAGACCAGTGGAGGTAGCTACACAGGCGCACCCAGTGGGTTTGGGGTCCAAACTCCTCTTGTGATCCGAAATGTTTCCTTCTTAAACACGAAAATTCGACAGTTCTGCATTCCCTAAACGGCGAAGTATGGTTACCGAAGTCAACAGGGTGTTGAAAAGAATGCATTCTCCCTTCCCAGGGCCTATTCTAGCATGTCAGTTAGGGAGCAAATTCTTGCAGTGGCAGGTATATCCCCAGTGGAGCAGCGCGCAGTGAGGTCACCTGACTCCTAAGGGCACAGTGAGTGCGTCCAGCGGCGGGCCACCCCCTCTAAACGAATCGGCTAAAATCTGGAACACATTCATCCCCAAGACTGACAGGTCCTCGTTTCTGGGGTGTCGCCAGAAATCTCGGCCTGGGGGCCGCCTGCGAGACTTGGGGCGCTGATTACATGGTGAATGAGAAAAAAAAAACATGTTTACACTAGTTATCGCGTCCAGCAGAAGGCGGGGGCTGCACGGGCTGCACGGGCTCCGCGAGTACGGGGAGGGTTAGGGGCTGCAGCCCTTCCAAGAAGGCTCTGAAGACATTTTTGCCTCGCTCTCAAGGTGTCCCATCTGCAGCCATCGCAGAGGGGACATCCCCCGCGACTATCGCTTTAAATGTGTCCCAGAAACGTACAGAATACTGGAAGAACTATTAGCACACCGTTAACTAGTCTTGCCCAGATTGTGCCACTGGCGCAATAAGCTCTGGCAAATGGTGGCGCAAAAAGGGCAATGGCTCTGCTACAACAAAATTAGATACAGATAAAAACACGCAAACGTATCATCTCTATTTTGGTCAAATGGGAAGCGGAATTCAACACCGGAGGCACTGCATAAGAACAATGTTGCTTCACGGTATTGGTAACAGTTATACACGGGTAATTCAAAGCAAAAAAATATTTCAACCTTGCGCTGAAACGTTACCGACCCACCATACGTCCGTACCGCTGAGAGTGGAAGAGGAAGGGATCGAATCTGCAGCCATGCTGTCTGTCTCATATCTGCAAATCGTCTGTCCCACTGAAGAGATAATGGGAGTTGGGACAATTAGGCAGGTTGGCGCCCATTGAGTAGCTTCCCCTCCAAATAACTAGGATGATTTTTGAAGCTCTAACGGCACTTCGTGACGTAGCGGTTTCGCCGGGTTTAAGTGTGAGTCTGGCCGAGACACGTAGTGTTAGCTCAATGCCCATACTGACGCTAGTTCCACGTGTCGAAATGCTTAGTTTCGTTTGTGATATGACCTCCAGCGAGACCAATGCGAGCCAGTAAAATCTTGGCGCTGATATTTTAGGATCCCCGTCCCAGCCAAGGACGCACAACATTCATCATGTTATCACATGATGAGTATGACAACGCGATGAGTGTTGTTGATGTAATGACACGGAAAGTTTCCCAGTGGGAGGTGGTCAGTGACTTCGGTTGTACGAGGGGTGGCAGCCGCTGGCTTTCAGCTGTCTGTCTGGCTGTCTTGCCTATCACGGTCAGACGGCGTGCCTTTGCTTAGGATTTTTTCGACTTGGTGCTAAGTGCCTTCCAAAGACGAAATTCTCAAGACCCAAGCCACGTGACATTTTAAGCACGGCTTCCGTCTCAATAAACAAGAGATGTGGCACGGATTACCTGGCTATCGTGGAGTCTGACTGCTTCTTCCGCTTTTCGTAGACCAAAGTCATATTCTTGTTGTACACAGTCATTGGCAGCACTGTGACAAACACATTACTGTCCCCGTCATGGCAAGGTGGGCTCGAGTCGCCTCGTCGTTTTATATTCGGCCCTAAAGCAAGTTTTCCACTAGGCATTTGAAGTTCATGCTGTCTACCTCGCGCCCATGTCATAGTCTTAATTACATGCAGACTTTTCACCACAAAATAAGCAGCTTCCTGGAATCACACGGCCTGGTGACATTTGCGTAGCATGGGGTCTGGTCTCATTTAACAGCAAAAAGTCAGTTCAAAATCTACACAAAAACACTATACAGGCAAACGCAGCTACAATGCTTGGACCTGCCGTTTCCTGCTGCTGGTCGGATTAGACGGCGTCTGTTCATGAGTGTTAGATAATTTTAACACTTTTATTGTATCTACGAATGTCATGTTTTCAGGTACATTGTTCAAAAACACTGGAATGATGGTTTTACGTGAATAAACCTGGCAAATGAAAAAAAACGTACATGGGACGAATGGCAAGGAACTAATTCCAGTTCGTTTTCACAGCCCAATTCAAGGATTGCCATAGTTACAGCAATTACACAAGATTCTCGGACGGGAGAGCTTCACTTCATCTGGAGGACATGGTATGTCCATTCAACTCCCTTTTCTTCCTGGACATCTTCTGGTACGTTTGGGTCGCTGGAATGTACATAAATATATTAACATAAGTATGGTGAGTTGCATACATTACAAGCTCCTTTGTCAACAGAACGAGAAACGAGACATAATTGCGACAGCTCTTCCTAGCATTAGATAAACAGTAACATTTCAATGGCAAACGAAAGCGACAGAGTGGAATTCAGAGTGGCAGAGAAAGACCGTCGGACGTTTTGGAAAACAGACTCGTGAGGCATTCACAAACAGAAACGAGGAAAGCAAAGCACAACCACGTTTGTGAAATGAAACTGGGCGTAAGAAGCAGCAGTCACCTTAGGATTGCAAGCTATATAGTTTACAAAATTATGCAACCGTTAGGCAACAATGATGACTTCACGGAATGGCAAAAAATGTTTAAATGACATTTCGTCATCAGGCTTGTGTATGATTCTGAATCAACTCGAAACGACTTGTACGACATGACTCTGAACAGACTCAGCAATTTGGCATTTTTGTCGTGAATCCGAATCATAAACAGTTCTGCTGAAAACCATTATAAGAGTCATAAATAAATCGTTTCATGGACCACAGAATCCCTCGTGAGACAATTCTCTAGAATATTTTAACATTACGACAAACTAGATCTCCAAGCACCTATTTTAGTGAAATTCTGGTGGAAACCCTCCAAATTCCTCACTGTCTGCTTTTTACAACTATGATAGTATATTCTGCACATGTGACTATTAATCTGGAAACTAAACAGGCTTTTTGAAGCTTTGTGTATATTTCTATCGAGTGAATCAAAATTCAGTTGATTCACGCTTGCCTCTGAATTGCAACGGAATCGATTCGCTTACGACGCATTCCACGAATCTGAATTAATTTCCAGCTCTGGGAATCCGCCAGTGAATTGATTCACTTTTGCAAAATCAAGAACAGCCTGTTCATAACTGTCTACAAATGCAAGCAGGGGTATCGATTTGTATTCTTTTGAGACGGCTCTGGCCCACCCAATGTTGATCTGGGGCCCACAATGTCGGTTTCAGCCCCCCAATATTGTTTGCCGATTTTAATGGAAAATGAGCGATAACGAAAACGAATGGCGGCAGAAGATAAGAGATTGACAGAAAATAAGGAATAACGCCCAAGGCGATGTATCTATCTTTCTATATATATATATGCACACACACGCATATGTATATATATATATATATATATATATATATTGTATTATTTATCGTTATTCTATATCATATATATATATATATATATATATATATATATATATATATATATTGCATATTATATATATAAATTATGGGGATAGTTAGTTAGTTATTGGGGCTTAGGGGCGCACCGACTGCAGGGTCATTCGGCGCCCAAAATTATGGGGATAAATGGGGATAAAATGGGATGCATGGGGATGAAAGCGCATGGGGTTCACGCATGGGGATAAAAGCGAATTTTCCTTTGATGAATAACAACAAAAACTTATACACCTCTGTTGGTTAAATTAAGTGAGCTAAATTCTTTCAAAAACACATATTTGGGGGAGGTTAGGTTGTGGGGCCCTCGGCTCGGCCCCCAATCATTTACAGACATCGACACCCCTGGAGGCAAGTGACTGGAGTCGAGCCTTTTTGATCACGAACACTAGCAACACTTTTAAACAGGCACAATAGCTTTTTAAACTGAATCTAACCTGACTGGAATGAAATCGTCTTCGTTGTATTTGGGGAAAAACACATCTGCTTCAAAGTCTTTCCTGATCTTGGTGATGTATAATTTGTCCACGTATTTCTTCTCCATGGCTTCCTAAAACAAAATGTTTAGACACATGTTGGCAGTGGCTTGCACTGCCATTTAAATACAAGCATTGAAAATGTGAAATCAAACGTAATCTACCAAAACGAAATATCTTTGCAAACAAACAACTGACGTACACGGTAAACCCGGTGGCGTTTCAATAAGACATGTATGGTACGCAACAGTTGCACAACAGCGATTCCTGTCCAAAACTAGTCCATCACTTCACAAAATTCACGTCATGTATCGCCCTAGTGACTACGGCCTCGAAAATATCAAAAAGCAAGACATCTCCACAGCATATGCCTGCATACAATGTGCAAGAATTGTGCTGCGCATATGATGTGCGCAGTTCTTCCGTTCCGATGCTTGAGTCCCAACAAGGCTCAATGGGAAACAAGATTGCTGGAAAAAGGCTCCATGATACGAATTTAATGTACTAACGTAATCAATGCTCACTTGCAAAATACGACGGCGCGCAAAAAATGTGACAGGTCCATGAAACGGTTGAACAAATGTACGTCAGAGCTTCTAAAACTTAACTAAAGGAAATGTACGAGAGCCGAGTAGGAAATTACGTATCTCTGACACTTCAAGTAAGATTTCCAAACATTACCGTTAAACTGCCATGAATGGCAGTCACCGACCAGGCAAGCCATTGAAAGGCTGGCAATGTGCAAGCAGATTTGTACATTTCTGGAAAATTAAACAATGTTGAGCCTTTTCGCTTACCTGAGTAGTTCACGAAGTAGCAATGATGTCTGCACACATGATACATGTGTGATGTATTCCTTCAATGTCTTAAATCTTAGGTCTTTGTGTCCTCCTTACAATCAGCCGTGATCAACATACACCCGAGAATGACGAGAGACCTAAATGAAATATTCCTGCTGTAATACCAAATGTATCCTCATCCCTACTCCTAACAACATGGTGAAGCTACTAATCCACTAATGAACGAAATGCCCCTTCTCCATAGCTGATGGCTTCAGTGGGGGAGGGGAGAAATAACAGGTAAGGCTGCTCACCCGGTAGAGCTGGGAGCCGCCTGCGTTCCAGATGGTCTCCACCTGATCTGACAGGGGAGGCGTCGAAAGGAGCTCCATGGCAGCCTCCAGGCTGTGCACCACGAAAACATCCTCCCATTCGGTGGCACTGCAGTGCAGCACTTTTGTTCAGCACGGTTCCAATACATCAGACAGTTGAATCAGCACGCAACGGCCGCACCGGCAAAAACAGTGCTCAGATGTGCTACCTCATTTTAGCCTCACGAAAGCGATACAGTATATTATGCATGCAACAGCTGCAGAGTGTATAACAAAGCTTGCCAATGCAGAATGCACACAAACTGAGGAAAGAACCAAAATGAGAATTTGCACTGAACCTAGAGTCAAATGATGTCTGAATAATGCACAAAAATGGAGAGTTGTGCTTGTCACTGAACAGAATTTCAGAATGCAAAACATAACAAAGTAACATCTTACTAGTCTTTCTGAGATGTCACAACCACGATGGTTTTGCCTTTCATTGGTCTGCCACTGGGTGGCATGGACTCCCATGTTTTGCGACCGAGAACAACAGCATTCTTTTTACTTGGGTCCTGCACCAAACTGATCATGGAGAGAAAATACTGGAATTCCTTCCTGCAAAATACAGCATGGGTTTTCAACACACAAATACGTGCATAAGATGATATCCATTTATTCAAAACCATATACCGCAACAGCAATTCAATCCACAACACAAACAATGGCACACATCTCTGCAAAAGATACCATGATACATGCCAGTTGATACATGCCAGTTGATACAGCCCTACTCTGACTCTTAGAATTTCCCAAGACTAATTAATAATCATGTCAATCATAACAAATGTAAGATGGATGCAATTTATTCTTCAGTGTAAGTCAACATCTCAGGTCACTGCACCCATGCACTGTGACCAATGCCACAGAGTCACAAACAGAAAGGGTAAGATATGAAATACTGGCCAGATATTCAAACAGACCTCTCAAACTAATTGCAAAAAGCAAGAGCTCTTGGTGGCAGTTTTGCACCTGTCATCAAAAGCATTGGTTAATTTTCAGTCAGCACAGCCAAAGGTCTAAAATGTCTCTTGTTTTTCAGAGGTTATCTCTGCACAGCCATACTATCATTAAATTTCCTTTCATTCACTCTTCAATTACTCATTCTACATGGCACACACTGTTTAGCAATTGCTATACAATTGCCTGAAATGGCAGACCCATTTCTTATGATGGCAGAAAAAAATTATACACACACACATACATATATATATATATATATATATATATATATGTGTGTGTGCATGTGTGTGTGTGTGTGTGTGTGTATGTTTATGTGGGTGTGTCACATCAACCTTCAGAACATCAATCAGCAAGTACATTTTAAACAGTATCAGAATTACAGACAATGCACAACCTGGTCCAATCCAAGCCTTTGCCAATAGAACATGAATGGCCAGTTCATATTATACATGAGACCAGTGCATGATATCACAAAATGTTAGTTAAGGCTATAGAAATAATGAGAATGACTTACCTCAGTCTCCAAGGTAAACCATTCTTGAGGCCAATGCCCATGTTTGAAGAAACAGCAACAATCAGATTCATTTTCCTCATAGTTGATACTTCACAGCAAAAATCTGAAACAAGCTTGTAGTAGTTTTTGTCAAACAGATGGAATGTTGCATATCCCAAAAACAAACAACATGCTTATAATATTGGTAAGCATGCCAAAACTGGAACAGTGACATACACCTCCTGCAACATAGATGCCTCATAATAAACATGTTTAAACAGGGATGCTATTTTGAGTTCATGATTATGGGGGCATGTTAAGAGCTCAACAGTGTAACTTTCACTACAAGTGAATTTCTCGATGTGTATGGCCCACTCTATTTTGACTGATAGCAGTTCTTACTTAATAACTGGGGTCAAAATCACCTTGAGGGGAGGGGCAAGAATCTTGGCCCAAGTTCTACATTGGAGGTGGGGGTCATGACAGCAAAAGAACACAAAATAAGCACCCCTGAAGCTAACACCACCAGGCACTTGAGAATGACTATTCAAACTACAGTCCACGAAGTGTAGATAATGCTTCTATTTAACGATACCCTAAACCACGTTTCCACCATAAGTGCTAACAGACCACACTTTTAAGGCTGATCCAACAGCACCGTCCTGAAGCTTACATAATGCTTTGCAGCGCACTCAACGGCTTAAGACGTCTTCCGCGAAGACGAACCTCAAGGACGCCATTCACTTCCTAACACGCCATTTTCTGTCGCCACTGCGCTGGATTCCGCATCATTTTCGGCACTGAAAGTTTTCGAATCCCATCGAGGTATGACATCATACGTTTGAGCTCAAGTGATGAAACGTCATCAGATCTATCCAGATGACAGCACTACCTAGAAAACGGGAGTACGAAAACCGTATGGTCGGGCAAGCGGCAATTCCCTCTATACACGCATCTCCCGCGACGGTGGCGCCGCCCGTCGCCATTGCTTTAACAACAGAGGTTCACTCGCTAGTACAATCTGGATGACCGCCACCGTCGGCCGTCATTATCAAGGTCGTGCGAGCGGTGGTAGTCTATGATTGGCATTCCCATCAAAAATAAAGGTAATCATTCAGGAAATTAAGAGTTATGAAATCGCAGGTCTTAAGGAGTTTCGGCTAAGACGAAAAATGGGACGTAGTAGGTTTTGCAAGAGAACCGTCATGGTCGCGGTTGGAAGATGTGTTTTCTGGTTTTGAAGAATACCCAAAAATATGTGCTCCATCAAGTCTTTGAAGCTCTTCGAGGGCCTCTGGGACCGCAACGGGCCCCAACATGGCAAAGGGTCCATGAGACCGCTAAAATTGTCAAACAGGCACCTGAGACGGAAAGAACTTTAGAGGGTGCCTGACACGGCATAAGGAGACCCTGGCCAGCCAGAGGGGCCCCGTGAACGGGGATTCGTCGGTGACCCACTGAACCTCGAGAGGAGCCACGAATGGGCTACACTGGCCTTTTTGAAACCTTGAGGAGTTCTCGATGCCGTCAGGGGCCCCCGGGGAGGTCAGGTGGTTTCTGAGACGGCAAGATGGGCCTGTACACCCCTGAGACCGCCAAAAAAGGTCGCAAGGCGTCTGCAAGACAATGACGATAAGAGGGCCTCTGAGACGGTATTTGGGTTTTATGGGGGAGCTGGACGGCCAGAGGGTCCTCGAGTGTAATAAGCGGGCTTCTGGCACGAGTAAGGTTCCCCTGAGACTGCCAGTGAGGCCCCTGAAGCGCCAACAAAAGCCCCTTGTTACGGCTAGAGGGGCCCTAAAAGACTGCCAGGTATACCCCACGTAGCAGAGTAAGACCCCTGATACAGCGATGGGGATCGCCGGAGACGTTCACAGGGTCTATGACACTCCACAGTGGTCCTGAAATTGCCAAAAGGTATTTTGCAACTGCCAGAGGGCCCTTGGGATGGCAAAAAAAGTTTCCCAGAGACGATAAAAAAGGTACCCGGGGCCGCAGGGGTCCAGTAACACTGTTAGAGAGAGATCTTTGAGACTGCTAACTAGAAGTCTCTAGCAATAAGGGTCCCTGAGACGACCAGAGGGTCCCGTAAAACCACTAGAACTTGAGACGTCCAGGCTGCTCCTGAAACGGCCAAAGGACTTAAATAATTGCAAGAGGCGCCCCTGTCACTGCAGAGTGACTTACAGAGAGCCCTTTTTAGTGCCTGAGGGGTTCCTCAGACGGCAAAAACGTTCCAGGGACGACAGGAGGGAACCTGAGGTGGCTTAAGCGTCCCTGAAACTGCCAGATGGGTCCCTGAGACTGTCCGAGGTGCCCCTGAAACTGCCAAAGGAGCGCCTGAGACGTCTCAGAGTTTCACGAGACACGTGAAATTCTGAGACCACTAGAGGATCCTGGCACGGTAGAGGCCCTGAGGCCACCAAAAGTGCCCCTGTAACTGCAAGAGGGGACCTAAACTAAGCTGACCTACACTAAACTAAACTAAACTAAGCTAAAAAAAATCCACAAGCTACGGGAGGAGGGGGAGGGGTGGACTGACGGGCTCCTGGACCAGATACAGACACGACATTTCAAATGGAGGGAGGGACGGAACCGCCTGAAATCTCGCCTTTTCTGTCACATTCTGGCCACTTCGTTCGGAAACAAAACTCAGAATTTTCTCAAATAAGATGGCATGTCTGATTTTTTTGGTTATTTCATATCGTAAAAAAGTAAAATTACATCATTTTCTTAACTGAATTTATTATATGGGTATTCACTGAAGGGCAAGAAATAGGGCTCCCGCGCTGACCATTCGCCTCCACTCACTCCCCGCTCCCCCGCCTTGGTGAAATCCCGGATCCGCCCTTGGCGAGGGCTCCCATTGGTTACGAGGGCCCCCTTGATCCGATTTGCCCCCCCCCCTGGGCAGAATCCTAGCTACACCCCTGGTCGATTATGTCAGAGGTTTGGTGCTAGCTTATTACATCATGCATGTGTGGGGGACAGGCAAAGCTGCTTTGGCAAGTGCTTGAGATAATGACTTCGTTTCCGTGTGATAGTCTGCAAAAGCTTTGTTACTGAGCGTCGAGTTGCAATTTAATGTTGTTGGAGGAAACTGTCTTTCAGCTGTTTACAAATGTACTTTATAATAATGTTGAATTCGTGATGTAAACGCAAACGACATAAGAAGCAGAAGTTTGCGTCATTCGCCATTATGTAGATGGATGCCCAAGGGCAAAGACCTGGAAAATGTCAATGGGTGCAGATCTGAATAGAAAAATCCACGGATTTAGAGAACACAAGTGTACACTGGCGCCAAAACCCGGGAAAAAATTGTGTATTTAACGAAGAACTGGACCATAGCAAAAAGAACGAAATTCACGTGAGTGTTCGGCAGGGGGAAGAAGGTAACCCAAATGAGGTCGGCTGTTGATCCGATAGAGCTTGCCCCCCCCTCCCCCAGTGGAAAATGCAATCCGCCGTCCCCTCACAATAAAAGATTAACCCATTAGTCACTGCCACTTCCTGATACGCATTATCATTTAACAGTCTTGGGTCGCTTGTACCCCTTGGAACTAAAAGTAAACAAACCGGTTTGTAAATTAACCCGATGCGCCATTTCTGTCTTACATTGACCAAGTACCGGAAAAATATTCTGCGCGTCCGGCTAAGATTCTTTGTGACGTCACGAAGAATTTTTGTCGTCCGGGACACTGCGAAGACCAAAAGGCGCAGAATTTTCGCGGTACGACGTCATGAATGACGTTGACGACGATGACGTCACGAGGATTCTACGTCGTCCGGGTCGCTGCGAATACAACCCTCTTAATGGAATAACACCAAGAACGCCAACTTGAACCAGTATAACTCTAACCAGTAACCAGTATAACTCTGCAAAATTCTGCACTGCAAAAACTAAAATTATATTCCGACACCAGAACGAAAACTAGATTTCCAGCCCTGATGCGTACACAGCGTGCACTTAAGTT
The DNA here is from genome assembly GCA_030062745.1 of Capitulum mitella. Classification (NCBI taxonomy): domain Eukaryota; kingdom Metazoa; phylum Arthropoda; class Thecostraca; order Pollicipedomorpha; family Pollicipedidae; genus Capitulum; species Capitulum mitella. The sequence continues at coordinate 5,277,074 of CP099841.1, read as the reverse complement.
GCGTGAGGAAGTTTTAGAGGGCCACAAATGTGACAAAACTAAAATGATCCCAGCTACCTCGAAGAATCTGCGTGGACCGAGGACCATCGTCAGGGTCTTTGGCGCGATGTATAAGGTTGTGCGCCATAAGTGCTTACTACCTCTCCTAAACAAAACAATGCAACTCTTGTCAGTGGCGTGGCGCAGGGACGGCGAAGGTGGCAACCGCCTCTTCCTAGAAGTCGATCAGGGGTCCCTGGTGCCGTCAGCGGCGCCGAGACAGTCAGGGGCCATGGGTAGTCAGAGGTCCTGAAACAACCAGAGGCCATGAGATGGCCCGGGGCCCTGAGATGATCAAAGAATAAGCTGAATACTGAATACTGAAATACTGAATAAGCCACTGATTAGGGGCATCGTTTTTGTGCAAATGATTGGGGGGAGGGAACCGGAGATCCGACAAGCTAACCTTACCTAAATGTGGATTTCTCTACAAATTTAGTTTACTTTGTTTTGATTGTCTTTTGTCCATTCAGTTATCTCTGATCTATCTTTTGTCTGTTCCTAATCGCTCGCCTTTTATGGCCGTTCTTTCCGTCACCTTTTGCCTCTACCTTTGGTAAAACCTGCAAAAAATATTGGACCGGGCCGAAATAAGCCTTGGAAAAACCAGCCAAGATGCACATCGGGGGAGGGGAGGTCATGGCTTCTCCAAAAGAAAACCAAATCCAAAAAAATCGGCACCCCTGCTATTAGTCCTAACTTAACGTACCCTAACCTGGCTGATCAGAAGACTCTCTTTGCGCCGGTAATACTCGCGTTCAACACAACTGCACCGGCGAGACGCCGTCATTCAGTAATGCCACTAATACAAATCTTTGGGTCCAATACTACCCTCTGACCATGGATCCACTTCCCTGCTGGTAGTCTGCACTGGCAGTACTTTCGTGAAAAAACTGCGTCGGCGAGGCGCTGACTTTCAGTAACGTTAGTAGCATAAATATATCAACCTAATCTTAATCCCTATATATGGATCCACTTCCCGCCGACATCTACAAACGAGTCTATACTTAACTTCTAAGTCCACAATCCACCACTGGTGGCGCTACCATCGCGGAAGACGTGCATTTATGATGAGTTGACGCCTGGCCGATGGTACGGGCAGGAAGTAAGTCTGGGAGAGTGCGAACTATGCTTTGAAAAGCCACACACAATGAGCGTGCCACGACCCAGATTCGTGGAGATGAGCCCAATATTGAGCAGATGCTGTTGTGAAACACGCATCAACGCAACGGTCACAACTTACCGCAGATGTTATACTTGGTCCGGCAAAACGCACTGGTGCGTTCCCACCACGTGGGAGGCCTGCGCGTACGATACGAAAGTATTCCCATTGCCATGTTTACGCAAACATTCATGGCCATTTTAGCAACGAAAGATGCTTTTCAAGTGCCCGCCAAAATTGGAGTCGGGTGTACTCATGTGGGGGTGTCAATTTCTGTACATGATTGAGGGGGGGGGGGGGGGTGCGGTGGGCGGAGCGGAGTTCAGTGCCCGACAACCTAAACTCCCCCCAAATGTAGGTTTCTCAAAATTTATCCCACCTTATTCTTCTGAATGGAAATTTATAAGTTTTTTTGGTTACTATTTATGAAATAAAATATTGCGAATAGAAGATAGAAAGATAGGTACATAGCTTTGGAATTTCTTGGTTACTCTCTGCCTGTCTGTTATCTATTGCGGCCGTTCTTCCCGTTGTTATTATCATTCATTTCTCTTTAAAACCGGCAGAAAATATTGGGAACCCAAATCAGCACTGGGGGGGGGGGGCAAATCGACACTGAGCGTACCAGAGTCCTTTAAAAAGGATACAAATCGACACCCCTTTCTCATAAACGCTATTCAGTACCCACCGCCTAGCGTTAGGATGCATATCCGTGTCGGGGACGAGATTTATATTCGGCCCCACCTCGAATCTCAAGAACTAGCCGTAAATTTGGGAAAAAAACGTTATAGATTCTCCACGATATCAAATGCATTCCCACAAACAGTCGTTCGAAGATCTTGTAAGGGATGGATACGGGGTGGGGACAAGTCAGAAATTGTTCGGCTTGTAACCTGGAACGTAACCAAGAGACATTCAAATGAAAGACGACCTTCAAATCTAAGACGTGGCAACCTAAACTGCTGCTTTGAGTATTCGTTTAGCTGCAATATTTTCCCAAAATGAATTTTGAATTTGGTTAATTCCGGACACTGCTAGGCACTTTCAGACGACCGTCCAAAGCTACACGATCCTTGTCTGATACAAGCGGTGCCAGCTAAAACTAAGCTGAAGTTTCTTTGGTCAGTCACAAACTAGGTATTTTCTCCTATGTCAGCGTTCGCCGCCTTTGCTATTGTCGTCGGCTTGCCGTGTCACCGCTGGTGTTGCTGACGTCGGGCACCAGAAGTCACTTGGTCGATTCGTTGTAATACTGTGTATTACAACGAAACCTGCTGGGAAGCCCACATTTTGGAGAGAATGGCTTGTAAGGCCCTCGGCTCCCCCCCCCCTTCCAATAACTTATGAAAATCGGCATCCCTGACCGTAAGAGATATCTTAAAACGATCTCAGTAAAAGCTGTACAGAACAGTCAGGGCTATCTGCTATTTTTCTCCTTTTGGCACGTCAGGTGTGGGAACGCCTGGGGAGTCGCACATCCCCCTGGACTGGCGACCGTGGCGAAAACTAGAAAGCTGAAGGGGACCAAATTATTAATTACATGATTAAACAGTCACGATACTCACTTCACCTGTGCTGGGTATCTTACCTCAGTGTCCGGGCTCTTTAACCGTTTTAGCTCCCTATGCTGAAAATTCCTACCAATGAAAGCCAAGCAATGTTTTCTGAGAACCCTGGTCGTAGCCACGTATCCGGAGATCTGCAAACGGAGGGTAAATCCGGTCAAGTGGCCATATAACAAGTGTTCTTGACGGTGAAATACCCATTGAGGTGCATGATGTGTAAAAAGCTGGTAACTCGGAATAAATTCTGCCATCTGATTCCCAGCCTGTTTTCGGAAACGACAAACAGTATTAAAGAAGGCTTTGATAAGCGTGTTGAGTACTGTCCAGATCACACGGCCTGTCATTGATCGTCTCAACCTCCGGACGCTGGTGCGGACTGAGCACGACAGACGCGATTGCGGAACAGTAGTGTGTTATAAGTGATATGGAATTAACTTTTTTAAGGGTTTAATCGAAGATTCTGTGTCCCAGTGTTAACCACGTTCCGCCACTGGTACCAGCGCGTCGTTGCGAGCCAGGGACTGCGGGGAAGGAACGACTACAGTCCGACGAAGCTCGTCGGCGCCGGGGGTTTCGTGACGTCACATAGCCCCGGCTGCGTTTCAAGGCCACTGTACCTTCCGACGCGAATATCTCGTGAACTAGATGTCGTACAGCCACTCGAATGATATATCTGTTATCAGCGTCTGCAGTTATATCGAATACACATGAACACACATGCACGCACAAAAAACGGTCACTACTTTGCTGTAGCTGCCCTGCGCATCTAGATCACATTATGGTCTTAGTGTGTGCCATGCAGGGGCGCAGCCAGTCGAGAATTTCGAGGGGCCCCGCCCAGCGGCGAGCCCCCGCACTTCATGTGGGCTTCCTGCACGAAAATAATAACATAAGATTTTACAGGGGGCTCGCAGCAGGGGCACAGCCAACCCAACATTTCGGGATGCGTGAGCAATGGTGAGCCCCTATCCCATAGGTGGGCCCCCAAAAAGAATCAGCCAGTGGAAATTTTACGCTAATGGACGCTTGCCGTTCCTAAGCCAGGGACTTAGCCAAGAGGGTGCATGGAGGTCATGCCCCCGAGCCAAGCGGTCTACACTAGATACATAGCGGTTTTGCAGGAACACGGAATAGCGACTACACTTATGTTGCAAAAGCAAACATCGTGTATTTTCCTCTGCGTTAAATACGAGGAAAATTACATAAAACTGCTGTTTTTACTATAAATTTCGTCACACTCCAATGGCATATGACGAAATTTGACATTTGGCTACCCCCTGAGGAAAATCCTGGTAACGTGCTTGTCCTAAACGTTACTAGTTACAACTACTGGCTGTTCTCTGATTGCCCATGAACACGTCAAAAACAATTTTTCTAGGGCCTCCACAGCTGTCAGAGGACCCCTCTGCAGACAATCAGGGGCTGTTCTACAGGCCAGGGGTCCCTCCACTGACCGTAAGAGAGCCCCTCCGCAGGCTGGCAGAGTGTCCTGCAGGCGGCGACAAGGGCCTCTGCACGTCAACAGGGGTCCCTTCATGCCGACAGGGTGCCAGCTACAGGCAAGCAGGAGGCCAGTTCTGACTGGCAGTGGGCCCCTACAGGCCGGCAGGGGCCCCATGGAACAGCAGGGGGTCCCTCCGCAGGCCAGCAGGCCCCCCCCCCCCGAAAGCTGGCAGGGGCACAAACAAGGGCCGGCAGGGGACCCTTCAAACCGGCAAATGGTCCCTACAGGTCGGTAGGGGCCCAAAAGGCCGGTAAGGGACCCCTATGGGCTGGCAGAGGTTTCCTTGTAGGCCGGCAGGGGCCCCTAGGCTAGCAGGGTCCCCTACTGGCCAGCAAAGACCCTTATAGACTGGCAGAGGGTCCTATAGGTGTTAGGGCCTCCACAGGTCGGCAGAGGTGCCATTAGCGGACGAAAGGGGTCCCTTTATGGGCTTGGTTCTATAGGTTCCATTTTTTTTTGTCTTTTCTTGCCTACCGTTTTTAAAGCCTTTTTGGCAGTAGTTTCGGTTCTTATAAGAGTAATTTTCCAACCTCAGTAAGCCCCCTCAAACATTTCGGGAGGTCCTGGGGCCCCTATGACCCTCCTGGCTGCGCCACTGGTGCCATGCTTTGCAATGTGGCCGATATGTCGATGAGTTTCGATAGGTACCTAGCTGTCCCTAACAGGGTGTCCATCTTGGAAAATTCACCGGACCAGGGATCTAACATTCCACGGCAAGGCCCGGTCTAGGCCCAGCTTTTCTAGAGCGTCGATGGGAAAATGAAGGAACATGGGCTTTTGGCTGGGTATGCCGGGCCCTGGTTTTGACACCAGAAGTACTTGCCTACGTAGTTAGCTGATAATTGGGGCGTTTCAGGACAAATCGACCAGGCACCTACCAAAATTAACATACCAAAGTGTCATACTTTGATGGACTTGGGTCCGATGAGTAATCTGTGGCTGCAATTTCATATTTTCACTTCTAAGCTCGATCGGGCAAGGGACTTTTGTGCTAGCGAAATCTGAAGTTTTGGGACTTGCTGATTTTAGGCCAAACTCTTGGTGGGGTAATGTGTGTTATTTCAATAACCAATAGTCTCATTCTGCAAAACTGGGTATCGTTATGATGAGGACGAAATGCTGCATTGTTGTGCTCCTCGCCTTTTCCAAAATGTCTTTTCCTTTTTACTTGGCCTAAAAGCCTATTTTCAAGGCCAAAATTTTGAAGGTGTGGCCAGTGATCCCAACTGAAACGTTTGACGGGTGAAATGTTCTCCAGAAATCTCTTTTGCTCCAAATCGGGAGAAAGTGCCAATTTTAGTTTTTAATGTTACAAATTACACTTCAAATTTGCGATACTAAGAGCAGGCGAAGACTGCCTGCTGTCTCACCCTGTCAGCCCAGCCGCACTAGCAGAGGTGACAAGTAGCAAACGGTCTTCTTTATTCCACAAAACATAGTTGTAAACCTAATTTGCGAGAAGACACAAAGGCGCCGTACTTGTCACGTATTTTTTGCAATAGGCGGGGCTTGGAGTGCACACCACCACGCCCTAATTTGTGTGTTTATGTGCCAAGATATGTCGAAATATGAAATAAAAACGTTTTGCATGTTTTTCCAACTTCCTAACCAACCTCCCAGGCCCGAATAGGTTTTTGAATCGAGATATCCTTCAATGGCTGCAAGTGACCTTGACCTCCCAAAATGTGATAAGTGGTACATATCAGGGCTATTTGGGGTGAGAAATGCAATTCATGCCATAAAACTGAAAAATTCTGTCCCAAGCCTGCAAATGACTTGGAAGCAAGTTGAAAAAAACGGAAAGTAACTTTGACCTTGGTCTGACTTCCCGTGCATTGACTGAGGTCAATCAACTTTTTCAATTCTGCTCATGATACTGTGGTATGACTCTGTGCCCCCAACATGTAATTTTTAAGGGAAAAAAAACAGGAAATAAAATCTGTCAGAAATGGCTAAACATTTTTTGACCTAAGGTTATTGACAGAATCTTGTCGAGAAATTCCAAGATCAACGTTTTAAGGCCATTGGCAAGATAAGATCATGTACCAAAACACAGTCTGATACCTATGGATTTGTTAATGTTATTGTAGTCTAAACTATTTTTGACATTGGTCACTTTAACCAGACCTAAGTTATTGGTCTAACCCGACTCAAAATTGACGTCTGTCTAAAATGTGCGTAATAGAGGTGAGAAAAGGTACTGAAAAAATGGCAGCGCAACACGCTGCCGTTTTCTCGCTATTCTGAAAAACCTAAAGGGTGTGTCTAAATACATCAGCAACGTCAAAGACGCCGTTCTCGACCGCCGGGAGTACGTCCACCCTCCAGTGAGAGAGCGAATAAATGACCCAGAAGGCCACTTTAGGTATTTCCACATGCTGTGGAAGACATTAAATGCCAAACTGAGTCAAAACTTGCCCTCAGCTTAATATTTGATGCCCACAGCATTTTCAAGACAAATGGCGATCGGTCTCAAGCTGCGGGGCCAAACACAACCATCATGTTAGTCAATGAAGGATATGTCAATGATGGAATGGCGACGAGCATATCATCTGATCTCATTTCCATACTTTTTTTGTTCATTTTGGCACCCAAGACAGCTGCACTCGCCCCATCGTCTGCCCACTGGCCAGTTTGCGACGGCATCGGCTGAAAACTTAGCTTTTTCAGGTTTGCGGTCGATTCCGTCGCGAACGACACGAAGTGTTTTTTGCACCTGTATTTCTATTCATTGTTTGTTCATAACAACATCACGTGATAAACTGACACACATCCCAAAATCGCTTATACCTGTAATGTCTGTGCCATTTTCCGCCGGCAACGGACGAAGAAATGCCCAACAAGGACATTTTCAGGCAATATGCCGTAAATTATACGTGTATGTGTTGTGTTTAATAGCAATATGGGAAGCTTTTCTCGATTTAAAACGAATAAAAACCCCTTTGCGAACATTTTACGTGTTCATAGATTCAGTCGGAATCACTGACCACGCCCTCAAAATTTGACGTCGAAAATAGGTTTCATAGTCAAATAGAAGCCAAAAGAAAGTTTAGAAAATGCAAAAAACAGAACATCGAAGCATTTTGTCCTCATCACAACGATATCCAGTTTTTGAAAATGTGTTGATCGGCTACCGAAAGAACACATTATCTCACCAAGAGTTTGTCCAAAAATAATCAGATCTTAAAATTTCAGATTGTTCTAGCGCGAAACTCGTTCGTCAGACAAAGTTGAGAAGCAAAGATCTGGCATTCCAACCACAGATTATCCCCGAGATAATATTTAGTTAAAATTTGAGACTATGGTGTGTTACCCCCGGGTCCATCTCACTTTATCTCACTCCATTTATTACCTTGGTTACAAAAACATCAATAGTCTCACATTAATAGGTAACTCGAATAGGAGATAAATGGATTGGTGCAATTATTGGCAGGAATGCCTGCGACCACACTGTATGCAAAAAATTAACTAACATAAACATAGGTGTAGGGACGCCCCAGAAAGTGGGGCTGCCGAAGACAATTTTGAAGTCGATTCTTTCCGTTCATCGCCAAGATTAATGTTCAGCATTCTCGGAAAACGGGGGCGCCATGACACCCACGGACCCCCCCCCCCCTCCTATGCCTATGAACATGAGTCAAAAATACATCGACGCTTTGTACTGGTACATGACCGTCCCAGATCTGGCAGCCGGATACGTCACACCAGGCGGAACCTATTTGCTAAAGCAGATTTTTCGGATGAGTACTTGAATTTGGTTAGCTGACTTCCAGAACTGGTTGGAAGTGACATATATTCGATATATATGAGCAAGTTGCGCTGCGCCACTTTTATAAATATTCGCTCTGATTTGAATTAGACGCCAGACTGATTCCATGCAAAATGCTTTTCCTGCATGTAAATAAAAACTGTTGTTCCAGGTCCATCTAGAACCTTCAGCACGCTGGTCGTTGTTTTCCAGCTCTGTCAACGATTTCAAACTAGTAGTGTGGTAAAAGTCGTTTTTCTCTTTTTTAGGGGAATGCCTACTTGCCCAACCCCATCGCGCTCGAGGGGGCACGGCAGAGATGCCCCTGGATCCGTCACTGATGCTTCCGCCCCATCTAGATCCGCATCTGGACATGGATATAGCAGCCAACACCCCACGAGGAGATGGGAGAAGTGTAACAAACTTCACGTCATGGCTCTAGAGCTCCCGTATGAGACAACCTTCAAATGTCAATGTTTTCTAAATTTCACTAAATCTTAGAGACTTCCTTTCAAAAGCATTTCGCTTTTGGAGACTTTTTAAGACTATCAGATGCCTTTAACTCTAGTTCCCAGAGTCGGCACCGAAGGAAATCAGGCAAAGACTTCTGCAAGCCCATTAACGGCTGAAGTACATCATTCGTGCCGCAGTGCCGCTAGGTGAACCGCATCCGTAATGTTAAACGATACATCTTTTTCAACTTCAAAATAGCTTATACCCGCGGAAACGTCTGAGCTCTTGCGTCTGCCTCACATCACCGAGTTCTTTGAATTCCGTGCGTTCCCACGTCCGTTCATTGGCTATAGTCTTTCCAGAATATTCGGAATGTAAGACGCCTCCTGATTCGTTGCATATGATATCATATTTGCACAATCCCTTTTCATCATTTCCGTTCATAAGCTGTATATAATTCGGGCCCGTTTTTGCTCAGCATCTGTCGATCTATCTATCGGCTCAACATGTGGTGGACCCGTGACGCTCGTGACGTAATGAAGTGCTAGTGCTGTGATTGGTCGGTGTTTGAGGTGAAGAATATCGGCGGTGAAAGTGGAAGCTCTGTGTGTCCGAATAAACGAAGAATTTGTGAGGAGAACTTGCAAAAAGAGTACTGAACAAAGAGAAATATTAGCACAGACGTGGTTGCCAATAGTCAAACTATCACGCCAAGCAGAAAACTCTGCTACAGGAAGCACCGCGGACTGAGAGCTTCAGCATACCAAGGCCATCTCGTGTTGCGTGGAAAGAAACTCTAAGTATGACTCCGGCTCTACCAGCCTCAAACTTTTCCGTCGCCCGTGCGTCTGGCTCCTCCTGCCTGTCCATCCTCCTCCTGCTTCCTCCTCCTGCCTGTCCAGTGGCTCAGTTTGCGCGACCGGCCGCTAGATGCTGCCTGCTGGTTCGTCCCCAGCAGCCGGACAGGGGCCGCCGGGGGGGGGGGATGATCCCTGCAGCCGGACAAAGGCCGGCGGGGGTTGTTCCCCTGCAGCTGCACAGGGGCCCGGCAGGGGGTTGTTCTGCATTTGGACAGGGAGCCGGCGGAGGGTTGTTCCTCTGCAGCCGAGCTCGGGCTGGAGGGGGGGAGGTCCCAGCAGCCGGACAGGGAGCCGGCAGGGAGTTGTTCCCCTGCAGCCGGACAGGGAGCCGGCAGGGGATGTTCCCCTGCAGGCGGGCAGGGGCCAAAGGGGCTGGTATTCCGCTGCAGGTGGACAGGGGGCCGGCGGGCGGCCGGGTGAGGTATGCCGGGCCAATCGATCACACTACGCCGTGTCCGGCTGGTGCACGTCGTCGGCCGACGCTCGATCGATGGTCGGCGTGGCGCGTGCTATGGCCCACACTGCACGCGGCTGCCGGCGCGGCCGCTATGGCCGCCGAGCCGGAGGCGGAGGTGCCCGGTGAGTTACGCCTCGACAGGAGGTCGTGGCTGACCTCGTCTCGGAGGGGTCGGCAAGGGTGGGCGCTGACTGGTTCAAATGTTTGCTGTGGTGCGGGGCATCGAATCCTCCAGATCTGGAGAAATTTGCGTATAGGACTGAGCAGTTTCAAACATTTGCTCTTAAGTTAAGATCTGCATGCAATGAACGAACTCATAAGTTAAACGATATCGAGTTGATCGCTACTCCATGTCTTCGTTTAGTCAGCGAGCGTTGCCACGTTACCTTAGGTTATTTACGGGTGTCACTGCTCACTGAAATGACGTCGCGACACGTCGTGACTTTACACATGACCCCTTTTGACCACCTTGGCAGACACCGGTGCTGTGCTGACCTTTGGCCGAAGTCGGTTCGCCGAGAACCAGGCGTCCCGGTTCTGGATCAAGAACGACAAGATCGTGGCCTGCTCGTGCGGCGACGAGCACACCGTCGTCGTCGCAGGTGAGATGTTCTCGACGGGCGGGAGAGGAAAAACGAGAGCAGAAGAGAGAGGGAGATTGAGAGGGGAGGGAGGTCAACGCCATGTGACGTATTTTCGGAGATTGTTGTCTAAGACGCTGAGGCCCCGTCCGCTGTGGCGAAACAGAGTCTGCACGTCTATATCTGGAGCGGTTTGCGAGAGCGTGATTTGTCCTGGTGCTGTGTTACGGGACTCTCCAATTTACGGCCAACGATATGGCAGGCTTCATGAGGAAGGCTTTGTGAAAACAAAGCGGATAAGTTGCGTGCACGTCACGAGTTGCCTAGAAGAGAAATTTTGGATTCACAAAGGTCATTTGTGCTGTATAGCTCCTCCATAACACATACAGAACTGCTAAGGTAGCACGACCCGAACTTTCTCCGCGCTGTGAACCCATCTGTTAGCGCCGGACCAGTCAGAAAGTCTAGTCGTATCGCATTCTTGCTACCCCTACATCGGTCACATCAGGTAAGATGGTAACAGCTGGTGAGGAAAATGAAGCCTACTGGGCAGATAGTGAAAATCGTCTCTGGTCTCGCCAACGATGTGGGTCGAAAGATCCAAAGACGTCTGACTAATGGAGGCAAAACATAAGTGAAAAAAGATAGCGGGCGCATTTTTTCACCTACTGCTGTGCTTCCGTCCCTTCCCTAAGTAGTGTTGTCCATTTGGCAACACTATACGTGATCGCCTCCGCTGGGTTTCTAATGGTCTTTAGCATAATGACGGAGTTCAGTGGCTGCCAGAGCTGTTCTCCGGAGCGGATACACCTGTGACCGTCACTCGATGACAATGCTTGTCCTCAGCAGAGTTAACACGACTCGGAAAATCCAGCCCATGAAATGGGTCAGAAAAGATGGACAAACATGGCGTTTATCCGACTGTAGTGCTGCGACGTAGTGTTGCGCTACCAGGGAAGTGTTATGGCTTTGCTGCCGCAATTAGCATTTAACAGACTCCTGATTTCTTGTGTAAACAGACGGTTTTGCTTGGTCTGTCAATGACACCTGAACACCTAAACCAATATTTGGTATGCATGTCTGAATTTCATTATTGCCGCTCTGTTCACCAGAAGATGGAATGTACCTGTGACTGCAGCGTGTAAGACAAGATACATATTCGAAACAAGGGGCAGATTGAAAACAGTGAAACTATCACGATAATACGGCATCCGGTTACATGTCTGTGCTAAGTATTCCGGTGGTTCATTTACAGTCCATTCGCTCCAGTTTTATCCTCGTGGCAGCAGGATCAGGCCAGTGACAGGTTCTGACCGTCTGTCCGTGCTGGAACGGTTTCCAGCCTGAGGGGGCGGAGGACGCACGTGGTCCGGTGATCGCGTGTTCCGCTGATCGGTGCCGTAATTGGCGTCGTATCGACTGAGGCCCGTGCCGCGACTCATCCGGCCAGCAGCGTCTGTGGTGCCGTCGAGCTGTTCTCGGCTGGTTAGCGATGCGCTCGCCAGCTACCCGCGTAAGCCAGCTCTGAGAGTTAGGTCGTCGTCCAGAAGCGACGAAAGAAGCGATGGCGACGTTCCAGGCAAAAACCTGAAAGACACTGACATTAAGGCTTTGAATTCTTCCCCTCACCTGTGGCGAGCAGCATAGAGGAATGGCTATACCATGACATGAAGAGATGTCTGAGCTTCAGATCAGTGTCATCGTTGACTGGTCGTGTGACCGTCCAGCTGCGGATCCAGCTCCGGTCACCCTTGATGCCAGAACCCTCTCCAGCCTCCGTGCGTTGCGTGACGTCCGTAAGCCTGCATGTCCTCCCCTCAACCACCCGAAAACACGCACCTAACCAAGCACACCACACAAAGGACATGTTATCTATTTCTGGCGCAGTGAGGATTATTCGGTGCGTTAACGAGGTCAATGTCAACGTACTTTTTCGCATAAGGCGAATTTTGAAATCCTATATGCAGCACATTCAGACTGAAAGTGCCCAGGCGGTTTTTTCCGAAATCTGGCTGCTCAGTCATGTCATCCTAATGTATCTTCTGTCGCAAACCGTAATTGTAATATTTCGCGCAAAGTCTGTCATAACGTAGAACACCACTGTCATTGTTCTGCGCAGTGTACAGTAAAACAGGGCAAGTTAGTCTTAGATCGTTTACGTTGGTCCTGGATGCAGATTCCACTGTTTCCAAACTGTTTTATCTGAGACTGGAGACATGGCTTCGGTTAATGTGATAAAACATACGATCGTTTGCGTGACGTTATATTAGCGTCTATTTTCGGCCGACTGGGTTTTCATGCGCCTTCACGGGATGTCACATTATAAATATGACAAGAAAGTCGTATCGAACAAAGCTAAGATGTTCCTAATGGGATCTGTCGAACAGAACACGCCGAAAATGTTGGTCTTGAAAGCTGTTCTGCGAAACCTTTTAATGAATCATTGTAATGCAGACGTTCCCTATGTGTTCTTTCCTTTAATTCTTGTGTGTACCTGCGTGCGCGGTAATGGGTTCCAAGGATTCTCATCTTTACCTCGACTGTTTCAGAATCTCACCGAGTTTTTGCGTTTGGAACAAACGAGTTTGGACAGCTGGGACTTGGTCACAACAAGTCTGTGACCCGGCCCAGCTGTATCAAAGGTAACTTTCATCTGGAATAAAATATCCACCTCGTACGGTTTGACGCATTGACGTTTGATATGAATGAATTAATATCTACCGCACCACTGACTGACAGAGGCATGCACTGTTTTCAGCTCTGAAGTCTGAGAAATGTCAGGTGGTCGGCTGCGGGAAGTCGCACACGGTAGTCGGCACTGGTAAGAGTTGTAACATGCAGAACAATGTGATGAACTGAATTCTTGTATCAGCTCAGCATTGAGTTCAGACAGAAAAACGCTCCATTTCCCAGCTTTTAAACTCCTCTCAATTGCAGTCTCCGCTCCACAGCACACTGTCTCCGAATACGAAGGGCTGTGTTCCAGTTCAAGTGTTGTGTTTGTTTCCAGAGGACGGAAAGTTGTTCGCCTTTGGTCTGAACCAGGACGGCCAGCTGGGGCTGGGACACACCGACTCGACCCTTGACGAGATCACCAGGTGGTCCGGTCGGCCCGTGCAATTGGGAGCGGGCGTCGCGCATACCGCGGCTCTGACAGGTGACCGTAGCACACGCTAGGGGCTTTCACAGGCACGCGATAGCATATACGAACGAAGGAACCGAATCGATGATTCGGGCTGTTTGCCGACAGTCCAAGAAAACGCCATGAATTATAGAAATAATGCTTCCTTTGTCCGGTAAGGGTTAATCTTTAGATTTTGAGTACCATCGCACCACTAACATCGTTGATCGCTCTTTTCAATCGTGGCTTATTCAAGCGATTTCGCGGATAAAAATGTATGCTTCAATAAATGCAACACGACGCTGCAAATGCAGCATGTCACCTGCGCGGCTCAAAAGTATCTAAGGCTGTATCCAGTGCTGGGGATTTGAACGAAATGAAGTGAAGTTTTCATGTAAATGAGATAAGAATATCACATTCCTGAGATAGCGGGCTTAATCAGCTTAACAAAATGAAGTGAGGTTTTCATGTAAATGATGTTAGAAAAACACATTTCTGAGGTCACAGTAATGGAACGCTAATGCGAGAACAGACCACATGTGTTAGCAACTAGCGTAGCTTCGCAGTCAACGACCAGGTCATGGCCTTTTGCCTATCCCGCCAGCTGATGGTCGCCTCTTCACCTGGGGTAGCAACAGCGAGGGCCAGTGCGGCCTGGGCGACTCTCCCGGCTCCTGCTTCCCCACTCTGGTGCCATCTGACGAGGAGATTGTGAACGTCAGCTGCGGCTACCGGCATACGGCGTTCGTCACTGGTGAGGGCGTTCGGTGGTTTCTGCCTGTGGCGCCCCTGTGCTGGAAAAAAATCATCTTGAAATCTCACCAGGTGTGCAGTCCTGATGTATATGAACGGATGTTATGTGGAACCCATAGTTTTGAAAGGTCACACCAAACCGATGCCATGTGGTCAGATGTTTGAAAAGTGACCGAAAATGTCCAACTTTCTGCCAGTTGCATAAACCTCGATTGGCCGGTGTTTCGTGAGCCACGCCTCAGATCAGGTCCAGTATTTACCCTGACGTCGAGATCTCCCCACCAGCCGCCGGTGAGTTGTTCACGTGCGGTGAGAACGATGAGGGCCAGCTGGGGGTCGGCGACCGAAAGAACCGGAACCGTCCGGCGCTGGTGCCAGAGCTGCAGGACATAGCCAGGGTGGCCTGCGGTGGTCAGCACACGCTCGTCCTGCTGGGTGAGTCCCGCCGCTGGCTGCGTGAGCTCGGCCGCGGGCCGGTTGAGCCTCGCCTCGGGCTGGATGAGCTCTGCCGTGGGCTGGGAGAGCTCTGCCGTGGGCTGGATGAGCTCTGCCGCCCCGTTCGCCCCGGGAAAGCCGGCGTGCGCGGCTGTTGCTGGAAAGGCTCCGGGGGTGTGGCTGATGTCAGGTGAGGGATGGTGGTGACGACATCGCAGAGAGGTTTCCTCCGGCCGTACAGTGCTCACTGCAGCATCGCTGACTGGAATTTAGAAGAGCAGTTTTGAACCCAGTACTTGGTTGGGGGAAGTAGTGAAGATTTTTGCTGTTTAACTTCGCAACCAAACGGTTGCGGGTGGTCAAATTTTCCTTACCGTTCAGTTCAGCTATCAGCGCTCGCATTTTGTTATAAACTGTCATAGTTATCCGTCACAGGAATACGTCATAAAACAACAAAGTCTGAAGTCTGGGTCATTTTTATTTTTTTCGGGCCTTACGGCATTTTGCTCTCAAAATTTTTCCACTGGTTGAGATCAGTTCCATTGTTCTCATGATGAGTGATTAGATACAAAATGAGTTCTGCCCCGCAGACCCATCCAGCTCCCCTTTGCATTGATGCTCACCAATCCTTTTCATGGTTTCTCATACATCAGGGTTATCAATCGTCCGTCCCTTAAAGAATTTCAGTGTGATATTTCTGAGGGCTGAGTTTAGGTTGCAACTACACGAAGCTGAATGTGCACCCCTTATTGCCCTCAGTACAGACGTATGAATATAATGCAAAATGCATAATGTACATATGACTTTGGTGTTCAGTGTTCCTATTTTCCATCTTATCAAAACCTCAGGTGGCCAAGGTAAAACTTTAACCCTGTTACGCAATGTTTCGTGATCGTTCTGTTTATCTTCGATTTCGCTTTAGCTACATTGGAACACTGCAAAATGCCTGAATTCGCTCGGTGTCACGTAGTTCCGAACAACCACTGATTTTTCCCCCGAAAATGTGCCGTCAAAGATACGACGTGAACATATGGTGATTAACACGACGCTCTACCAAGTCGTGACCAGCTCATCCGCGATCCAACTTGTGAGGGGTGAGACTGCTCGAGTCCGTCTTGCCAGGACGGCAGGAACAATGTCTCCAAACTGACGAATCAGTCATGGTCGATCGCTCATATTTGATGTTTGTCTTGCTCGTTGATATGATCTGCTACGTTATAAATTATTTTGCAGTTTCAAGAATGTGGCATGCCGAGTTTCTATCATCTTTGACAATCGATTACGGTTGGGAAAAGCCACATGAGTCCACCGGTTCGAGATTAACTGAGTGTGGGCTTTTAACGTCCACTTCCCCTTCCCCAAGCATATGGAGAGCTGTGAGCTGTGGTGACACCCACCAGCAATCGCCGGAAGTTCGTGTTTCGTTCAGTGTGTAAGGCATCCACATCTCCTTTTTGTTTCCTTTTGTTTTTATGTACGTCAGCACGGGTGAGTGGTTGCAAAGTTACGTTGGACGGCTAACACTTTGTAGGCGTTTAACAGGGTCGACTTTGTTGACCGGGCCATCAGGAAGTGGCTTCCGACCATAAGTCGACTTCTTTTCTTTCAGCGATTGATTCTGCGTCTTTCGGTTGGGTGATCAGGTCATTCAGTCGATACGAACATGAGCACCTTTTACTTCGGGTGAAAATTTTGCTTGTTCATCACAAATCGCCCCGCCATTCACGGCGAATTGCTCCTCTGGTTTCTTTTCAAATTGATGCTCTATCACACAAACGACGCGGGTTCGTCCGCTGCTGCTGGCCGACAGAAATGCACGCAGTCCCGAGCAGCTAAGCCAGGTCAGATCCGCGACCGCTTCCAGATCTTGACAGGCGGTCTGATCCCGGCTGGCGGCTCCCAGCCGAAACCTGCGCCCGATCGAACCGTGCAATATTGACAACAGCCAAGAATGTAACTCTGTATATTTTTGGCATGCAGTTTTCCATACCAAAGGAAATTATAAGCCGGCCAATGGGTAACACACCATTAGTCTCAAATTGTGATTAAATTTCGTCCGGGGAAATCTGCAGCTAGGATGTCAGATTTCCACTTTTCAGCTCTGTCTGACTAGTGGTTTTTGCGCTAGAGCAATCCGAAATCTTTAGATTTGGCGATTTTTGGCCAAACCCTTGGTGAGATAATGTGCATTTTTTCAGTAACCGATCACCACATTTTCGAAAACTGGATATCTTTATGATGAGAAAGAAATCCTGTGATGTTCTGCTATTCACATTTTCCAAAATTTCGTTTGGTTTTCGTTTGACCTTCACGCCTGTTTTTAAGGTCAAATTTTCATGGTGTGGCCAGTGATTCCGATTTAAACTGTGGCAGGTAAATGGCAGGTATGTCCTCCAAAGGGTTTTGATTTGTTTTAATTAGAGAAAAGTTCTCCATTTTTGTGCTAAGCACTAAACATTTGGCTTAAAAATCCTTCTGGGACATTTCTTAGTCCGTATCCGGCGGAAAATGCTTAGGAATTACAGATATAAATGTTTTATGGTACGCGTTTCAGTTCATCACATGATGCTGTTATGAAGAAACATTTAATAAAATACAGGTGCAAGAGACATTCCATGTCGTTCGCGACGGAATCCAACGTGAACTTGGAAAAATCCAAGTTGTCAGTCGATGCTGTCGCAGAATGGGCAGTGACGTGGCGCTGCTGGCAAGTCCAGTCGGCCTGAGCGTAAAAATGGACGACAGAAAAGTAAGGAAATGGAGAGTAGTTGATATGCTCGTCGTCATATCATCATTGACATATTCTTCATGACCTAACATGACTGTGTTTGGTGCCGTAGCTTGAGAATGGTGCCCATTTGTTTCGAAAATGCTGCAGGCAATACAAATTAGGTTGGGGGGAACTTCTGACTCAATATAGTATCAAGTGTTTTCCGCGGCAAACGGAAATACCTCACGAAACCTTCTGGGTTGTTCCTTAGCTCTTTCACTAGGGAGGCCAATGTCCCATCGTCTTCTCAGCGATCGTGAACGGTGTCTTTGACGCTGCTAATATGTTTGGACGCACCTCCGCAGATTTTCCGGAATAGCGAGAAAACGGCGATGCGCTGCGTTGCCAAATTTTTCAGTACCTTTTTTACGTCTATTGCGCGCATTTTGAACAAATACTAATTTTGGGTCGGGGCAGATCATTGACCTAGGTCTTGGTCTGGTTGAAGGGATCCATGTCAAAAATAGTCTCAGCTGCCAAAACATTAACAAATTCGAAGATATCATATTCCGTTTTGGTACATGACCTTATCTTATCAATGCCTTAAAACGTTCATTTTAGAATTCCTCGAAAAGATTATGTCAATAACCTGTGGTCAAGGAAAGGTTTAGTCGTTTTGGCAATTGCGATTTCCTGTATTTTCCCCTTTAAAAATTGCATTTTGGGGGTAGAGAGTTATAGCACAGCATCATGAGAATGAGCGAAAAAATGGCTGACCTTAGGGCACCGAAAGTCAGCCCGAAGCCAAAGTAATATTTCGTTTGTCTTTATCTCGCTTTTGAATAAATTGCAGGCATTTTGGGACAACATTTTTTTTAGTTTTATGACATGAATTGCCCTTTTCACCCCAAATAGCCCTGATGTGTAACACCTATAGCACTTGACGGGTCATTAACTCAAGGTCACTTGAGGTCGTTGAAAGTCATCTCAATTCAAAGACCTATCTGGGCCGAGAAAGTCTGGTTAGGAAGTTGAAAGGCACGTAAAATGTTTATTATGTAGTATTTTGGTATATTTGGCACATGAATGTTCAAATTAGGGGGTGGTGGTATGCGTTACAAGCCCCGCCCATTACGAAGGATATGCGTCAAATACAGCTGCGTCGTGTCTTCTTGCAAATTATGTTGATTATGCTTCGTGGAATTATGTTGATTATGCTTTAAAATTATGTTGCTTATGCTTTGTGGAACAAAAAAGGCAGTGTGCTGCTTGTCACCTCCCCCGCTAGTACGGCTGAGCTGACGGTGAAACAGCACGCAGGCTTCGCTTCTGCTGCATGACGTGGGCGGCAGAGCTCGTTGTAAAACCACAAATTTTCATTTGCGAATGACAATGAGGTTTTTTAGTCTAATCGGTTTGCTTGGCATAATGTAAACTCTATTTCTATGGCTCTAACCAAATGCGTTGTTGTTTTTATCCTTTGGCTAGGGTTCGCGAGTTGAAGGGGACAGGTGTTCAGACACCGCTGTGGTACTGGAAAAATGGATCTGACGACTGGCACGGGGCGAGTGAAAAGGAGCACAAAATCTTCCCAGTCGGCCCAATCAACAGTCTTCACAAACCTCGCACCTCAGAGCAGAAGTAAACCGCTGGATATGCAGTGCTGGAACTGCAAAAGAAACTGCTGGATATGATCAGTCAAACGCAGTCGGCTGACTGCGTTTTCGATCGAGTCCGTCGAAGTGTTACGCCATCAAAATCTGGGTGGCGTCGTTCCGTTCCTCCATCGAGCCCGCGTCGGCCGAGTCCGTGACAGATTATCGCTCTTTTCAACTGAGCTTTAGCACTTTACCACCCCTGCGACAGTGTGGTTTGTAATGTGGGACAAGGCCATGCGGCACGGCCTTTATCGTGGAGAAAAATATATCTTCGCAGCGGGTGACAGATGGCGATAAATATAATGAGATAACGGAATGTGTAACATATAAATGAAGGAAAATAATGGCCTGTGATGTTCAAAACTACCTTTCCCGGTCGTTCATAATAATCTTAACCGGTCCAGGCCGGAAATCCCCGACAAGGACGTTTTCAGAGAAAGCATCGCGAATTTGACGTGCAATTTGCAGCCTTAAATAGTAAGAATGGGTATCTTTTCTCGATTTAATTAAATGGGAATTCCTTGGAAGGCATCTTACCTGCTAAAAATTTCATTCGGAATTACTGGCCACGCCTTCGAAATTTGACCTTGAAAATAGACTTCAAGGTCGAACAAAAAGCAAAAGATTTTTTTGAACAATGCAAATAGCAGAAAGTTGCAGCATTTTGTGTTCATCCACAACGATACCCAGCTTTTGAAAATGTGATGATCGGTTACTGAAATAGGCCACATTATCCCACCAAGGGTTTGGCCAAAATCATCAAATTTAAAAACTGCGAATTGCTCTAGCGCAAAAAAAAACACTGGTCAGACGGAGCTGTGAAGTGGACATCTGAGATCCCAGCCACAGATTAACCCGTGGACAAAGTTTCATTGCAATTTGAGACTATGGTATGTTAATTTTAGAAGATGCCTGTTCGATTTGTTCTGGAACATTCCTGATATGGAATTCCATACCAATATTTTGACTCATTGATGTGTTTTCTTGTTTTAATAAAATAAAGTTACGTAAATACGCTATCAATGTCACATTTCAGGGTGTGATGGATATCTTTTTCCTCGCGAAAATTTGCCCCATTTCCACACTCATGGCAACAGCGTAACGAGTACTACGAAAGTAACACGAAAGAGTCATTTCACAAAGTGCAACATAAGAGAAATAATGCTTTTCGCTAATCTTAATCAAATGCTTGTACGTGTTAACAGAACTTACCACCGAAGCAATAATGTAATGCGATGGTTCACCGGCCTTCATTTCATTAGAAGTATGATCCATTCCGGAGATCAATACTAACACAGCCAAATCGAAGTAAACCATCGTCCTCTGCGACAAATTGCCTGCAGTCAGTAGTGCCATTAATCCCATAATCATCAAATGTTGACGCAATGCCATTTTCGTTTATCTTCAGGGTAATTTATGTGATTTCGACTTTTTCGGAGAATTCTGAAGCAAGGTCGATCTCGATAAAAAAAATCATACCATATATTTCGGACGATTTCTCTCGTCCTTGAACACTGGTGGAGTACATACTTGACCAGTGTTCAAGGACGAACGAAATCGTCCGAAATATATGGTCTGATTTCTTATCGAGGTCGACCTTGCTTCAGAGTTGTCCAAAAAAAGTTGAAGTCACATAAAAACAACCGTTTCAGCCGTGCATCAACTTGTAATCTTTTGTATGGTCCGCAGGAACAAGGTGATGATAGTTGAACAAATGCATGCTGTTCAAGACATGTTCTTGACGTATTCCAATGAGTGCTTATTCCACGCTATGTTATGTGTGCCTAGCATTGTATTTTACTTTTGGCCCTCCGCAGAATATCAGATACATAAAGTGTCCAAACACTTCAATAAATATTCAGGCTGAGCACAAAGTATTAGGAGAATTAACTCATGTCGAGGATTAGTTAACAAACGTGAAACATAAAGCTGCATTAATCGGAGATTTTCGGCTAATTTGGTCACGCCCTGGACAGCTTATTACGGCGCAATAGTTACATTAGGAATGGTCGAGGACAGGCGCATGCTGGCATGGTGTTAAAACCCCATCGGTTTTTGTAATGCTTCCCTTGATTTTAGTCGTGTGGGACATTAAGGACCTAGTTTTCTGGGGGGGGGATATTTTACTATGGTTGTTGCCTCTCATGTCAGGTGTGTTTACAAGGTATGTGGTGAGATCACGAATATAATGTAAAGGGCACATGAAAATTATTTGCTCCATTAGATACAACATTGACGTCATTTTGGCATCTATTTCTCCTCCCTCCCGTGCTCCCTTCCACCTGATGTATCCTCTCTGCCCGCTTCTTCCTTCTCAGTTGATAACCCTTGCTCGCCTATTACGCGGATCCTCCTCGTGTCTCGGCGGAACGTCCGGCGTCGCTTAGCGCCTCGGCCGCCGCCGCCGGCGTCGGCGCCGACCCGTAATGACCGGCGTCTGAGGGGTAGTAACACACCGGACGACTCCTGCGGCCGCCGGGCGATCAATGCCCGGCCGCGAGGGTCGACCGAGCCCGGCCGGCGTCCAGTTGTGCTGACGGTCGGCATCGGACGGCGCGGCCCGTCCGGCGCGCGCTCGTGTCGTGCCGAACACCGCGCCGCGTCCAGGTGGGGCTCAGGGCGCGCTCGTGTCGTGCAGAACACCGCGCCGCGTCCAGGTGGGGCTCAGGGCGCGCTCGTGTCGTGCAGAACACCGCGCCGCTCCCAGGTGGGGCTCAGAGCGCGCTCGTGTCGTGCTGAGTGCCGCGCGGCGCCCAGGGTGGGCTCGGGCTGTCGCGGGCGACTGATCCGGATGCCCCCGGCTGGCAGTGTCGGATTGAGCTCCGGCCTAAGGTCACGCTAATGCGGTGGTTTCGTGCAACGTGACAGGATGGGACTGAATTCAAGCTCGGAACAGGATTAGGGTTCGGTTTAGAATGCTTAGCTGTGCTTTGATTCTCGTTGTCAACATACTTGTTTATCTCTTCTTTACCTAGAGGAATTGTATTATTGCGCAGCCTGTTAAACAATCATCAGCGTCACTTACGCCGGAGTGATTTATGAAAGCAGTTTCTTTTGCAATGCAATCCAGGTGGACGACATGACAGTCTTGGAGTATCTCGCTGCAGTTAAATATTTTACGTTTCCAGTAAATGAAAACTGTCACGGAGTACAATAAAAAATAAAAGTTCAAAAGAGTGAATAACTGAATGCAACGCCTGACCAGTTGCAGCTGTACAGCCATTTCTTTCCGTTCTGCTTTCACACTGCCATTTTTGTTCAGTTTTGGCATTGGAACACGGGCTTTAGCATTGCCCCTGCACAGCTGACCAGCTCGCACGTTTTTTTAACCATTTTCTCCGTCAAGCTTCTTGTCATTCATCTACACCTTTGACCAGAGCGAAAGTTCCGCCTTTAAACTCATAGTTCAGATCATGGTGCTGATTTCTTTTTTGTTTGTGATCATTCTGATAACGTATTAAAAGCTTCGCATGATGGCCATGAAATGCGTTTTTGGATGAGCAATACAGCGACTGAAATGTCAAAGGCGAACAAAGATAGTTGGGTTGAAAATGTTTCTTGTGGTGTAAGAGAAATGCACCAAGCTTTTTTTTTCCTAAATTCAATAAATGCCTGACTAATTTCAGGGAATTTTCCTATTATGCCATTGAAGCAGGGCCTTAAGTGGTATGGATGACTTAAGAAAATGTGTGTGATATTTATTATAAGAACTTCAACTTAAGTTACGCAGCGAAGAAAAGGATTAATGGTCAGGTGTAAAACCAACCTCAGAGGAGCTAGAAATGCATTCTGATTTCGAGCCCAACTGTAGTATTGTTACCAAAGCGGTGTTCTGTCGTGCAAGAAAATGTTTTGGCCTGTTCGACTTCCTCCGAAAGGATTTGTTTGGTCATAAAACGTTACCGATGTCGGCGAAATTCCAATAAGGATAACGGAATGTGTTTAATTGAGTAGCTATATTGTGGCGTCGTTTCTCATTGATGAAACAATACGGACATGTAACACGGGTGGCCTGCACCTACTCGAGTCATCACGTAGCAGATGATAATAAGACAAGAATAAGTTGGCCACAGAGGAATTTTGCGTAAAATTGTCTTTGAAATTCCGCAAACAGTGTTTTGACCAGTAACGCATAATCGAAGTGGATTATAACACTACAAGCTGCATTTCGTTTGTCGAATTTTAGAACGCGTTAGAACAGCGTGCGTCTAAAAACAAAATGTTTAACACGAAGTTTACAACCACGGCCAGTCTGCCGTCGGCCATGCTTAATGCGTAATAGATCACTGTAGGTGCACGATTTCTTCGCATTACTTTTCGCCGGGATTTCGGGCCGCGCAGCTACCTACTTGGAGGCGAGACATGGTTTAGATTCGGGAGATGTGTTTCATGCGCACTGTGCTCAGGTCTGGTATGACGGCTCCCCTGCCCACGTCCCGAGTCCGGCGTGGTGTCCGTTTCGAGGTACTGTACTCCGACCCATGTAAAAGATGTGCTGCCTGTTCCCGCAGTCAAGCGGCGGTTCTGTTTCCGCCGTTCTCCGAAGTTCAGCCTCGTCTGACGGTCTGTCCGCCTGTCCCCAGAGTCGGGAGAGGTGTTCTGCTTCGGTGCCGGGAGACCACGGTCAGCTGGGTCTCGGCAGCAGAGTAGTCAGCGTGACCTCTCCCCACCGGCTGCCGCTGGCAGACCTGAGAGTCAGGGACATCGCCGCCGGCCACTGCCACTCAGCCATCGTCACAGGTGATATCGGCCAATCACAGACTAACCGAACGCTAGATTGTTGGAGGCAGACCGTTAGATTATACCCATACCGTAACCAAGGCAGCCAAAAGGTAATCATCACCCGACTGCTTCCTTGCAAACATTTTTTTCTTAAGGAACCTTGTAACTTATTTCTTTTATCAAGTCGCTCATCTGTTTTTCCTTTATCTTAATAAAATGTTCGTGTATTCATGCGTGCTTGGTCGTAAAATTTCTACGACAGATATTCAAAATATGCTGCCTTTATCTCAGTACCAAAATAACACGGTGGACATGGAAGGCAGCACCGGCAGTGGGCGACATGGAACGGCCGACGACAGGCTCCAGATACGTCATTCATTGATTACTTACACAATGGCTGTGGGTGGGGGAAGGTAGCACCGACCGTTCTGAATGGCATTCAGCATCGATTGGCCTCACGTTCCATGGATTCCGCGAGTCTGGACGAGTGGCGGCGACCACGAGCAATGACGGCCTGGGCCTGAACAATGAAAGATTCACGGAGTACAGCCTCTGGGATGTCTTGGAGAATCATGCTTAATTCTTGAGTTTATATGTTTTTACTCACACCTTGATGTAAAAGTGTACAGTTTCGGCAATTATTTGATGTGTCATAATGTTTGAGTTATGTTAAAGGCAACAAACAATTTCCTAGCGAAATATTTTAGCACAACAGTAAATTTCCGCATGGTTGACTTCGGGACGAATACAAAAAAAAAACACGCATCTGCCCAGCCCATTCGATTTCATGCATACCTGGTGCTTTTCCATACATCAGGGTGTCCTGTAAACCTATGAAAATGGTAAGCAATATGCCATGTGTATATGTGGGAGCGTTTTGGAGTTTGTGGGGCCCCGGGCCACAGATATTTTGAGAAAATTTCGTTCCATGCAACACAGTAGAGTTAATGCTGGATTTCTGAAGTTGGTAAAGCCGTCGCAACCAGCCCTCTGGAGATGGTATAACCTTCAACAAAGAGAAGTATAACATGCAATAAAAAATTGTTTGGGCTTGGAATTGGTTTAATTTTTCGTATTTTGTATTTTTATTCAGTGCTGTCTTCTAGGACATTCTACATCCGTGTGTAGACGAAAAGTTACCTTAATCAATCATGGTTTCCAATTTTAGTACAAACATTCCTCAGAAATGCGTTTTGGACCATAAATCGCTATGAGCTTTAAGTTTGTTTTAAGTGAAATCTTCAGACTTGCGAGAAGTTAATTTTTCGCGACTAAATGAGATTAGTCATTTCGGCTCTGACTTGTGGAAAACACCAATCGTTGGGCATATAATTGCAATGGGAAAGCACCTGTCTATGTTTATGTTTTTTGCCTGCATTTGAAATATTTAGGTGTTTCCATTGAAGCACAAACGTCATCAAATACCCTCAGAAACTTAACGTTTCCACTTACTTAGGGACAAGAAGAAGGGGGACCGTAAGCAGATTTTGCATGATTATTTTCTTGCCTGATGGTAGAGGAATCGCTAAAGATGTGGTGGACATAAACTTCTGAGCTCCTTCTGTTCTTGCTCCTCGAACATTTCTGCTTAATGAAGAACGTATTGGAGATGCCTGCTGGGTTAAATTTTCGTTGCATTTTACTTCAAAGTGGTCTGCGTCACGGTGCTCCATGAAAAACCTTGACGTAGGTCACTACGTGATTTTCGTAGACTGAGACGCAATACTTACTTCTTGATAGGTTTACCTCCACAGAACTGCCAACGGAATTTCCTGCTGGGCAGAGTTGTCTTGTTTTCTGACAAGACTGCGGTTGCAAAATTGGCATGAAGTTGAACAGTGAGTCATATGGGTTGTTTTGCTTCCGTCAGAGGATGGTAGACTGCTGACATTTGGAGACTCACGGCATGGAAAACTGTGCAGCGGAGAGGAGGAGAGTAACGTTTTCGTGCCGCGACCAGCTACTGAAGCTGAACCAACTGTTTGTCACTAAGGTGAGCGAATGGCACGAGGCAAAACATGTCCCTCGAAGAGACTTTGGAACCTTTGCGGTTGTAGAAAAATGTATTCAGGCTCTTCTTCGATAATGGCGTCTTCGTGATGATCAGTAGGTCACGAGTAAAGTCCTTTTGCCTTTGAAGCATTTCGTTATTTTGCATTGCGGGGATTTAACGACCAAAGTTATGAAGTCACTTCAGACTGCTGGCGGGGTCGTCCCGTAAAGCAAGCTTGATGTCGCCATAACGCTGTGTTTATTTGCGTCAGTGTGTCTTGCAGTTTTCAAAGGGCTTAATGGATTTATCTTTGTAATCGGCTAAAATGATTCCACCATCGACGCCTCGTTTCGCCTAGCATTTTAATGTTTGCGAATGGATAAGTCCATCACAACAACATGTACCGGGGTAAATATTTTCGTTTCTGTTTTCCAATGGCATAAGTTTTTCGACGCAAGAAAAGCATGAGAAAAAAAACTAAATGGAAGTTTCGCAACAAACTGTACAAGAGCTTCGTTTGAATCAGACTGACAGCCCTGCATCCCAAACCTGACACACTCATCGCCATGAAAATATTACCAAGTTATTTACTGCTTGCATGTGCGAAACATTGAGCAGAAACAATGGGAGTTTCGAGCACTTCCCTGTAGACCGTCCAAGTCAAGCCGTTTGTTGACCTCGCCTCCTCGTGACCCGGCTCCTCTGCCAGGCGGTTCTGGGCGGCTGCCAGTCCATGGTGCTCGTCGACCGGCCAAAGACGCCCGGCATGCTGCGCGACCTGCCTCCCTTGACGAACGGTCAGCACGATCCTGACGACCTGCATAGCGCAGCCAGGCAGAGGCGCCGGGAAAAGGAGGTGTGTGACGTTTAACCCCCTGCTCCACTGCACTGTTCCTGTTCTCCCCTTTCGCTGTTTATCACATCCTTTAAACCAGGGGCGTCGATCTGTATTCTTCTGAGAGGGCCCTGGCCCCTCCAATGTTGGTTTGGGCCCCTACAATGTTGGTTTGGGCCCCTGAAATGTTGGTTTGGGCCCCTAAAATGTTGGTTTGGGTCCCCAATATTTTCTGCCGGTTTTAAAGGAAAATGGACAATAATAACGAAAACAACGGCCGCAGAAGATAAGAGATAGGCTGAAAGTATAGAAAAAAACATAAAACGATGCGTCTACCTATTTTTTAACTTATATATATACATACCTATACATAATGGGATATATACAATTTTTCATTTGATAATAGCAAAAAACGTATAAATTTCCGTTCATCAAAATCAGGTGAGTTTAATCCGTTGAGAAACCCACATTTGGGGAGGTAAGGTTGTGTGGCCCTGGGCTCGCCCCCCACCCCCCACCCCCACCCCCGAAACCTTTACAGAAATCGACGCCCCTGAACGGTTGTATTTCCCCTCCTTCTTCTTCTCTACGAGTAAGTATATACGTTCTTGCCGTATGTTTTCTGTTATTTGCTCTCCCCGTATTTTCCGGGACAAAGACCACCAAATTTTGCGATGTTTGGCATTATGGATATGGTTTTTGTAAAAAAAAAACACATAAAAAACATCATGTTACAAATGGTGTGTCGTTGCGGAATTCATGGTAAGGTATGGATCCTGCGATTCAGTGCCACTAGTATAGACATCGTACTGTAGGAAACCTAGTTAACATCAGGTCACGATGTTCCAGATAATAGCGATGGTGGCACTTGTTTGGTGTGAACGCTCTGAACGTTCTGTGTTTTAATTTGAAAGTCCGCCCCGTCCCTTTCAGCCTTAAGGCTATGTGGTGGCTTCCTAAACTGCTAGTATAACCGCCTTCCACCAGATGTCTCTGCCGCCGCTCGGAAGGACGCTCCCGCCGTTGAAGGGTGCTCCGCGTCCGTCTAACCTGCCTGCTCAGCACGAGGACGAGATCCAACCCTGACTCTGGCCTCAAGCCTCCCAGCGGCGACACCTGCGAGCTCCAGTCGGTCTCGTCGATGACGGAACTGCGTGCTAACCGGGTCAGAAGGAAGGAGAGGCGCGGAGACCGGGCTCCGAGCCGATGGTCTGAGTCATCACTCGTGGCTCCTGCATCGATCTTAAAGTTCTGTGTTTCTTTATCCCTTTCATCGATGTTTGGGATTTATCGGTCGTTATATGAAATGGGGAATAAGGTTATCATGAAAACGCTGATGAAACTTGGCATTCTTTCAAATGAACGTCGCATTAAACGCTTTGACAGAGGGATTCACGTCTTTTGTCCTATAACTTATGGTCCTTCTCCTACCAGTAGACTGGAGTACTCCCTGAAAAGGGGAAATCTTCCATACACATGCACGTTTATGTCTTCTTTCAGCCATCTCAGCCTTCTGGCGACGAGCCGGACAGCACAAAAGACGACGACGAAGTTGTTACTGCTCCGAAAAAAGGTTAGTGCATAGGCCATCTTTAGATATTTGGAAACAAATTTGTCTTTTGCGAGTTTTGGACGTACGCATTTTTTATCACTATTGTTTCTAATCATCACTGCGTAGAACTTGTCACTGGCAATTTGTCGTGGTATTTTTAACAGTCTTATACGCATTCAGTTGCATATGTCGTTCACTGTCCAGTGCCAACCATTACCGATGCGATACATACATTGCCGTTGTCCTTTCAGAAGGCAACGTGTTGAGCAGATTTTTCAAAAAATTCAGAAAAAAGAAGTCCAAGACTCCCGTGAAAGATAAACCACCTGAAGCTGAGGATGAGAAGGAAGAGCCGGATGTAGAGAGTCGTCCGGATGGGTTCGTCCAGAGAGGTATGGCACGAGTTCAACGGATGAATGACAGACATAACCTGGTTCCTGGATGCATATAGGTCTTCCCACGATGATCCCCATTTTTTTTTACTGCCATAGATTCGTGCGTATGTATCGTTGGCATCGAGTCCGGTAAAATTTCTGTTTTTTTCGCGATATTCACGATGATGTCCAAGCGAAAAATCTCTCAGATTCAACATCACATTTAAGGGTGTATCTGGTTGTGGATGTAAAAGCTTCCTGAACATTTGCGTGATAAAAAGGATCCTGCACCATTACACGATATCATGGGAAAAGACATGGAGTTTGCGTATTGGTGTATGCAGTTTTCTTCGCCTTCATTCTCGTTTGCTGCGCGTTGCCTGACGGACACCGCGTATTGAAACTTGAACTCATGTTCAGTCAAGCAGGGCGGGAGGAAATGCTCTCTTCTCAACAGCCGTCTGCTGCTTAAGTTTTTACGACTACCTGCCGTGCCGGCTGGTCCGATGGCGCCGTACTTTGCCCCAGTGCTGCCTGCGAACGGCTCTGACCACAGCGAGGGGGAGGAGCGTCCGAAGACGCCCTCGCCGCGGCCGGAGGAGGCCACGCCCGAGGCCCTCGGCCGCCGAAACCGAGGAACACCAAGAAGAGGACGCCGCCTCCGAAAAGCCGCAGGAACAGAAAAAGAGAAAGATTCTGGTCAGTTTTCGTGCTCATCGTGACAGCTACCGATATTTCACAGTTCACCCCTTTGACAGAAATCCCTACTTGTATACTACCTTCCATTGTTTTTTGTTTCTTTTTTTTTTTTGCGCACCTAGCCGATTGCTTGCCAGTGTGGGTGAACGGCCACAGCTTGAGCAAACCAGCACTCACATACTGATGAACTATTTAACACGTCCCATGAGCGTCCCACCCGCGCCCGACCGTGGGTCGGCGACGATCATGCCCGACTGGGGGGGAACGGTTGACCGCCCCCCTATAATTCACGAACGGCTGGTCGCACAATAAAAATAAGCACGCCGTTGGAAAGCTGGTGATAAGTAGACCTCGATACTGGTCTCATTTTTAGTTTTGGATAATATGTAAGCCATTTACGCCCTATATATGTTTTCTCATGGTCGACTGCGTGAGACCGGGAAAAGGCCTGAATCTCAATGACTGTGGCTAATAACTCATATGTAAAGGCACCAGAGCACGGGTAAAGGTCTACAGATGCCGATACACGTCTAATTTCTCAGATTTCTTCAATATATATGCCGAAAAGTTGAGTTAAAGACACGGCAATTTTCACGCCGGTTGTCGGCGGGCGCCGCAGCCGTAAGCAGTAAGGAATTAACGGGAACTAATTTTAGCGTCCCTTTATTTTTACGACACAGTCCTATCCATGTAAATTTTGTTGATCTTAGTGGTTCTTGTGATGGTTTCTTATGCTTAAATTTTGGAAAATGCATTAATTACCTGTCTACATAATTGGCAGAGCTTTAGTCGCGAGAGCCTGTTGATTTCCAAAATATGCAATTTTTTTTACTTTTTGAGACTTCTGGTATTACTTCTGTCTGCGTAAGCCAATTCTGCCACTTTCTCCTATTCTGAGTCATACATTGCTGATTTTGACGGTGGTACATTTTGGCTCACAACACTTATTCGTGACCTGAACTCAGGTCAATAGCTGGAAGTCATTGATACTTTGCTCATTGACGGTAACTAGATGCCTGCATCACTCCATACTAAAAATGCTACGAAAAATTTCGCCCATTTCCGAAAAAAACGAAGACATGTCTAAAAAATGGGATTGACCTTAGGACTGGGACTGGGTTGGGACTCTGGGAATAATCCGGAAAATTCCAGAAAATCTGAGATAGCAGATTTGTTGCATCTGTCAAGATCTCTAATCCCTGAAAGTAGTTTTGTAATGCCTTGTTTTCCGAGAAAGTTACAGAGCAATATTTTTTTTTTTTTTGGACATGGGTCCATTTAACCTGACCTAGGTCAGACACCTCACTTGACCTGAGATCAAAACTTTGACACAAGGCGGAAAAATAATTAAGCAAAAGGAACACAAAATTTCGTGGCGCTGCGTTTGTTTGTTCTCTCACAATTCTAGAAAAACCTCAGGGGGCGCTCAACCGCCCCCCCCCCAGTCGGGGGCGAATTAACGCGGCATGGACGTATGGCGTACGGCGTAACACGTTTGGCTGAGGTGGAGAAGGAGGGGGAGGGAAGCTGAGCCAACGACTCTCTTGAAATACTGGACTGATATGAATGATTGGAAGGTCAATCAAAAGTCCTTCATTATGCGACGTCACAGCGTCCATAAATTACGTTTTGTAACAACAGCGAGGTCACATGTGAAGGTCCCAAAGTTACTGTATGCTGTGCTTATTGCTAAGGAAGAGAACTATGCCATCATCTGTCCTTCACACCCAGCCAAAAATGTTTTCGATGTTTCGAGCGTATCGCGCATACCAACGTTGTCAATATTTTTGTTCGGGTACAGGTTATAGTCCGAGGTCAAATGAGCTCAGTACCATACGACGCACTGTCTAGGGAGTTCCCTCATCGGTTTGATCAAATCATACATTATTCCGCAACCCGAGTTCAGGTTTGGTATTGACGTAACTGGATCACATGGGCATAAAAGGGCACTCCTGCCTACCCATTTAAGGGCAGGGGACCTAAAAAAACTGCTTGACTTTCTGAAAAACTTTTGCAGTCTCGAAAAATGCGTGTTTGGTCAATAATAAAATCGCCGTTCGAAAAGAATGATGCAGATGTCATTCAGTCATAAATAAATCGACAAAATTGTTTTGAACTATAATATTATGTTAAGGGCACTAGATGTTGACCTGCCATTGCATAGTGATATGTATCGCCAAGTACTAGCATCTTACAACTCATTTGTATACTCAAAGCACACATAAATTTGAATCAGATGGAAGCAGTCTTAGACACAGTCACATTTGCAATATCATTTTGTCATGGCCATGGCAGGCCATGAAAACAAATTTGCATCTTTAGGTGTCCAGATGTGACACTTGGAAATGTACTGAAAGTTTCAAGCTGGTACCGTTGTCTACTTTTTTAGATATCACGAAAATTACCCAGATTATTATTATTTTTATTCTCATTTTTATTCTTATTCTTCTTCTTCGTATTATTATTGTTGTTGTTATCATCATATTAGTATGAGACATGTCAAGCAATGAATGGTTAAATGCAGACTTGCTACTGACTGGCGATTATTTGTGTACGACAGTGACACCGCATACCAACAGTGAGCAGGTCTCAGTTATTCATTTTGCCTTTCACATTGCATAATGATGAATGCGAGAACAATGTCCTGGGGTCATTGGAATTCCAAACCTCGTCACAGCCCATCGCAGACGACACGTCATACTATATTCCCGAACAATCCTCAAGTCATTTGGTTGATTGCTGAACCACGGTTGTAAAGGTTCTTGAAAGAAGACTGCTTCAAAGTCCCGAAATGCTGTGGCTGTGTTACGCGTTTCCTTATTCTTTCAACTTCCGAAGGATCAATGTTATAACCTGAACTGACAAAAAAATTATTTTGTTTGGCACCACACCAGCTGTGTTCTGTTTTCTAGTCCAAGACTTGCACAATCCTGTAGCTGTGGACCAACGGATATCATCGCCTCTGGTATCTTCGGAACTCACCTCTTCATTAAAGTGACAAGCTCGAGTATGCGCGTCACGGCATCATATGAAACTTTCCGCCCAACAGCAGCCTTATCTGCGAGATTTTTCGACGTGTCGTCATGGAGATAAAGCCATCGCCTTGACAACCAATGGAAACATGGAAAACTAGCCAGTCGCTCAGAGCCACTTTCAGGCTTGTTGTTAGGTCACCCGTGGTTTCCGTTCACGTCCTCAGCCTCTGACAATATCCCCAGCTGCAGGGAAACCCGCACCGTACCACGGCGCGGCGTGCAGCTCGAGAATCAGTTTGCAAAGGCCGTTCATGCCCGGTTTACGTGTCATTGAAAGCATGCGCGGTTTCCATAATGGGGCAGGTCACTTTCGCGAACATAAATCATCGTTCGTTCATTGCGTCTTGGACCCAGGACGAATACGTGAAGACCGAGTGAATGCTCGATAGGACCGGAGTGAGACGTTCGGACTCTGGTCCCGATGTTTGTTTGTACGAGTATAACGGTGCTGTTTTCAACGTCCACAAGTTACCTTTTGTCACAGTCCTTCCCGTTTATACAGAAGCAGAGGCTTGACAATGACATTAGCATTAACTTCAAGTAAGTGCATTCATGTAGATCCTCAGCCAAAAGTTGTGCGGTCTCGCTTGGTTTGTATTCGTTTACCGATCTACCAGGATCTACTTGATCATTTATTCATTATGTAACTTCGATACCATGCCTTTATGCATTCATTCGCGAACTGTGGAGCGAAAATATTTTCGGTTGTAATGCGTGTCTTTTACTTTCGTTGTCTGCTTTGTTGGAATACCAGGGAAATATTTGTCGAAAGCGTCCCTTTGGAATGCCTTGGTGTGCGACCAAAGGATGTCATGCGTTGCCAGTTCGAAATCACGATTGTTAGTACTGGATAACCGGTGTTGTCGTTTATGTCCTGCTGTTGAGAACTCTGGACGTTCGCAAGACGCATCTCATCGAGTCACCGTTGCGTTCAGAGCGACCTTGGATTCACGAACACTCCGCTTGACCGGTGTGACATCTGGTCCCGCGCTCAGTGTAAATGGCGGACCAGTTTTGATGTGATGTGCGGGGTGCTGTAGGCCAGCATATGCTCAGTGTTTTCGTGGTGTCACGTTTGCACAGACTGTCGTTGTCCGTCCTGTAAGCCGTGCTTCTCTGCGCCCGAAGATTCGTTGTTTGTGTCAGTCTACCGAGATCAGGTGTCGGTAATACTGGGCCACGGAACCACAATGTTGGCGGTACCAAATGTACGTACAAAACTGGACTAGTGGGTGGTTAGTGTGGCAAAGTGATTTTGTACGCTTGAAGGGCAGCTGCAGATTATTCTAGTTTGAACAGTCACTCCAAGTTGCATGCGACATGTCAAAGAAGAATGCGTGAAAAAAATACTTTCCTGTCATATATAAAATCGCGCTCCATCGTCTCATGATTATCTTGTATGTCTTTTATCAGCCTCATCGGCAGTGTTTTTATCGATTGGCTTAATAAATTCGGCTGGAGCTGTTAAGTAATGCTTTCATGGATCTTGATCACATTGTCTATTGCGGTCGTGCGGCGTTTTGTTAATACAGACGAAAATCATCAGCCTGTTGACCAAATACGTCAATTTTATGGTGACTGCGAGTCGGATGGAAAGTTGCACCAATATGTAGAATGCTAGTGCAAACCCACCATCGGTTTTGGCATGGATTCTGTTCTTGCCAGCACGCAGTACAATGGCTTCCAAACTTTCTGAATGGCGTGAAAATTGCTATGTGGATTCCAGCACAGTGCCTGTTACCACAATTAACATCTCGTTCAATCCTGTGCAGGACTTCTTAAAGCTACATTTCGGTGATTTATTGGTGCCACGACGGAATTCATGACGATATAGCAGTTTCTTACTTTTTTATAATTTCGTTTCTTATCTTACTGCAAAAGTGCAACCATTTGTATCTCACTGAGTAGTGCAGTGCGTGGAATTATCGCAGCTATAGCATAAATTGGCCTAAATGTATGGAAAAATATCACTGGGCCTTTCACGAGAGTAACCTAACCAATGAACGCATGGCTATATTGACCCGTTTTTGCGCAACGTTCATATCAGGCTTAGCACTCATCACTTCCGTATCACAAGACGAATCGACAGGATACAGGAAAAATATACATTTTATGCAAAGCCGACAGTGAAGTCAGGTAAACATTCGCACAATGTCTCGGTGAGTCTCCGTGCCAGTTTTGGAAACACGTGCCGGCCTCGATGGTTAGAACTGGACGCGGTACTAGGGCGCGTGCCGTGCAACTACCCTGCGCGCATCAGCGTTGCACGAAGATCCCCGCTCCTGGGGACATAGTCGTGGAACATCCATCGACGATGGCTGAGCTCCAGCCACTCAAACCATGATGTAGTCTGCAATCAAAGAAGAGGTGGGTTTGTGAGTAGAACGCAGTTCGGATCATCATAACAACGGCGATAGGTCAGTGAAGAATGAGAAACATTCTCTGAAACACCGCAATCTCGTCTGACTCGCGTTGCCAATGAGTACCGTTTCCTACCGGTGAAGTTTTAGACACATTCGTTTCGCACAAAACAGTTTCAATCACAGCCGAGTCGAATTTGTAATGACATTGGGAACATGTGAGACAAGGAAAGACCTTTGCGCAGATTTCAGCAGACTTCTCAAGCTCAGAGTATCGCAACTGGACTTCGGCCTAAGGACTATGACTTTTGACACACGAGTATGCCTTGCATTATTACTTCACCTAGCTGACAGAAATGCAGTCTTCAGAACAAGCACTACGCTCATCATTGTCACATTTCCCAGTCAGCTCAATTACACCCAAGTTTCGTACCTGCCCTCTTGAAGAAGCCAAGTCGTTTCTTTTTAGCACCGTGCACCAGGACGAGCACGACCAACACGGCAGCAGCCGAGCCGAGCACGGCCAGCGAGACGTTCACCATGGTCATGGTGATCCGCTTCCCCTCGCTGGCGCGCAGGAGAGATCGGGAGTGAGAGCCACCGTCGTCATGCCCGTGAACGGGGCCGTCGAACTTGGCATCCCCGGCGTCGTGGACAGGGCCTCTGTTCCTGCTGTTTCCGTCGTCATGCCCGTGAACGGGACCATCGAACTTGGCATCCCCGGCGTCGTGGACAGGGCCTCTGTTCCTGCTGTTGCCATCGTCATGTCCATGGACGGGGCCATCGAACTTGGCATCCCCTGCGTCGTGGACAGGGCCTCTATTCCTGCTGTTGCCATCGTCATGTCCATGGACGGGGCCATCGAACTTGGCATCCCCGGCGTCGTGGACAGGGCCTCTATTCCTGCTGTTGCCATCGTCATGTCCATGGAACGGGGCCATCGAACTTGGCATCCCCGGCGTCGTGGGCAGGGCCTCTATTCCTGCTGTTTCCATCGTCATGTCCATGAACGGGGCCATCAAACTTGGCATCCCCGGCGTCGTGGGCAGGGCCTCTGTTCCTGCTGTTTCCATCGTCATGTCCATGGACGGCGCGCTCCATTGGTCTGCCTCCATCATCATGTCCATGAACGGGACCATCGTCCATGGGGTCCCTGTCGTCGTAAACAGGTCCGTCGCTTCCGTCGTCCCCATCGTCGTGGCCGTGAACAGGGCGCTCTCTTGGGTCTCCTCCGTCGTCATGGCCATGGACGGGACCATCGCCCTTGTCGTCTCCGTCGTCGTAGACGGGACCATTACTGCCACTGTCTCCGTCATCATGACCATGGACAGGGCCGTCGTCCTTGGTATCTCCATCATCGTGAACGGGACCATTGCTGTTGTCTCCATCGTCATGGCCATGGACTGGATGATTGCTGCCGCTGTCTCCGTCATCATGACCATGAACAGGGCCGTCGTCCTTGCTGTCTCCATCATCGTGAACGGGACCATTGCTGTTGTCTCCGTCGTCATGGCCATGGACTGGATGACTGCTGCCGCTGTCTCCGTCATCATGACCATGGACAGGACCGTCGTCCTTGGTATCTCCATCATCGTGAACGGGACCATTGCTGTTGTCTCCGTCGTCATGGCCATGGACTGGATGACTGCTGCCGCTGTCTCCGTCATCATGACCATGGACAGGACCGTCGTCCTTATCATCTCCGTCGTCGTGAATGGGACCGCCACTGTTGTCTCCGTCGTCATGGCCATGGACCGCGCTGTGATATGTGGTGGTGTCTCCATCGTCGTGTCCGTGCACCTTGCTGTTGCGCGCGCTGCTGGACAGAAGGTGGTCCCTCTGACGCGCGTTGCCGTCTCGTTTTCCTGGATTCGGGACGATCCGTCCCGCCATTGCGACCGTTTCTCCTGCGGGATTTAATGTAGTCTCTCCTGCGTGAGTTGCCGTCCCTCTTACTGGACTCGAGGCGTAGTGCCTGGAGAGGCTTTCCGCTGTTTTCGGAGGCGTTGCTGTCATCCGTTTCAGACTTATCGAGTTCCAAGCCGGAGTCGTTGCCATTCGGCTCGATGGTCTTGACCTTGACAGGCAGTGATCCGTAAGAATAGATGTTTCTGAAGTTTCCAATATCCTTTATGTAAGTATTTCCGGACATGACAATCATGGGCACCGCTTTCGGAATGCTGTCAAAACCACCATGTTCATCTTCGGACTCTTGCCAGGCTTCGAAGCCCTGCTCTCCTACAGGGTCACTCGGCCGGTCTACGTCGTCATCGGTCGATTTCCCATCCATCTGTTTCGGTCTCTCGTCCAGGGCCGTGCCATCTGCCGTACTTCCGCTTCTGTCCATCCTGTCCTTCACCTCCTTCAAGATCTCCTCCAGCCACTCGAAGTAGTCGGTGCCGTTGCCGAAGACATCGGGGGCGCTGCCCCCGGGCGACGGCGGCGGTGCCGGCGCCCGAAGCAGCTTCGGGTAGCGGGGCGACGCGAGAGACGCCGGCGCCTTTCCTCCGTTGGCGGCCGGTTCGCTCCCATCCGTCACGCCGTCGGCGTCGTCGACCTCGCCCGACTCGGAGACCTCGGCGTCGGCGGACCCGCCGGTGGCGGCGCCGCCGTCGTCGTGCGGGAACTGCTCGTCTCCGACGTCCTGCGTCCGGCGCGTCTGGTTGGCGATGAAGTCGGCCAGGATCCTCGGCCGTCACGCCCGCGTCCAGCAGCTGCCTGGCGATCATGTCCGCGATCTGCGAGGTGACGTCGTTGTTGACCACCTTCCTGCCGTCCACAATGGAGCTGCGAGGGAGGCGGGTGGCGTCGCCGTCCTTCTTTGGCAGCCCCTCTGTCACCTGCATGGTCACGCCGCGCATCGACAGCAGGTTGGCCATGGCGCTGATGGCGGACATGCTGGTGTCCGGCTGCCGGACGGTCATGTAGTTGCGGGTGCCGACGGCCGTGCGGCCCCTGGTCGTGGTCTGCCGACCTGAAAAGCCAGAGCTGGGGGTCAGGTCCTGTCGGCCGTGGCGATGAGGCCGTCCGTGAAAAAGAGCAAGTGAGAAGCAAACCTGATACATCCTGAATGCGCCAATTTCTACTGCCGCCCTGTCTATGCAGTGGGGA
This sequence comes from Capitulum mitella, assembly GCA_030062745.1. Lineage (NCBI taxonomy): Eukaryota > Metazoa > Arthropoda > Thecostraca > Pollicipedomorpha > Pollicipedidae > Capitulum > Capitulum mitella. Next base: position 5,239,347 of record CP099841.1, on the reverse strand, counting down.
CCTGTCTTCTCGACAACATTGGGAATGAAAGGTCAAGGGAAGTAGGCGGCAAAATACACGAGAAAGAAACCGATGCATGCCCCAGCTCGTCGTTATGTGCATGTCATTTTCTGTACTGACATTGACTTGCACTCAACACGGGTGTGTTCCAGTCAGTTGGCATCGGACATGTCGGCAACTGAAGAACGTTTTTAATGGAGCGGGCAAAAGCCACTTTTAAGTCTTTCGCTTTGATGACACGCCACTGAGCTGAAACTTAAGCTTCTCGAGTTACAGAGGATTCATGGCCCTCCGTTATCGTCCTCCTCTAATTTTTACCGATGGACACCATCTGATGAAAATTCTGATATTTTTTGACGACGGTAAAAGGCCTTTAAACTTTATTTTCAGCATTGTCATATATGTAGGTCATAGAAATGCTTGCAGGCCAAAAACTTCAGGGTGTTTTAAACAATGTCCGCATTTTCTTTCTCCTGTAGTCAAAACTGTTTATCGCAGAGTCCAGTTTATTACACTGTTGGAATCAGAAAACGTGAGTGAAAGTTTTAGCCAGCATGAAAGACTTGGAGACAAGGTAAACATACTAAATTTACAGGACATGGTCTAGGTGGATGCCGTTCCGCTGAACGCCTAGCTCCACTCTCATCTTCTCCGATGGTCTTGGGGCATGTCTCTTAAGTGATATGCCCCTTCTCACACGTGACGGTTCTCTTAAGTTATCAGAGGTCTTCTGGAGCATTCCGATACATTCGGCTTTTCAGGAAACTTCACAAGTGAAAGTCTAGAGGGGTCAGACCCGGTGAGTGAGCAGGCCAGGGGTGAAGTGTCTTCCGGCCGACGGCACGGGCTCTGACATGTCTCTTAAGCCTCTTTAGGTTCATGTTCGCCGTGTGTGGGGTGACGCCGTCTTGTTTGAACCAGACACGGTCCGGGTGATAGTCGTGGTCTCTCTAGCTGAGCCCAGAACTTGCCAAAAGTCCTTGTGAATCGTTCCTTTGTGATGGCGTCCATGGTGCCGTCCTTGTTTGTGAACCAGAAGGGTCCAATGATCCCTCTGGCGCTGTTGTTCCAGGCAGTGACCTTGGAGCCATGCAGAGGACTCTCCCGCATTGTATCCGGCCGCTCAGACGCCCAGATCCTGCAGTTCTGGGTGCTGACGACCCCATCCAAGTCGAAGTGGGCCTCATCGCTGAACCAGATGTTATTCAGGAACTCCGGATCGGCGCGGCATTTGCCACGAAATCACTTGCAGAAACTGAGTTGCAGTTTCTTGTCAACTGTAGCTGACGTCTGGAAAACAGTAATCTTGTAGGGGGTCAGTTTGAGAATGTCACGAAGGATGTGCCAGGTTGAGCTGGAGCTAATTCCGACTTCTTGGCCGATGTTCCTGGCGGACTTTGAAGGGTTGTTGTCCAGAGCCGACCTGACCTTAATGAGGCTGGCTGCATCATTTCTGCCATTTTTCGGCCACTTTGCTTCATGGAAAGGTTGTGAATGCAATCCAACAGAAAGAATTCCTCGGTCACCCGAAGGATTTTCTTACAGTGAGGTGCATTTCGGGTTTTGTAAAGTATTCGGAAGCGACAATGCGTCGAAAGGACAGACTTTGTTGTCCGTTATAAACGGACAACTTGAGTTTTATCCCTGTGTTTAGCAGCACCATGCTTGGTTCTGATAAAACATATACAAGACGGAAGCCCCACGCTCGTGCTTTTGATTCACAAAATTTTTCACGAGAGTCATACACACCTCTCTGACACAGCTAAAATGTGGACGTTCTCTTTGAAACACCCGGTACATTGTGGTCGGACATTTCGGCTGCCAACCGGATTGAAAGTTTTTCATTATCAGCGTGCCCTCGTTTCTTTGCATTTTCAATTACGTGCTTCAGTTAAATGCTTAATTAAAATACCCTACGTCCATATAGCATGATAATTAATGACATTTAACGTGAATGATGGAATATTATGCATGGACATCAGCCCAGATGCAAAGCCTCGTAACTGTTTCCTAAGCGGCAAAAGCGCAAATAAATACCGTAATGAAGACGGACAAGAGACCGGTGGTTCATTTCCAAACGGGACCTCCGGCGTTAATGACCCTTAATGACGACGGCAGAGAGCGGGTAGAATCGGTGCCGCGGCGCCTGCTGCGCGCGTCCTGTGGCGTTCGTGGCGCTCCGACCGGCGTCCTGCGGCGTTCGTGACGCTCGCCACTGGGTGGCGCGCGACCGCCGGCGCGCCACCGCTCTGCGGATCGCGGGTAGAACGACTAAAACGCGGATCCGTTCCCCGCCGTACCCTAATGACAACAGGTGGGAGCCTGACGGCCGCCGACAGGATGGATCTCGCGCGGTTGTGGCGTCCTGATGACAATAACAGGCGTCACGAAAATACATCCATGGCGAGAATCCAAAACAAATGTAGCCGTGAAAGGGCTAGGAATAGGAGGCATTTCTGCAAAAGTTCTGGACGCCGATGCCTTTCTTTTTATTTCCTCGACCATGAAATACCGAAAGTTTGATGGTGAGCTTGAGGACAAGCCCACGTTCCAGATGAGTCTCCGCCGGCTGTTGCGAGGTGGACCCGCGGCTCCTCGACACTGTCGGCCTTTGGACAGCTCCGCCCTTTGCACCGTTGGACGTCGCGGCGGCGCACGTGTCGATCACCACCCGGCGGCGGCGGACAGCTGTGCTCTGATGGGCGATTTGTTTCTGATGGCGCGCAAGTCTGGATCTGATCTCAGATCTGGCACACCGTGAACGCGTCAAAAGAGCCGGGCAACGGAGTGCGACTGTTTCTGCATGGTTTATGCTCGAGAACTGGAGCGTACAGCTGTTTGGTGCCCCTGCATCGGCTGTGTTAGATGACCTACGGTTAGAGAAGGTAACTGTAAAAAGAAAGAGTCTGACACGCGAGTGATTGCTGACCTGATTATATTTTTGTGGGAGTAACGGTATTCGAGGAAAATTGCCATTTTCTTCAAATACTTTCACTTACGTGCAGTAGCAAGAAACAACGATAACATCAAATGGCAGTGACTGTTCCGGTGCCCATATTGCATTACAAAATCCCAAAAGACGATGACACGCAAGCGGCCCCGAGCACCTCCTGCAAACAATGCGCGCTATTCAGAGCCGAACGGCAGGCCGCACCGCCTGATGACTGCCAGACGCCCGCCACGCTGTTTATTTCAACGGAACGCGCTGTGCACGCGCCGGGGAGCGGCGGGTCCAGATAGACAAACTCAGAGGCAGACTGAGCACAGTAAAGGCTCAGCTCCATCGGACTCACGGACTTCTCGTGAAGCGCATTCATGACTGCACAGAGTATTCATGCATTGAGCTCCTAAACTGTCGCCAGAAAGCGAACTCTGGCACTTGGGAATGTTCATCCATGACCGGCATTCCATTCGAACAAATTTTAGCTGTCATCGTGAGAAATACGAATCAGTGCGATTCCAGTGTAATCAGGTGGGATTAATATTACTTTTATCGCACAGATAAGGCCACTTTAACAGCTTCGGCAAAGACATCCCAGTTGCAAAATGCATTGTCCTCCAAAATGCATGCATGTCCTTTCTCCATGACATCCTCATTGTGAGAGTATCTGACAAATGTGACGACATGGCAGGCATTCTTATTCAAAACCCACTTACTTTTTGTCATGAGAACTTTTCCGGGACCAGACTGAGATAAACGAGTCTTAAGCCAGTCCAGAATCAGCTCCCAGTATTCCTTAGCGTCCAAATCCAAGTCCACAGAGAGTGGCAAATCAGGCTCAACGTCCAGAGGTAGTTGGAAACCTGCGCCAAGCCAGGAGAAAATCTGTCATTCCAGGATTTTGAATACCGGAGCCTAAAATGGGAGGCAGCCATTAAACAAAGCCTTCCATGTCGGCTGTAAGTCCAGCAGATGTCAACGTGAAGGCTACGACAGCAAATGATGGAGTGGAAATCAATGCTAAGAAACGCTACCTATCATCAAGCATTTCAGTTCAGGTTAGCTTAGTTTCAACAGAACATTACAAATGCTGATGTTTCTGCTTGTATTGAGGACGCGTCAAGTCGCCTCGAAATCGGCAACATCTTCGAGCTATTTCATTAAATACGTTGTCATCGAAACAACACATTTTCAGCGGACATTCCAATATAAAAACACATGACATCTGCTTAGTATGCACTATGAGCAAGCTCCAGCACTTTTGCGCTAGCATTTTGTGGTCTCCTTTCCTGGTGCATATAAAGTGGCGGCCATGTAAAATCGGCATGGCACGGTGCAGAAGCAAGTCGAGACAGAAGCGTTCAAATACAGAAGGAACATAAGAATGAGCTGATTTTGGTCTGAAACGAGATAAACAGCCGAGGTTTTGCGGTTTTACTGCCACATTTTTCAAAGACAAACGAATTCAGCACCAAAGGCAATGTTTAATGACAGCCGCCTTGCCCACATGTGGGCCCGGCGCACTCATTGCAAGAAAAATGTGTCGGCCGACTAACAAGCGTCCGCAAGTCTGGTCTGGATGAGCACGCTCAGGATCAGCAGCGTCCTACACAGCCATGGAATCACCGGGCGGCCCTGACAGCAGAGTTACGTTTCCTCACGCCAGGCGAGCAAAAACAGATGCTGAAAACTAACGCGGTGTGAGTATTCTCTGCACCAGACGCCGGGCGACATTTCAGACATACTCGATGACAGAATGGCAAGCATGAGCCGGGCTGCTCCGTGGCATTGTCATGATCAGACCGGCACGACTACACAGAGGTAGCGATTCTGACCCAGTCAGACAGAGTGAGAAACCCTGACCAGACCAGCTGAGCTGTCGCCCGCGGCCGGACCTCACGGAGGGACGATCATGAACCGATCCCGCAGCGGGAGGGACCCGGCGCGAACCGGACAAACTCGAGCTCTCGACTGGAACGGACAGCGAGAGGACGGCCGGCGCGGCCAGAGGCGGCTAAACAGCTCGCGTGACGCCGCCGATCAGATTGACACGGCCACGAATCAGGCGCAATTGCCTGTTTTTGCGGCGCGTTCCGTGCGGACGAAATGAAAGTGCGCCGCTCCGGACCGGGCGCTCTCCTGATCCCCTCAGCTCCGGTTTAATCCCGGTAAAAGGCGGTGGAAAGACGTCAGTTACCGCCCGCCCGGCATTACACATGGTCTGGTCAGGAACGCACTCGGTCCAGACCGCGAGCAAAGCCGCGCTATCGGGAAGTCACGAGCCACGTTGCATCAGAAGGAAAAAGCCGCAGAACGGTGCATTATCATGTTAAGTTATTTTGGTCTTATGCCAAGATGAAAGAAAAACTAATACATTTTTATTAAATATTAATGGTAAAGGTAAAGCTGGTCCACCAAAACTTCAAGAGCTATTCCGTTATCTTAAGGATTTCATCAACGGCTCAAACATACCCGGCAGTTTTGAAAATTGTTTGTGAAGGATTTATGTCTCTGAGAAAACCGCAGGTGCGTCAAACTTAAAACCCAGAACACTCGCCTCGATACGCTATACGTCACGCAAAATAAAAATAATAAGATCAGAACTGACATGGCCGTGATCTGGAGCCTGCTTGGTCAGCCAATGCTCACTTTGGTATTTTATCTCATGTCCAAAAATTTGTCATGATCCTGTGACAGGAAATGCTACACTTTAACACTTAATTTGAATTGAGATCTGCGGTCTTAGAAACCGATATGTAATAGTAATTTTGCCTAAAAATCTACATTTACGAAGGTCTGAAACGATTTCCAACATTCTTCCGTGTGAGCATGGTGCCACGAGTGGGTGCAGAACAATAAACAATAAAAGCTTGCGTTCATTAGTCCGCACAGATCTGTGTATCGGCGAAAGACTGCAGAATGAAGCTTTTAATCAATTACATCTTCCGAGTCCTTTAAACATTTTTCGAAAAGCAAGTTTTAAAAACATTATCATGCACATTTTCACATTAGCAAAGCCAATCTCTGAACCATCGACCAAGAAACAAACATTCTCTCCAACGTTTGCTGGTTTGCGCTATCTGTATTGCGTCACTTCAGTTGCACCAGCTAACAGCAGCGGAAAATGACATCCAAAATTAACAGCTGCAGCTCGCATGGCATATAAAAATTGCATCAAATTATTCTACATTCCGGAGCAATGATTCAATCCGACAGTCGCAAAAATGATACAGTCCGACAACGATTCTTCGCAGACAAGGGAAAGGAAGGGGACATATTATAAAAAAAAGCACAGGTCTACAGCTAGGAAATCTATATTTAAAGCAGGATGTACGTGGAACATTCCCACAAAGTTCCGTAATCCAGCTAAAGAAGTTGACAAATAAATATACTGGCGAACAATTCATCTAGGTGGTTTCAGGAAACGATTTTAAGGATGAGTAACTGAGTGCCTAATATACTTGTATGACACGTTTTTACATAAAGCACCCGCTTCTTGCTGCGTTATCGAGGATACCCCAACTATTCGGGCCCTTTCAAGCTTTCATAGCTGCGTGGGCGCCTTAGGTATTCGTGGTTTCTATTTTTAGATGCATCAGTACCTCTTCTGAGCCATCACTAAAGGTATTAGTTTCAACTGAACGAGTCTGTCGTTAGGTCTTTCTCGGATCTAATCTGCAACAATTTGCTGATTACTGGAACTCCTTCGTGAAACTCAGTTAGCGGAAACAGTAAAATCATCAAGGAATAAAAGAAGGTATATGTCTTAGCCACTAATCACTCACATTATCTGTAATTTTAAATGTGCCAAAAAAAGATCGTTAGAGTAATCCCGTTGGCATGCTGAGTTAAAGTCAATAAAAGGTAAGGTTAATTGCGGTATTGCATAATGCAATAAACCTTGTGACACTGAGTAAATTAGCTCTGAGTAATTCCGACCACATGACAACGTCAAATCAATAAAAGCTAAGAACGATTAACTGCCGTGTTATCTAATTCACCAAACTTTTGGCACTGAAGAATTTAAACAACACAAAACCTTTCTCTCCCTGGTTATTCGTATCAAACGCAACACCCAGAACGCGTATCGCCTGTGCCTGTTTATCTCTGGACAAGTCATTTGCTGTCGACTAGGAAGGGTAATGTTTGTTTTGATAAATTCCGCATACTGTGAATATGCTCACGTTGTCGCAGCCTCGAGTGTACCAAACACCTCAGCATACACCAAATTTGGCGGCAAATTGTAATTTCAAAACATTTATCACAACCTCGTATATGAACTGGTCATCTGCGGTCTGGGAGATAAAACGATAAACCTGGATGGACGGACGAAGACTGATACGAAGACTACAAAGCTTTGTTCAATGTTTTGTTCTTGCTTGCTGGAGGCATATGCATCGGGCAATACTAAACTATGCATCATTTTCATTCGGGTTCTGCCTAATTTTAGACTTTATGCTGCGATGTGCAAAAAGACATTTTGCCGCTCTGTCACACTCACCAATGGCAGATCCCACCAGCAACACCAGCAACGCAAGGGCCTTCATGATTCGGCCCTCAGCAGCCAGTGTCGGCGTCTTCCTCCTCGCTCCGCGCGCGAACGTTAGATCCGCCGCCCGCCGTCCACGGAAAGGACAGCGGCGTGTCGCGCGTGCCACCTCCGCAGCCAAAAGGCAGGGGCGGCTGGGGCGGCCGGAGGGGGGGGGGACGCTGGGTCGCTGGGCTGGGGGGCAACGTCGTCCAGCCGGCTCAATAAACATGCAGGCCGCGTCTGGCGTTTGTTCCCGGGCAGGCACCGGCGCCGGCGGCGCCAGTGTAATCTGACCGAGGGGCCCTGTCGGCGGCGGAAGGATGGAGGGGAGGAGCCCGCATGGCGGCTGCTGACCTGGGGTTGTTGACGATGTCGTCCTGAACGATCTGCGGGCAGGACAGAGGGAATGGTGCCGGACCTGGCTTCCGAGTCGAGCCCGCCGCTGCAGGTTGCGGCTCAAAAATTCCTCGTCCCTACACCCTGTTGCACTCAGGTCACGTGATCTATAGCACACGTTCAAGAACATCACGCCTGCCTAGTGACTAAGGACTGATATTTACCGCTTAATGACAAACATGATTGACCCATGAGTGAAGAATGTCACTGAACGTGCCAGAGGGAAATTCCAAAAGGCTCAGCTACCACGAATGATATTCCCTTATACAGCAATAGTACATTTCTGTCAGAGACGTAACTTTACCGTGTGTAGGGCGTATGCTATTTTTTTGCAAAACTGGGGAAGACGGAGTGCTCCCGGCTTGTTCAAAGTGCAGTTAACGACTCCCTGTCTGGAACATGAAAACAAACATCACTCAGTGACAGCCAGCAACATACTTCAAACCACTTATTTCCCCGCAATGAGAGCGCCGTCTGACACCATCTGGTATGTCAAGAACGGCTGTTCCTGGGTTCTTGCACCTTTAAGGAGCCATTAATGTAACCCTTAATGTGAGGTCGGGATGCAAGCATATCTCACCTTCCTGCAAGTGATATTAGGTCCATGGCATTCAATGACAAGAATTGATTTCAGCACTGCAGTTGCATACTCTACGTTTTGGGAAAAACAGCGGCCCTGGCCAGGCTCGCTTTTACTGAAATTTCACTTTATGATGCGAAACGTCAATGCTTGGGCTTTTCTCGAATGCAAAATGACATAGGTATTATATCTTTTACCTCTTGGTTTCCTCGGCCTGCGATGAAAAGGCTAGGCCGTTCGTGTTATGCAAGGATACTGATCGGTCTTTTGATTATTTTAATCCAAACCATTTGCGGTAACGCAGATGGTTTGGGAATAATAACTATTATCATAAATGATCTTGTGTGTAATAAATAAAAATACAAATCTATATACATAAATCATATCCTAAATTACACCGTAAATAATATATAACTGCTGAAATGTTGTCATTTTTCAAGACTATCCCTTTTAAAAAGCATATCAACAATTCAGGTTTCACATGCTGCTCAGCAGTGACGACATGAGGGCATGCAAGGTCAGCATGCCAACTTTTGATGTGCATGGTCAGCCGTTTACTCACCGGCACTATGGGCCAATATTTCGCAGTCTGGCCATTCGAGGAATTACTTTACAGTAACTATCAAATTTGCCAATTAAGTTTTCTGTAGCTGATTCCGGCTTATGCACTACACGTGGAAGATGGATTATACCATTTAAGGTTGAAGGTGGGTTAGTGCTGACGACAGTGAGTCATTTTGTGTGTGTAGGTTTTTTACCACATGTCATGAACACAAAAAGCAATGTACACAAAATACGGATGAGTAAGGTTTAGGTGAAGAGACTGATGTTGAAAACTGAAAGTATTTTACTGGTTACGTATCCACACGATACTCTTCGTTGATTTCAGCCCGATGATCCAGACTACACATGTCACATACCTAAGAAGCACGCATTCCGTTCGTTGTCCTGAATAAGCCGTTCATGTTTCAAAATATCGCAGCCCTTCTGCATTGGGATATTGACTTTGGCTCGATGGATTCTGGGAAAATATCTATGACGGGCCAGGGGATTCATGAAATTCCCCTCCGGTTTTCTGAGGCCCCGGGAAGAAATAAGACACGCAGATATACGAAACTTAAGGTATTTTTTCACGCATCATTTTTACACATTTCTAGGTCCTCAAACTCAGGGTCACTTCAAGTCACTGACCTAACGTCAAGATCAAGTAAGGTCGAGGTCGAGTAAGAACATGTTTCGAAAAATGGAACTGGGATAATATTTTGTGAAACGTATCGATTGACATTAAAGTCCTCAGCTTGACAGAACATGACAAATGGAACAATTCCGCTACCTCGAATTTTTGGAAATTTTCAGGCCATTGACCTTAGGTCAAACTTTAACTTAAACTTTAACTTTAAATCAAACTTAAACTTTCGGGCTTTTCGCGTTTGCTGTTGAGATTGTGGGACTGGTTAGCCAGCTCTGATGCTGATACTTCTTCAATGCTTTTCACATCATTTACATACGTAACTGTACCCCTTGATCTGTGGCCTGGGGTCAAGTCACCTTTCTTGCCGAATCTTAAGTCGAGTACCCGCAGTTCTGTGTTTACACTCTTGGAATGTTCCCTGGTAGTCATATGCCCTTCGGAAGCACTAATAAATGGTAAGAACTTGTGTGCCAAGGACGACCTATTCCCATTTGACCCATCATGACCTGATTTAACATTTTGAAATATTGTGTGTGTTTTCAAAGCTAACACAAGTTGTATGGCCACAAATGATAAGGCATATACCCATGCCTTCCTTCTATACTGCATATTCTACTTCAATACTCTTATTTTTGGTCGCCAAAATAAAATCCACGACGTTGCGGAAATAACTTCACCCCAGATATGAGTGGGCACGGCCGCAGGTTTTGCATTGCAGCCGTGCCAATCTCCAAGTATCTGAATGACTTACGTGAAAGATGCCTTGGGACATGGGTTTCATGATGTAGAAGGGATAATGCATGATCCAATGGTATAAACAGACCTGCTGAATGTAACGAGACATCGCTATAGTTTATTGTTCCTTTTATATCAAACTGCTGGCCAGTCCTTCGTAGAATGCTGACTTTTCGGTTCTAACGAACTAGATGATGTCTGGGTGCTGCCTGCACCAAGACATTGGCACACATTGAGCATACGTCTATCTTTTCCGGCAGGGACTGATCTGACGATGTATGAGTCCCGATCTTTTGGTGGTTATTTCAAGGCTTATTAAAAAAAAAACAGTTCTGTGGTTACAACCTCTTCCTTGCGATACCCCGACAGTCCTTGAGCCGCATCGAACACGAGCAACTGATGTCATTATCTAACGTTCTTTGAAGAGTGCCGTAGCAAAATCCTGGGTTCATGCAGGATTCTCAGCAAGAAATTCGTTCAACAGTAAAGACAACCCACACCAACTATAGCGCAACGGAATGAGGACGTTGGTGTCTGTTTAAAAATCAAGAAATGCATTCTCGTTAAGTAAGCCTGCATCCTGAATATTGGGTCATATTCTGAAATAACGTGAAGTAAATATTGATGCATGTGAGTCTCGCGTACTCCATCGTTTTTCCCCTGAAGTCTAAGGCTCCCTTATTCAGCGTTATTCGACCGTTCCCTTTCGTGCACAAAACCCAGCCGACCCTCGCGCTGGGTGCTGATCAAGCTGGCCTGTCTCTGCCAGGCACGCGTCGCGGTGTCCTGCAAGGTGCCGCCTGACACGGGCGCTTTTTGGGTGACGCGGCAGGGCTGAACTGCGTCGCCGGTGGTCCCGGCGGCTCGCTGGCGTCGGAGGCTGGCTGGCGCGCCGGCCTGCGGGCGGTTCCGTGTACCGGCGGGGGCGTGATGGCAGTCATGGTCCGCGTCTCCCGCGGCGCCCGGCGACCGCTAGCTGACAGGTCGGTGACAGAGTCCGCGTTTACGCGGCGATACATGGCGCTCCAGATAAGTGGCAAACATCGGTATTCAGTCCGCGTTTACACGGTGATACACGTTGGTCTAGATACGTGACAAGCATCGGTGTTCATGGGAGGTCAGGTATTATTATTGTAGACACCAACAGGCACAGTCGCCCAATTAGTGAGCATTCTAAAAGGGGGAAGAACTTGTTACACCACCATGATTTAAGCTGAACACCTCTTGTAACTACGCAGTCCCAAGGCAAGCCGAGGGATCCTGGATTTATCAATTTGTTTGATTTATCAGTAACTACTCGGAGAAAAACCAATAAAGTCCTCCTCGTCTGGTAATCATCTTGTGGTGTGAAAATGTGAGGTCCTGGGAACTTACAAGTTTCTATTGCTACATTCGAGACTGCTCTGTGCACGCATTTTTCTCGTAAGGCTGTCATGTGAGTTAAGGACGTTGAGCCGTGGTCATGGAGCTTGAGTTGTACAGGAAACAAAATCAGCGCGGACGAAACGTCCGTAACATCTGCTTGGATCTATTCTCTTCACGTTCCCCAGAGGTATTTTTTGTCCCCTGTTTTTTAAGGTACTCAATAGGTATTTTCCATTCGCGACACAATTTCTTGAATTCTTAGATGTAATGAAAGCGGTTTTAACCGAAGTTTGTTATGCAACGCCCGAAAAAAGTAGTTTTTACCCACACCCTGCCTATTCATAGTGGACAGCAGTCAGTTTGTTGCCCCCCCCCTCCCAGTTTCTGGACCGCAGCTACACCCATGAACATTTGCACGCGCACGACCCAGTCTGTGTTTCTCCCAGCTGGACGTCAGCCGTCAGCTTGCCTCAGGCGTCTCGATTCACCAGCCGTGCTCGTAAATACACGTATCGACTGACGCCTGCGTTCTCCTTTCCGCAGGCTCCAGACTCGCATTAGACGCTCGCCGGTCGCCGGTACGTTTCGTGACCCCGCTCCAATCCAAGAGCCGTGCGCGATTTTCGTCAACGTCAGCATCGGCCGCGATCTGGCGTCTGCGCTGATTGGCCGCGGTGTAAATGACTTTGTCAGCAGGCGGTGCTGCTGCGCTGTCCCGTCTCGGCCGCGCCGCCCGCCCGCGCCCCGCCGCGCGGCCTGACAGTGTTTGGCTATTCAGCAGCCGTTGTTCCATGTTTATATTTCCATATTTTCCCACCCAGCCCGACGTTTGCCGGCTTCATTTATCTTTTCGCCGATCTGAATTACAGATGGTCTCGGCCGGTCCAAAAGGCGGCCGGCCGAATTTTCAATCAGCCGTGTACTTCACACCTCGGCGTGTTGGTATTGTGGCCCCCTATGTTTACTTATAAATGAGAAAATTATACCGGGTCGGCGGGGATTCAATTTAAAAGCCATGACTAAAACATAAAGTAACACCTCGTCGGGCTGCCGTGATGTACGAGCAGCGCCGACTCATCAGCGGGCGGGCGCAGCGAGAGTGGCGCGCGAGCGAAGACACGCGCCGCCGCCGCGGACCCTTCGCCCTCGCGGAACTCGCGTCCGCGGTAAATCATTGGCAGAGGGCGGAGTAACGGCACCAGAATGCATGTACGCCCCAGAAAGGTGTTAATTTATGCCCGCCGCCCGATAACCAATTCACCACGAGGCGGTAACGAATCACGAAATCGAGGCTGTCGCTTGTTATTAGGACTGAGAAGTCATGAAAATTCCTGCCAGGTGGGCACCCAGTCAAAAACAAGATTCGGCGATAGACTCCACGCTCATCCAGGCGGGTCATTTCCAGAGATGTTTCGTGCGTACGAGAATCCATCAGCGGCGGAGCGCGGAGGAACGTGTCGGTGACACAGTCGCGAGACTGCTGTAAAATATTAAAAATCAAAATGAGTTTTGGATGCTTTTTCACAACTACAATGCTGAATCACCGTAGTAGGCGTATTCCCAGTGTGGGTCCTAATTAGCCCGTGTTGATCATCATGCAGTATATTTCGTGGTTTGCAAGTGTTGCCAACATTCTCGAGAGCACAAAATCACCGTGAACCATGTACCATCGATCTTGTGTGAGGACAAGCGGATATCATTTAATTCAGCTAATATGGGAAATATAGCACGGCGGTCGAGTACGAGATTTATTTGGTATTTTCAATTGTTTGGTAACGTGAGAGCTGTTGTGGAGAAAACTTAGAAATCTCAATTTTCACGCGAGGTGTTATTATTTGGTACTATCGACCGGACTATATTGGCCATGGGTGAACGATTATGAAGATGCATGCGTTATTAAAAAGACCACATGAATTCCGAAGGAACCAGTCTCTCAAGTGAGGTTACTGAAACACCCGGTAGCACGCGATTTTAGCACACCGACCCTCAAATGCCATCTAAATCACAGTCCGCGTTACACTGTCGCCGCACCCAGTTCAGCACCAGTCGACCCAACCGCAATCCTTTTCCTGGCGTCCCTGCCCTGTGGCGAGTTTGCTCCTGCCAGCCGCCGCCTCCGATGATATGTTGCGGTCATTAGCCAGAGGGTGGACCGGCAATAGGACGGACGGGCGCCAGGCGGCGGCGCCGGCTCCTCCGCGGCCAGAACGGCAGACCGTGAGGGTGACTAGCCGGAGACTCGGCGGCACGGGACAGCGGCGGCCGGCCGACTGAGGCACAGGCTGTACTCCGCGTATCACGACGGACGGCGAGGAGGATTGGTTTAGCCGGACAGCATCTGGGCAAACGGCTGCGGACCTTTTTAACGCGTGCGTCTTTGAAGAAAATTTCGAACTTAGCTTGAACAGTGGCAGATTAGAAAATCGGTGACGTTTGAGCGTAGTTTTAAGTTATTTTTCTGTCGTTTAAGGGACTTGATAATGAGGGATCATGTCAAACTTGGCTTGCCGCAAAAAAAACACCGTCTGACCTTTTCATGTCATTGCCATCGTTGTGAACCAAATGGCATTTGTGTAATGCCCACATTAAAATAGATAATTGTTTGTTCTTGAACTTGATTATTTCCGATAGCATAGATGTTTTCTCAAACAACTATTTACATTTCATATACTAGTAGATTCTCTCAAAAGCTAGAATGGTTGAAAAATCGTCTAGAAAATGCTCAGGCATTTCATCGATGCAAGCAGTCTGCTTTGGTAAGAAGCATGGCATCAGCATACCAGGTCACTCATATGGTAACGGCAGCGTTATCTATCTTGTAAACTTATGACCTGCTAACTGCTGTTTCTCAACAGACTAACAAACAGCGAATGTCTGCAAGGTGCAGGAAATCCTAAACAACAGTTATATAAACATACAGTCGCCAACAGCATGCACAACATAATGGCAAATGGTATAAATGACAAAGAATTTTCCCCAGGATAAGAAAAGATGAGATTTTCAGTGCTTTCTTGTCATACAGCTGTCGCAAAAAAAAAAAAAACACCACACGATTCCCGGCGCGGTGCCACATTCCGCAATACTTAAAAGAGGCATACGTATGTCTCTCTCTGGCCTGGCCCATGTTTAGTATAGATGACAGGGACCAGTTGTAGTTAGGAGAGAAATTAGGTTCTCGTAATGAAGATAATAAAGGAGAGAGAGAGAGAGAGAGAGAGAGAGAGATGGACAGAACAAGAGAGTGGGGCAGAGAGAGCGGGGAAAAAGGAACAGAAATGGGAGGAGAGAGAAAGGGAGAGAGAGAGAGTAAGAAGGAGAGAGAAGGTTAGGGGATGGCAGCCGCTGCAGTCGACTTCAGCTCCTGCAGCGCTGCAGCGGAGACCGAACTCACGTCCTAACGGCGACCCGACAGTATAAACAGCTCCGCCACGTGCTCCGGCCGGGCGTCTGGTGGTCCAGTGACGTCACCAGGGGCCGAGCCGCGCACCGGCAGGGAGGTTAAAGCGCTGCACGCGCCATCTACGCCAGCCACGCACTCGGCTCAGCCAAGTCCGGCGTGACGGCCGCGGATTTCGTCGATTTAATCACGGTTCTGCGCCGTGTTCTGATTAGTTCCAGGCCAGTGAAACTAAGGAGTGCAAACGCACGATCTGAGGTAACTCATTTTTACGAGGATTAGGGGTTTAGGATCAAATGGCGCATAAGTGTTGGGGCGTGACCTGAACATTCACATCGACTATTCCTATGATAGAATCATTTCGGAAAAATGCTGCCATCACGCAAGTACTCATCGCTCCTTTTTGTTATCTCGGATCACGACTTTAAACAAATGCACAACGCGGCTTTGCCTGGTCATAGCTTAAGGCCTGGTGACACCGTTTCCTGTTGAAATGATGAGTCCACAAAATTATCACCTGAACTCCCGCGGGTAACCTATCGATGACTCACCTGCTTGAGACTGATTCAGGATCTGGCCTGGATCATGCGGTTTAGCACCTAATTTTGTTTTTGTTCCCCCAGCACTTCATGTATTGTTCAGGAAATCAACAAATTACAGACCTCTTGTTCAGCGTAAGCCTTCATTTTGTCTTTCAGAACGGGATCAAATTTTTTCCCTGCCATTCTTGCAGTTTTCACGTGTTTTGGGTTCTGCGAGTACGTTCAATATTGACTAAGTACGTTCGTGTTTTTTACACGACGTATCAAGTGCCGATCAGCAATAATCTGGTGCTCTCAGGGCGATGCATTTCTTGGCCTGAGTTAACTCAATCTGCTATAAAAATGACGTGCCCAATTTTAATCAAACATATCCAAGATACAGACAGTCAAAACACATTACACAAATGAGTGAAATAGACTTAAAGAAACTTAATTGTACATTAATGGGACGTATAGACGGGTCTTTCTTAGATCTCATCTTCTTAACGAATGAAACAGGTGCTGGTATTCCTAGCATGATGTAAAGAATACAGCTCAATTTAAAACTAGGGCAAAATGTGCCGTTACATGAGGAGAAAGTCTGTAGCTTCTTTGCAGCCTAATTCGGATCGTAACTAGGAGCAGGTGTTGAATGACCCTTAAAATCTTCTCGACATATAGGAAGCTTTTCTTCTCGAACAGGACATTTAGAGCACGTGACGGACTGCAGTCCTTATTAGTAGACATTGTTATTCAAACTTTCCACCCGCCGCTCACGTTCCCACAAGTCTACAGTTATTTCGCTCTGGGCACCGAATCCGATGGGGCCGATAGATCTTTTGCGCGTCGTCAAGGCCACAGTGCGGCCGTCCCCCTGGTCCGTGGAGCCTTTTCTGTTGTGGATCAAACAGCGCCGGCTCCAACGTGAAAACGAACAACGGTGCCTGCCGCGCCAGATATGACTGAAACGCTTCATCAAGACGGGTTTCCTTGCGAGTTCTCATGACGTTTTCTGGTCGAACTTTTGGAATTTATGAGTGGCTCATTAATTTACTCGTGACCGAAAAATGTCTCTACGGATGTGCAGAGATAGAATTTCGTGGATCCCAATCCAAAGTGGTAAAGCTACTCGTTATGCGGTCTGGTATGAGCCTGCGCAAACGAACGAAGACAAAACATACTTTATTTGCGTCGCAAAGCCGTCCCTTGGCCGTCCGCCAGCCGCCTCGGCTGCAGAGGTGGCCTGCTGTGGCTGCTGGGTCGTAGTGAACCAGTCCTGCACTGTCTGGCTCAGTACAGGCCCAGTTGTGTGAAGCATCGAGTGGGACCCGTCCTATCTCTTCCCTGTGCCCTGCGTCGGATCCTGTTCTGTGCTGATCTCTGTCCCTGCTCTCCTCTCTACAGGTTTCAGCTCCTTTCTTTGTTCTGATCGGCGTCTGACTTGTCTCTGACCCGTTCGGAGGTTTCGGCCCTGTCGCAGTCCCTGTTCAGGCTTTTGCTCTGCACTTATGTGTAAGGCTACCTTCCATAAATGGAGGGGGGGAGGAACGGACAAATCACAAGCCGAGATGGGGCACTCTGGCCCAATTTTTTAACGGCGAAGCTGCAAAAAACGTTAACTTCCCGACCAAAATTGTGGGACAAATTTTTCCAAAATTGATGGGCACGTTCACCCCAGCCCTCCTTCTCGGTGCTTACGCCCGTGTCTGTCCCTGTCTCTACTCCGGTCTCTACTCTTTCCCGGTGTCTGTCTCGGCCTCTTCTGCGGTGTGCCGTTGTCGGCCATGTCGCGGTCTCTGCTTCGGCCTCTGCTCTGCCCGGCCTCTGCCCAGCCTCGGCCTACAACCTGTCTCTGTTTCGGTCTCTGGTCGTCTCTGGGCCTCTACTGGTCCCCGTCTGAGTCTCTGCTGCCCTGTCCAGACCTCTACTGGTCCCCGCCTCGGCCTCTGCTCCCCCTGTTCAGGCCTCTGCTGTTAGCCGTCTCGGTCTCTGCTGCCCTGTCCAGACCTCTACTGTTCCCCGCCTCGGCCTCTGCTCCCCTGTTCAGGCCTCTGCTGGTCCCCGCCTCGGCCTCTGCTCCCCTGTTCAGGCCTCTGCTGTTCCCCGTCTCGGTCTATGCTGCCCTGTTCAGGCCTCTGCATCATCTTGGTCCGGATCCGGATCCCGGTCCCGGTCCCCGGTCCCGGTCCCGGTCCCGGTCTCGGCCGAGCTGCGGTCGGCGGCGGCCGCGGCGTCGGGCCGTGAAGCGGCTCCGCCGGCCTTCATTGTGGGAGATGGCGACGGCGACGTGTGAAGGATCGAACCCATTCCGGCGCGGCGCCATAAAATCAGAATAAATCTGCAGCGGATCATAAGTTTGACAAACGACACAATCGCGGCCAGCGGCGCGTGGAGGATTCAATTCGCCGACTGATGCGGCGGGCGGCGCCCGGCGAGCGAGACGGCAGCCAGGGAGCGACCTGCAGCGATCAGGGAGCGACACAGAGCGGCCGGACCTGAGGCGTTCTTGAGTGGCATGCAGCAGCCAGGACAGCTCTGAGAACGATGCGGAGTGGCCAGAGAGAAACCTGAGCAGTTAGGGAGCGACAAGGATCAACCAGAGAGCAATCCGATGGCTCTGGAAGAGACACGGAGTGGCCAGGGAATGTCCAAGGGACGCCAGTGGACACTCACTCTGGGGATTTGAGAGGCGTTGGACTGAGACGAAGGGCTCAAGAGACGACAAAAGTACCTGTAGACAGGACATACAGTTTGTGGAAATGAAGATGATCATTGTCAGCACGCACCGAGGCACTCAGGCCAGTAACGCGGATTTCCCGGGAACGCAAGTAGAATTTCATGTACTTAACGCATATCAAGATCAATATATCAACAAACATTTTGCATGGGTCATCTGAAGTCGTTTCCTCCCAGCCCCCCCCCCCTTCCTCTCTCGACTTTCATACCCTTAGTAAAGCATCTCTATCAGAACTATGAAGAAACCAAAAACTGTGTCTGCTTTCTCGCGACCATTGTAGATGAATCATCAGCAAATGCCCTCACACAATTTACTTCGCTATGTCTTAAGAGTTCCCGGTACAGACTTATATGTTTAGCTAGTGGGGTAGGGTACAAGTCACCATGCTGGGAGCATTGGCGATGCCGCGTATTCAGTCCATCCTGACAAAACATTTCTGCGATTTTTCCCATGCATCGTCATGGGGATAATGTTAAATTTTTCAGGTCAGGGGACAGCTTTCCCCGACGCCATCCTCCGTTCCGTCCTGCGGTGGCACCGCCACCACTCGGGAGGTGGTGGGAGGTGCCAAACAGCTTTAGAACTCCAGATGATGGAATGTGTTTCCCAGTCGTTTCCAGTCGGGACGCAGAACATGACAAGCAGTGGAGATCTACTGCCTGACCATCGTTCGTTACACTTGCGTACGATAGCGTGACTGCTGATCTCTTAAAATGAAAGTAGGCCTAAACTTATTAACAGATCATTTGACTTCACTAAACAGCGAGGTATGCTGTTGGGCCCCGTGGTATTGGCCCACGTCTTCAGAGCAAATTACTGGCCATTTCAGTTTTAACAAGCATGCATTGTGCGCCGCTTGTATTCGTTCGGCCTCCGCCGGCATCCTGCAGCCACCTGCACTGGCAGTCGTTAGACCGGGCATCAATCACGACAGAAAGTATCGGAATACATTCCCATGAGGCACGAAAGTGTCGGCGCGTTTCAACTCAAATTGAAAGACCATTCCTTCCCTAAAATATTGCCTGATTCATTCTATTTTGATGCCTTTTGTCCGCAGCTAATGGGAATGGCGGCCACTGCCGATTCCCCTCTCGCGCCGCCGTACCGGTAAGGCCGAAGGAATTCTTTCTGTAAATATATCATTATTGTAGGCTGGAAAACTAACAGGCCGAGGTGGCGGCGGCCGCTTTCAAGTCGGGCCCCCAGGCCAAGTTAATAAGTTGTAGTACTTGTAATTACAAGAGCGGGTCGTTTGGCGTAATTGATGGGATCGAAGCCGGCGGGGGGCCGTCCGCCCCCGGCCGGCTCGCCCCGGCGGTGTCGCTGCTGTCGCCGAGTGGCGCCACCTGCGCGGACGGAGCTGGACGCCGCGCCGCCGCCGGCGCTGCCCCGGGTCCTGTCGGACGCCCCCGGCCGCAGGGGCGACTGCCCGGGGCCGCGGGCTGACCGGCAGGAAGGCTGCTGCTGCCGGCTAGTCGTGGTGGGTCTGGGTCTGCTGCGTCTGTCTGGCAGAGGAGGCGTTAATGTGTCGGCCCAGGCTGAACCGGATAGATGACTGGCGTTAATGGTACATCCTTTCCAATTTGAATTTAAGTGCTACCTCTCACCTGGTTCATCGAGGGCAGGTGGCTGATGGTGATGGCCCGTCAACTGTTTGGAAGAACATCTTTGCATTTACCTGGTTTTTCATTTTTTTTCAAGACAATAACTACTTTACAGCCCAACGTCTTTTCATGGCTCCAGTTCATAGACTTCACCGAGCCCGTATGCTATCCTCTCTCACATTTCGGTCCCTTAGTTGTTCAAAATCTTCCATCACTAAATATCCAACGCATGGATACCTTATGCACTCATGCACCAGCTCCTCGATTTCCTATGGTCTTCGTCTGCTCTTTCCGCCCATCTGCCCGATGGAGAGAGTTGCAGGGGTCTCGTCTGGTGCACCGGCTGCTAATGCTAAAGCTAATGCTCCCCCCTGCCACTGGCCGCATCTGGCTTTAGACAGTCCAAGTCCCTGAAGAGGCCGGCTGTAAAAACGGCGCCAAACTGTGCGCTGACGGGCAAAAAGGCGCGCCCCGCTTCGCAAGGCGTGAATTCTATAGCCATTAGCGCGAATCTAACCCATTATGTCGCCGGCGAGGTGAATTAGGGTCTTTTTGTTGTGGCAATACCGCCACTAAAGGCGACGGAAGCTATTTGTTTTATAAATGTACTTTTGTCCAGGCTCATTGTTTATCTTTGGTCGTCACTGTACAAAAAGTTAATTATCTCCCAGAATCATAATAAAGTGAGAATCATGAGAAGAGAGCCTGGTTTGACCAGTCATCGTTCTGGTAAGGTTGTCGTCATGATTTGGTGCAAGCAAACACTTGAGAGAAGAATCGCCTTGCTATGCTTGTTGATCCGCAATGAAAGGATGTCTGAAGGCAGGCATGAGTCGGCTACATTGCACAAAGGATCAGAAACAAAGCGAGCGCTGGAGTTATTGTCTTTCGGCAGGAATATCACATCTTGCACGTACTGATAACTCCAAACGAACTTCTGATAACCTCTAATGAGAAGTAAAGCACGAATAAGGAGTTAGCCACACAAAGCTAATGACAAAATCGTGCGATCTAAAAACAATGGACGACCTGCAACTCCACCGTTGCGTCTAAGACGCGTGACAATTTTAGCGTCATCGCCGTATACTACTTGTTTGCAGTTTGAAATGATCTCACCGGCCCATTCTTATGACGGGCAATTAAGACGAAATTACAGGAATATCGGCTTTACTTTTCACTTTTTCACTGAAATTGGCATCGTCTGAAGTACCAATATATTCTTTGTTTAGAACATTACGTCGAACAACTTATCACTGTTGAATATGTCTTCCATACGAATGAGACAGACAACCTGACTATGGCTGTCTTTACACTTAGCATAAAAGCAACACAGGACGCAAGTAAACCCTTAAAAGACACCCGTGCTGCCTTCCATACAAGGCGGCACCGAATCAGAGCTCTGCTGTGGCATGGAAGACTTACTGCACTTTGTTCCTATACATACTACTGCAGCGTGTGATATGTTATCCATACAACCGCAGCGCGGCCAGCAAACCAGTCGACATGGCGTGGCGCGTGGCTCTCGCGGTTCCACACGACTCCCCGCCGGGACTGCAGACACCCCGGCACACACTCTGACGTGGGCCGCGGGACGCGGGGACGCCCCGCCACTCAGGAGCGCGGCTGGCCCGGCGGCGCCCCTGTCCGCCATTTGTCACGCGCCGCCGTATTTGCATACCCGCCGAGAGAGGGCGTGAAGTGTTTTCACTCTAACTGGCGTGCGGCAACATTTCATAGTGCGCGTGACAGCGCGCTGCGCCGGCCCGGGCGGGCGGCGGCCCTGACGGCAGGCGGTGACACACTGCGCTGCCCCACCCTCCCAGCGCGCTGTGCAACAGGGGCCGGGTGCTGTGCTCAGGTTCAGGCCCGTTCGTCCTCAAAGGGAAGGCTTCTAAGGAGTAAAGTCTTTATGCTTTCGTAAGCGATTAATTTTCATGTTTTCGCAGTTAAGCAGTCAAGCTCTTGAGCTGTCTGTTGAAATGCGTCTCTGGAGAAACTTGAAAGCCCATCCATTGTCGATTTGCTGCAACCTGTCAATGAGTACTTCCCAGTTCCTGGATGTTTTCCGAGACATGCCAATATATATATATATATATATATATATATATATATAAAGCAATGCAGAGCGTCAGACACACTTCCAATATTTCCGTCGTGACGAGTTCATCAGATGACAAAGGTTTCTTTTTAGCATGGGCTCATGATAACGGCGTTATCTTCCCACCTCGAAATATCTCCAATGCGGTGTGGTGATGGCCCCATTAGAGGCCGGCCCCTTGACATTTAATGTTTCTGTAAAAAAGGAAATGCTGGTTGGTCCTCCAGCTGAGAGCTGGAGAGCTTCCGATGACATCATTAGCTGGAAGCCAATGAAACGCAACTGGCCATGCTATAAGCAGAAGAAATATTGGGGAAGTTGCTTTCCCTGGGGCTTCGATCTCACAGAAAGAGGTTTTTAATCATTGTTTCTCCCTTGCCCATACAGTATCCCACAGCCAATTTTTTAAGGAAAACCTTAAATAATTTTAAAATGGGTTCCGGACCCTTTGGACTTTCGGAATTTATATGTGCATAATCTGCACAATATAATGGTGCGGGAAATGGAGCAACTGCATGCAAACAAGAACCATGTGCAGCAAAGCACGAAACAAGGGTGACGTGGAACAGCTTAGAAACAGCAAGTCTGCTCAGCATGACATCTGAATGACTATGAACCACTAACCCAGCATTCTCGTGATGTCTCATCACCAGTATAGCGGCACCCTCCTTCGCGGTAACTTATCAGCGAAGGAAAGATGTTGCTCTGTCTCCGGAGATTGTTTTCGGCCCAGGCTGATATCACGGCTTTGAACATGCCCAGCCGTGCAGCCCTAATTTGCGGGCTTCTGCATGTGGTGCAGTTTAATGCCCTGCAACAGCACCTACCGATGATGTAATTGCTAAAATTTCCCCTGACGAGTTGATGTACGACGCCTCGTGGTCACGGACAATCGCGCTGCTCCGTACACGCTGCTCACGCTAACGCGAAACACAGGTAAAGTCGTTCTGATACCTGTGAAATGGGGTATCAGTGGCAGTCCAGCCCGCGCTCATGCCGTTATGGGTGTCGTTATGGAGTACATTCTGGTGCTAACGTCGAATAAAGGCGATGGCAAGCGTAATTTCCTGGTCAACGACCGAAGCAGCCTTGAGCCTTTGTTTGGCTCTCCGACTCCTTGCGTGCTCACGGCATATTTGCTTAATGCATGATGCGAAAAAACAAATATGGCTGCATGCCACTGAGAATTTATAGCCAATACTGGCACTTGCGAAGTCTTATGAGTGCACGGCACGCCTTGCAGTCGTTGAATCGATATGAGCGGCAGGTGTGGGCCTGGTCTTGCGGCGGCGCGGGCTGGCGGGCGGCTCACAGCCGCCGGCAGCGCTGCAGCGCACCCCTGAACTGATGAACTGCCGCCGCCAGAGCTGCACCCCACCGGACGACCCGCCGCCGCACTGAGACGGGCCCGAACACGGGTCAGTCCGACTCTGTGGGCTGGTGCGCCGGACCTCGGCGGGTGCGTCTTGCGGGTTTAAATTTTGCGACAGTGGTTATAATGCTTCAAAACTGTTATCATTTTTACATCTTGCGATTATAATTATGCTTGCTGTGGCTTCTTTTGGCGCCTGTTTCGTAAGGCGAGACATGTGAATAAAACATATGTAAATAAAAAAGACACATGCGAATAAAAACAGTTGTCAAAGTAAATTAATCAGGGAGAGGTTCATAAAAGCAAATGGTCCCCTAAATGTCAATGATTCCATTGTTTTAGCGCTGACTACGGTTTGGAGGCATAATGTTTTGCTTTCTCACATGGCATTGTATGCTCTTCACCGCTAATTTGACGGTCCCGACTACGGCGCTAGCCTCGCCTCTGGCTGTCATCTGTACCAGGCCCGCTCGCAGCCGGCCTGGCCGCGGCATCCTCGGACGTCTTGCTCGCGCTCCGGCGCCCCTGCGCAGCGGCGCGTGGCGGATGGCGGCCGCCGCCTTTGTCGCCGCCTCGCCGCCTGTCGCCGCGCCGCCTGTCGCCGCGCTCCTGTTCGGCCCGAGCGCCGGCCCGCGCCGCCGCCGCCGCCGCCGCCGCCGCCTCCGACTCAATGCCTTCCACTCAATCGGCGCTCCACGAGCGGCGGCGTCCCTTTTGAGCACGGTGCCGACCGCCAAAATCCACCGCTCACGGCGCATTGTTTGCGGCCCGATGAAATCATATTAAAACCATATTAATCTGGCCGCTTTGAGGCCGGGCAATGGCGCGTGGCTCGCGGCGCGCTGCTACAAAGGGGCCATATGCCGGCGAGCATCATTAGCTAACGGAACGGATTAATTTATTATCACAATACAGTGTATAAAATAACTGAATTGAGGCTAATATTGTTATTAAGGGATGCGCGCCCTCGAGCGTGCCGGATCTGTAAAAAGGAGCCGGAGAGAGAACATGGGTAGCGGACGGCGCGAGACGAGTGTAAAAATCGATGATGAATGACGCCGTATTCTGGGCAGGCGGCCCGGCTCCGCTCCTGAAAGCGGCACAATGCGCGACAGAAGCCATAAACATGTTTTCTGTGCGTCACCACTCCGGGCATTCATCACACCGACTCGCGGAGGGGGAAATCGATCGATGAAAGCGCCCAGTGGACCTACGGCTCAATTCGGCGTTGCGGAGAGCAAGGGCAGATTTAAAGGGATTTGCCTCTTTTCTTTGGTGGGGTCAGACACGAGGCATTCTTACTCTGGCTTAATTCCAATATTTCAGGCTGTGATCTTACGTCGCAATGCGTAGGAGAGAAAGGGTAGAGCTGGTACATACAATATCTCCATGTTACGCGTGTCAACCGCATTTGGTGGGTCATATGTGCACAGCATCTTAGTTGTCTTGATGTGTAAAACCCCCCAAGCGAATTTTGATCTTATACTGAATGGACACAAAACTGCCAAAACTAATAAATGATTGCTCCCAATTTTCATTGGAAGCAATGTAAAGAACTTCATTTTTACAAAAAGCGTGCACGAACTACACCAAGATATCGGTGTTTCGTTGTTCTCCACAGAGAAAGTCTCCCTATCTCCGGCGCAGTATCTGCGATTTTTACGCCACCCGTTGAAGTCTCCAGTGCCGTACCGATTGAATGAGGTGCCAGAGTCAAGTCTTTACAAAACCGATTCCTTAAATAAAAAGCATGCCTTGCGTAAAGCAGATAACGAAAGTCTTTGGCTACATTTGTACAATGGGAGGGTAAAGTCCATTTATCGCAACTGTCTAAGAAATGCTTATTCACGTATGTCAGATTCTCAATGATAAGTTTTTTTTCATTGTGAGGCTTGTTGGCCATCGCTCACGTGGCTTTTAGACAGTAAAGTTACGTTGTTCCTATATCCTACTGCGATGGCAAGTGAGTCGCAACGTTGGTTAGTAAAACAGAGAGAGAGAGAGAGAGAGGGAGAGAACAGGAATCAGGTTTTGAAGTCAGCCGAGATGACCATATGTGCCATCTGATAAGTCCAACAGCTTAAGTTGCCCGAGATATTTTCGACAAAAATGGGGCATGTGACCTTCCAAGATAGTCGAAGCTTTTTCCCACTGGCCCGAAACCTCCACCTGTCTGCGACTATGCTGAATGCTTGCAAACTATGCAAACTATGAATGAAGGCATGCAAATGAAGAAGAAAGAAGGAAGGAAGAAAGAAAGAAAGAAAGAAGAAGAAAAACAGGCCATGCAAATGAAGGCATCGCCTGGTGCCTTCATTCAGCATGGTTTAGATACCTGGCCTTCTTTCGTACTCTGTGCCAAATTTGGTATGACAGTTGATACTGGCTCGTATTTTTGCAATCCTCGAAAATGCCCAAGTAGGCCTTGAGTCCATGGACTAGCCCCAACAGCATTTTTTTTAGGTGCTTTCGTTGACGGTCACATTTCGTGCAAAGCCGTAGATTCCCAACATACTCCGTGAAGAGATTTTTTACCAAATTTGTACCATTGTATGGCTCACGTACTGTTCATTATTACTATTTTAAGCCTATATTTATTCTGGCTGATAATTTGACATTTAAAATAATATCACATTAAGCCTTCTCACGAATAACTGCAATGAGTGAGTTTCTATACATTTCTTGTATCCATCTCATTTAGTTCACTGGCAGCAAACACATCGTTTAGGTCAAATTCTTAATTTACCGATAATTCTTCAAGCCTACTCTGCCAACGCCTTTGTCACATGTCACAGCATGTATCTACCAGCTGTATAGTGGCTCTTTGGATCAGATCACAGCCCGAGGCTGCTGCGTCCCGCAGGCTGGTCAGAGGCGCGCTGCCCGGGGGCAACTCTCCGCCGAGCCACAATAATCGAGTAATGGTGGAGGGGGGGGGGGGCGCCCCCGGCCGGCCGCTGACGGCTCCTAATGGCCGCCGGCGACCGGCCTGTCAGCGGCCGTCACTGCCGTCCGTCCGGCCTCGATTGCTGACGGAGAGAGGGAGAGAGGGGGAGCGGATAAGGAAGAGTTAGCCTTGCTGTCTGAAGGAGGAGGGATCTGAAGACCTCAAAGGCCTATAAAAGCGGCGCACACCTACTAAAGCCGATTTTAGTCATACATATACGTCTGCAACTACACTGCTCTCATGCCAGATCGGTCCCATTGCAAACAGTCGACAGCTAGTGAGCACTCGTTTCTCCATTTGCGGTCTCTGCAGTTATCCTGTAACGTTCCCTCTCACGAAGCAGCGGCTGCTTGCTGACACGTTGCACGCACGACGCTGGCGTGATCGATTTCACCGGCGCTGCTCTCACCTTCGGCGCTCTTGTTCTGCCGGCGGCCTCCAGGCACTCTCATCAAAAGTGAGCCAAAGTTCGGCGGTCCGCCCGCTTTCCACGCCGCTCCGGCCTCCTCACGGCGGCCGGCATGCAATGCACGGGCATGACTCTGCTCTGCCAGTCACCGGGCCATGACTGCCGGCTGTCGGCGGAGCGGTTACGCCCCTGGTTGTGTCGGCCGGAGAGGGCCCGACCCCTGGCAGGGGACCGTACGTCCCGCGTGGGGCTGGCCCAGGAGGCGGGCGGAGGGTCCAGTGACTCCCGCTGCTGGTATTCCTGGTCCGGCTCGGAGTGGCTGTATCAGATGAGGTCGGTGCCATGCGGAGAAGAGCCGGTGGCAGTTGCTCAATGACCGCATTGCTGACGAGCTTAGGACGATTGTTCCATTGTGCGGGTGGTAATCTCTGCATTTTATTACCTCGGAGAGGATGGTCGGCTCTCCATCGGTTCCTGGCATGAAAGCATCGGGTAAAAAGGGCTCTAATCTCCTGGTCGACCGCTTGCACTCTATTAGCACATAACCAACGCCGTCAACGCGAAAGCACCAGCCAAAACCACAGCGGCTTTAATACGTTGCCTACATTTGCTACTGTCATTGATGACTCGCCAAAAACTGTCCCCTCTTTCCCTCACAACGACCTGGTGTTGAAGTTGTGAATGTCATGCAGAAGTGTCGTAACTGATGTCACAAAGAACCCTGCACGTTGTTTGGCCGAAACTAGCGCTTAAACCGCTGTCTGGACGGTCCCACCAGCAAGCGCTTCTAGCCCTGCCCGGGTTCAACACTGGACGACAAGACCACTCACGGACAATATACCACCTTCCACTACCGCCAATTGCTTCGACGTCAAGGCCGAGGCTGCAGCCAGCACGCGTATCCCATTTGATCGCGAGGCTCCCAGGCTCCTCGGCCGGAAGCCTGGGACCACCCTGAATTACGCAGCGGCCGAGTGGCAAGTCCGCGCCGCCGCCCCAATAATAAACCGGTGTTTCGCTAATTGAATTTGTTAAATCGTGATGACAATAAGGAAACAATAACTTGTCCTAAGCGCGCCATAGCTCATCAGGGTCGAGCTATTTTAGCTGCCGACAAGCGAACATGATTGCGAGGTAGCATACCATAACTTTATGCAAATGGTTTGTAATGCGACTAATAGTGAAAGCTTTCCTAACGCGACTCGCATCCGTCGGCGCTAATGACCTTCTATGCACTGCGCACGCCAGTTCCACGGACTGCAAAGAGTGACCGGCGAAACGTGTCGTCTAGCAACTAAACATTCAGTCGTGTTTCTCCTGTGGTACTTGGATCAGTGCGGAGCTCTTGCAGGGTAAAGCCGATGGAACGCTCGGAATAAAGTGTTGGGTGTGAAACAGAGGTGACCAAAGAACGAGTTCAATGTGGTTTGTACCAAACGCGGCTGCGGCGGATACGCACACTTACTGCGACTTGGGAAGTGGCGCGATGTAATGACTGGTCTCATTCCGAAAGGGGCCTTTGCAGTCCAAAATCCTTGCAGACTTCCACGAAATACAAATGACTGACCCTTATGTCTTTTAAAATAACAGAGACACTGAAGACCACTCCAGCGACTAACAAAACATTCCGCTTTGTATCTGTCGGTGATACTTCCCCGATAAGCGAATTATGCGAGGAATATTTTCTTGAAGTCAGCGCGTGCAAAATGTGCAGACATGAATTGCATGTGACGATGTTTCCACGTTTAGCCTGCTCCGGCTTTGCTCTCTGTTCCGGTACTGCTCTGTTCCATTCCCTCTGAACTGCCATTCTGCAGGTTTGGTTGTTACATTCGTCGCTGGGCTTTTTCGGTCTCTGAAATGACTCATTCTGAGGGTTCGTG
The DNA here is from genome assembly GCA_030062745.1 of Capitulum mitella. NCBI lineage: Eukaryota > Metazoa > Arthropoda > Thecostraca > Pollicipedomorpha > Pollicipedidae > Capitulum > Capitulum mitella. Next base: position 5,210,639 of record CP099841.1, on the reverse strand, counting down.
TACCTTTTATTTCGTCATTGGGCGGTTTCAATCCCTACAAGCATTTGCTGCGCGCGTTCGGGTACTCTCTGTTCCTTTTCTGGCCTTGTTCCGTTCCTGCAAACCTTCTCTCATGGGGTTCAGTTTTTTGTCCCCTCACTGACCTGTTTCCGTCCCTCAAAACCGTCACTTGATGGGTCACTTGATGAGTCCCGTCGCTGGCCTGTTCCCATCCCTCGGAAGCTTCACTCGCTTGGCTCGGCAGCTCCCTGTCCCTTCATTGGCCTGTTCCCTTCGGCGCTCCCTCGCTATCGCCCGGCAGCTCTCGTGTTCCGGTGCTCTCGGGCTTCGCGGTCCGTTCCTGTGGCCCGGAGCACTCTGTGACGGGGCGGCGGCGGCCCGGTGAAATTACCGCGGCCCGCAGTGTTGTTATTGTGTAAGCACGCCTGTAATCCGGCCAAGTGGCGGATGTCGTGATTATAGGCGGCAAACGCCAACTGACGGCTCTTGAGAGATGGTCGACGCTATGGGAGCGATGCAGGCGCGATCGGGCCGCCAGGGTCGGGTAGGGGTAAAACGTGTGTGAAACGGATCAAAGACGGCGCCGACAGACCGACGGGTCCCCGGTACATCGCGAGTCGCTGGTGCACAAACGCTGTTTGGTTCGACCAGTGTTGGTTATATTTCCATTAACTAGTTTTGATCATTTCAGAGCTAGGGAAGTAAGGAGTAAGGCTTGAATGGCAGTTATGTACCCCGACACGACAGGAGTTTTAGTGACGCCGATTGGGCATAGTGAGCAAGAAAACGTGAATGCGACTTTTCATTGGTATCGGGATAATTAGCAAGGCGGCATGATCGAGAGAGTTGTCGCCAGTAGCAGTGAGTTCTTTCTTAGTGCTCACTGACAGCCGTCGCGGTAAGGAATTTAGGGCGTTTAGGGAATCACTACGCGGAGTATTATGGCATTTGTTTCGTCTAATGCCATTAGCTTGCAACATTTCATATCGGTTGCTTTTAATGGCGGCTAACAGATCCCATGAAACAATTTGGATTGCTTGTGGCCGAAGAACTCTTTGAACCAAGGTACTTCGGCCTTCGCTATCAGACTTACCGAACGTGTGTTTACTGCACATATCAAGCAGTTTAAATTGATATCCTACCTTCTTTAATCCTATTCCCGTACCTATAGCTTTAAGCCCCCTTTATGGGGGCTTATTCGCCCTCGCAGCTGACATCTCAAGAACTACCCGTCCGATTCCATTGCGTCAAACGTAAATCGATTCACCATGATGTAAGCAACATTTTTTTATAAAAGGATGTTTTGCAAATATTGAATGGGATGGATGCGGGATGGAGGGGACAGAAATCCAGAATGGGAGTATTTTTGACTTACCATAACCCCGCTGTTAATAGGCTGATTTTGATGCAGTTGGCATGAATCGAGGGGTAATCGATGGGACTTTCTGTTGGTGGTTGTGTTACGAATGTGGAGAACATTCTAGACGTTCACAATGTTTGAAAAATTTGAAGGATGTTTTTTGCAAATCTGAACTAAGTTTCGAGCATTTTTCAGCTTTTGCAAGTAATTTTATACCTAATAAGTAATAAGTATAAATCTTATTACATTGTTTGTATAATGTCGGCATAAACGGCGCCAGGGATATGAAAAGGGGAACTATCTTGGTCACGGGCTCATCAGGTCAGCTTACCACTTTTGACCTTAAATGATCTAAGATTATCGCAGAGTTACATGTAATGGTCTTGAGTCCACTTTGCAGTGAATGAAAACGTTTCCAGACATCTTAATTTATCAAAGTCCTAAAATTCTTGCTTATGATCGCTTATGATCGTTGTGAAATGGGGTACACGCACAAAGATTTTAGGTAATAACTCAGTGACCCAACCTGACATCATCTTAAACTTGAAAAACAAGTAGACGGCATTTTGTTAAATCATATATATCCATAATCTTGGATTTGGAAACTTAGGGTGAAAAAATTGACATAAAATCAAATTTTAACTTTTAGCCTTAACCTGACTTTATGAAGTGAACTTATATTAGTAGAAACATCTTTGTATGTGTTCCCAGTTATGTAAACATACACTGACACAAAGTTTTAAGTTTTCTCTTAAAAACCCTATTTTTGGCAACCATTTTTATTTTACTTTCGACAGAGCTAAAAATGACCCAGTGTTCCTCCCAAAAACGTGCCCTGACTCAGCCCCTGAAAAAGGCATCATGAAACTTTGACATAACACGTCGCAAGTGTAGGTAAGTTTTCTGGAGCTGCTTTTAAAAACCCGGTAAATGGAGAGCAAAAAAAACTGAGGGGGTCTGAAGCCTCCTCAATCCGGGAATAGGGAGGTCCGACACGGGGCCTGTTGTCAGGATCGCGTAGCCGCGCCGCTCGAAGTCCGCGCGCCGCGGCGACGTCGGCCGCGCTCGAGACCTCGTCGGCGCGCCGCTCCCGGCGCCGACTCCGCCCGACGGCCGCCATCGATAACGTTTGTTTACATAATCGCGGGCGCCGGCGTCGGTGATTAATTCGGCCGATATCTGATGCCGGCCGGGCGCTCTGCGGCCGAGTGTTTGGCTTTCTGTCGGCGCGTCCACCCATGGGACTCGGGCGACTGATGGACGACGCGCCGAGCGCGTGTAATCAAAACGCGGGGCGGGGACGGCGCGCGCGCCGCTCGACGCAGGAATGCGACCGCCGCGCGATCGGAGCTCTCGCGCCTCTCGGAGTCGCGGCGATCTGACTCGCGGAGTCTGTTCAGGCTCTGAGCCGTCGCTCGTGGTGCTCTGCGAGGCGAAGAGGGCGGGGATGACAGAGCGGAATAGTCGGCACATCGAACTGAGAACCAGAGCTTGCAAGCAGCAAGTGGGACCTGTGGAGAGTGGACGGCGTGCAGGGCTTCTGATTGCTGCTTTTATTTGTGACATGTGCAGTCAGATGAAGTGAGAGATGTGTGGTGTGTGGTTTTTTCGAAATGATATCGGTTTTCGGAGTGATTTTAGTAAACCAGACAGACAGGGACATTTCGTTACGAAATTCATGTACTTCCGCTGATTAGCAATTGGGTGAACTTCGGTCATGGTTTGTGCCCCGACAGTAATAATAAGGAATAAAGAGCCACATCATGTGTCCGTGTTACGTGCACTGGGACATGCAATGGAAAGCATTCAATGCGGTTGCGTCAGTCAGGGAATCGTTTAAAGTGATGCAGATTTGAATTAGATGACATGCTACTGAGAAATGATATGCATCCAACAGGAAAGCAAGTCATGAATATTTGATACCGTTGACCTGGTCCTTTCAAGTCGCTAATATTGCTCTCCATACATGGTTTGGTAATCATCGAATAAAACTGAGCAATCAGACGTGCTTTCTAGGTGGGTCTCTAAAATCGACGTGAAAGGTAACCACGGCAATGAGAACCAGATAGTAAAGTAAGAACGGCACACCCATCTGACTGATCGTATCAACATGCCTGACCCCACCGCATATCAGTTATTTCGCTTTAATAAAAAGACAGGAGACGTTTGTGAACTATGCCAGTAGAACCTAGACAACGAAAAGTCCAGCGCCAAAACCTAATAGCGAACCAAAAATGACATATAGCTTTTTTATTCGGCACACGTTCGTTTGTTCGCAAGATAAGTTGGGTCAGAACGCTATGAAGTAAAAAACTAAAAGAGCAAAGTTCTGTAAACTTTGTTGATAACCGAGAGAATATCGAGGAATATGTTAGTAGTTTCCAAATACTCAAGGCTATGAAGTTACGCAAGTGCATACATTTCGCGAACATAACATCAAGTGGCCTAATTCGGATCAGAAAAGCCGGCTAGGAGTGACGTTGCGGTTGCCTTTGTGTTTTTGAATCTGGAGCGATTTTAGCCTAACCTTTCCAGCTAAATTTGTCCTCTTCATCAATGATTTAACGTGATATCCCTGTTCGACAATGTTTGCTAGCCCATTCTGAGTTCGGACGCAATATCATTTCCTGTTTATTTTACCTTGGAGGGATTGAACCAATGACGACTGCAGGATTTGTTTTTCAGTTGCCCTGTCCACTTTCCATTTTCCGTGCATATTAAACAAAACAAAGTACTTTTTCAGTGACTTCTAACGTCTGCTGGAGACAAAGGTATCATTCTTCGTAATCAGTCATGTGCACGGCGCAATCGAGAGGAGGTGGATCTTGAATCAAGGTCATTATGACCATGCCCAATCTCTCTTGAAATTGTAGCGCACCGCTTGATCAGATAAACTGCCTGTAATCATCCCAGGCACCCGCCTTCGCTTCATCCTACCGGGCTGGCGGCCACTTCACAAATCGATATGTTAATAAGCACAGTCATTAGATATCGTTAGTCTGGAATAAAGGCTCTCCGCACTGCACGCTAGTTACTTATTACATATGAAAGTCATACTTCTTTATTCGTTTCAGTAATAACCAGATGTTGATGGCGCGTTTGCTTTGCAGGTCTGCAACGCTCATCACTCATTCCACATGGAGAAGTCAAGTTGAAGTTGTCAGTTTACAGGCGTTCTATTGTGGCCAAGTGTAAACAGGCTCGTTGGCGGTAATTAGTCTGTCAGATTTGTGATTAATTTTCCGACCGGCACGGCACCTCGGCGCGGGCGGCTGTCATTGTTCCAGCCGCGCCGGGCTGACGGTGCAAGCTCGAGTCACTCCTGAGGCGCGGACCAGATACGGCGGCGTGGTAATTCCTCAATGCCTGGTGCAGCTGCTTTTGATGTGGTTGAACAGAGCCCAGTCGGGTAATAGATCATCGGGTCACGGGACGGAAGGCTGTGTATGGTCGTCTGCCATTCTTACGGGAAACATACAAAACTCTGAGCTGGAGCCACATTAGATAAAACGCCCATCAACAGACCTCTTGTCCTTTCTCGGTCAGTAGTAACCAGTTTGCCTTCTGCGAGCCAAGATTCGACTAAAATGTCGCAAAACGCACCATCATTATGTGATCTGCCCCACTGGACCTTACGTTGTAATTAACAGCAACATTACATCAAAACACTCAACATAAATCAACTCACCATTGTCAATAGTAGTAGTAGCAACACCCAAACAGCAGCGTCCATGAAAGAAATGAAAGAATAACCAACAATGATACACATCCGCTGGCGCTGTCACCCATTCGGGGCGAATGACTGTTTCTGGCCAGGCCGCGCCGGAAGTGTTTTGTTTCCGACTGTCACGGTGACACGGTACTATTGAGGATCACCGGACCGACGCCGTCCCTGAACTTGCTCAGCTCGCTCGCCAGCCCGGAGTCCGGCCTGCGACCAGCTGAGCCCCGGCCTTTGGAGAGCCCAGTTATGTCTCCTTCCGTGTTAGATTCGGCTGGTAGCCATCCCAGCTCCGGTCGCCGGCAGCTCACCCCCAGCTGGCGGCCTCTGCCATCCCCGGCTGCCGCCCGGCCCGCCGCCGGCTGGTGGCCGGCCCAGCTCGGGCTGCTGGCCGGTCCAGCCTGACCGGTGACCGTTCCGGCCCCGGCTGGTGACCGGGTCAGGTCCGTCGGCCCCCGGACAGGCGCGTCCGGCCGGCCGCCGCCTGCTGACCGATCGGCCGGTAATCGGCACACGTGCGCTCGGTTACCCAGCCGGCCGGGCCGCCGCCGTAATCGCCCATTACCGATTACACGGGCGACCTTTGGCCACGCATGTGTGAAGAGCGCCGCCTCGCCGGGATGGAGGGCCGGTCCGCAGAAGTCCCGGGGATGCCGGGAGCCGCGCCGGCTGCAGCTCCGCCGGCGTCGGGAGCTGCGCCAACAGCTCCTCCTGAACCGCTGAGTGCTGGCCGTTCGAGTGCCTTCGGCTGTGCTGAGTGACGCTGGCTAGCGCCAGCCGAAGCCACACCGGACGATTCCCCGATTACGCAGGAGGCCAGGCACTGGCAATGCCGCCACAGATCGCGTCACGCTAGGGAGACCACGAGGATCCCGATCTTCGCCGGACGCCAGGGCAGCGTGACACGGGCAGCACGAGGCGGCTCCAGCCGGTCTGGGCGCCGAGTGGTCCGTACTGCGCCGGCCGTCAGGCCCGCGCCGGCCCCCAGGGAGCCGGCCGGCCGACCCGGGCGGCAGCGGCGCCCGAGATAATGGCACGCTGCCGGCGGCGGCCACCCATTAGCAGCCGGCTAATTAAGGGCCCGCCAACCGCCGGCGCAGGAACAATTTGCCAAATTCGGAGGTGCATCTGCAGATTTCCTATTAAAAATAAACTCCCATAAAATTATTGGGTACCGTTGCCGGGACCAGGTTACGGTGCTATGGGCTGGCTGGCCCTTCCTGCCTTGGGCCAGGGGAGGCGGGGGTGGGGCCTTCACAACTACGTAAGGGGAAATTACGGAGAATCGCTCACGTGAAGTTGGTGCTGGCCTGCTGTCACTAATGACGGTGGAGGATTTCATGGTAGCAGTAATTTTTAGTTACCCTGGAATATCCTTGAAGAGACCAAGGAACAATAGCTCATATTGGCGATTATATCCACAAGCAGCACGAAATATGAACTCCTCATATACCCTTTCGTTTTCCGCATAACTCTTGCTTCCATTCGTACATTGTAGTGGTATTCGATGACTTGCACTAATACTAAGTAAAAAATGGGTTAATGGAGAAATTACAAATCACCCTGCTGCTGTTTTCTCGTCTTCACTGCTATCATAACAATCCATTAGGTTGACTTTCGTCTTCTTTTGTTGCAAACCAGTAAGCCATATTACGTTTCATTTCCAAAAAGTTGTTTTGAGGAAAATCTTGCTTAAAGTTTTGGAGCAGAAATAAAAGAAAACAGTTAAGCCTATGAAAACAGGAACCACATAGCAGGGTCAGCAAACTAAAAGTATTCTAAAAGGCCGACCAGGGCAGCGTCCAAAGCCAACACAGCCATCCATTATCGTCAGCTGGAACTGAATCACACTGAACGGCTCATTTGCTGCGGGCGGCATGCAAGGCATGTTCTGAGAGCGCTGCACGCGACCTTGCCTCCGCGCTTCCCTTGCAAAATGGCTGCACCGCCGAGCCACGGAACGACTTCCAGCTGCAGTGACAATGAATGCGCATAGCCGCATTACGATGTTTGACGATACGCGGCGGTAGGGTTTAGTCCAGGGCCTGCTACCATGCATATTTATGACGCCTTTTCCTCCGGCGTCTTGGCCGGTAGTAACGGCCGGAGCGAGAAAGGTTTCCACAATAAAAGGCGTACCAGCGCGGCCATGACTCCATTAATATGCATGCATTGTCCCACTCGCCTACGTGTTGGCTGCCTCCCAGTTACAATATCCTGTTAATTAATTCTCGTAATTACGCGATTAATTACGCCCGTGTCACAGAATGGCGTTGGCGGGAGCTCAGAGGGCGAAATGTATTGAAGCATTTACATGATAATGACGGCTCATTTCTTGAGGCAAACAGCACAAAAGCGGGACCGGGCCGCGCCAGCACTGCCGCCCATTGTTTTAATATCACTTGAAAGGATTTGTTTGTGTCGACGCGGCGCGGCCGGCGCGGCCTTTGACGCGGCGCGATTGTGGCGCATTGTCGACGATCGGCGCGCGGCGCGCTCGTGCCGCGGCCGGGCGCGGCTCGGGCGGGCCGGCCGGCTCGCGCCGCGGTGGGTCGCCGCCCCCGCCGCGCCGCCACCGTCTCCGGACCCGGCTCTGTTTGCTCGCCCATTTGCATGCGGCGCCGCTGATTGGCCGGAGGCTGGTCACGTGGCCGCCGGAGCGCCGAATCATGCCCGAGATAATGAAATCGCCTATGTTAATGTTTGTCCTCAGCGTGAGCACAAAACAAATGCAGATGCGGCGGCGATTTGGGTGGTATTATTCATGAGGGGCGGCCGCGCCGGCGGAGACACAGTGCGTTCGGCTCGGTTCTGCTCGGCTCTATCCGGTTCGGCCTAGCTCGACCCGCAGTGACTTGGCTCGGCGCGGCTCGGTGCAGCTCGGTGCGGTGCGGTCTCCAGCGCCCGTGCGTGTTCAGCATGCATAGAGCCGCGCCGGCCGCCGCCACCGCCGAGTAATGCTCCACATTCACAATTTGCGGTCGCGTTTTCTCAGAAATTTATTGCAAATGTTGTGAGTGATGGACTCGCCACGCCCGCTGATGTGCACTTATCATAATAATGGCAGAGTTATTTATCAATCCACACCGCAATAAAGAACCCTCCGTCACTCCGCTCCGTCGGCCGCTCTCAAAACTGACGCTAGCTTTCGGCAGCGACCGCGAACTGCAGAGAAGCGGCTGTCCCCGGCCGGACGCGCGGCGGCGGCGGCGGCGGCGGCGGCGCGCGCCTCGTGCTCCGCGCGCCACCGTCGGCTAAACGTTATGGAGGAAGTGGTGTGCTGATGGCCCATTCGGCGCCGGCATCGTGAAATTATTCACTTCTGCCGGGCCCCGGCCCGGTTGTTGCGCGGCCGTTTTCGCCGATTGGCGGTCAGGCTGCTTTGTAGGACGTCGGCGGACAACCAGGTTTGGGCGCGAGACGTAGTTGGACAAATTTATGTGGCCATTACCTGAGCGTACGGCCACTTGGCCGTTACCAATTCCGAGGTCGTAATGGTTGTTCCGCGGCCGCCGGCACGGCTGTGAATTCGAGAAAATTCTCTTCCCTTGAATGATCACAAAGCGTTTGCGATGAGAGAGCATTTATTGAGGTCCGCTGCGGTCCGCTTCTGGTCACATCATCGCAATAATGGCCGACCAAGCCACTGGGATTTTTTGTGCGGTTTTCGGTGCGATGTTGATGACTGATTTAGCGCGTTTTCGGTCATTGCGTGTTCATTTGAGCGTCACTTATGCCTCCGGGCACCAACCGCTTTCAGATTTCTCCGTGATAAATGTGGTAAAGTCGGTTATTACCATCGTTTCTGGGACTTTATTCAATAATTATATAATAACTCTAAAGCTTAGTTGCTCCAAAGTCATTTCAGTTTTGAAGACGTATTATTCTGCCATGACTTCCATGTTTCTGGTCCTGATCCGGAGCCGATCGGCTCGCAAATGAAGGCTAAAATACAAAATAGTATGAGAAGACTAATCGGATCAGAATCTAAACTAAATGTAATAGTCCTGCACGCCAGTACAGGTATGTCCGTACCATCAGAACGTGCTAGGTGCGTAGGGCGACTAGTCCCAGCGTAGGGCGGCTAGTCCCAGCGTAGGGCGGCTAGTCCCAGCGTAGGGCGGCTAGCCCATGAGACGTCAGTGTTGGCTGTGTACATGTTAAGTCATATTGCACTGACATATTTATAGCTGTTATTAGTGGATAAAGCAGTTATTCACTGGAAAATAGCAGCAATTTCACCGCAATTTCGTGATCACACATTGAACTGTTTCTGATGTCTTATTTCAAAGGAATAAAGGTAATTTCTCGTGCAATTCCAGAGCACATAGTTATATTATAGTTACAAGCATTCTATAACTGTGTGATACATACAGACGTATATTATAGTAACACGCATTCGTGACAAAGAGGCTTGTTGTTAAACGCATCGAAGAATAAACCAAAATAGACGTGTGCTAGTGACCTCGATGTTATTTTTTTGTTCTGGAATCGCACATAAAGCTCATGATGCACATGCTATGCACGCATGTGCTGTGATTCAATGGGGCCCACTACATCCAACTTTTTCGTCACACGTAAGCCAAAGGAATCTAATCAGTTCCTTTGGCGGATGGGAATATTACATCACTTTTGTTTTTAAATAAGCCATTTCTGAATGTCTATGAAAGGGGAGCATCACCATGTCTGTCCGTGCAGACCATAGCCAACTGGGTGGGACATGTTCCCTCCAAATGTTCTAAACCTGAAGTAGCTTTGCTTTGGGCGCTGAGGTATAAGCTGCGTGAGAGGCTGCACGTCTTGCTGCGAAAATTCTCGAAGTGGCTGATCCGTAGTCAGCTGAGTATCGAGCCCAAGTTCCTGTTCTGCAGATCTACGCCATTGCCAATCACTGCTGTCTTAATCAAGCTTATGTTTATTCTGTTATAATGGTTGCTTGGAGAAATACGGTGACAAAAATAATCTGCTAGAACGCTTATACACGAGAAGAATAAATTACGGGCTGGCGTAAAATTAATCACTGACCGAACGTAAGGAATCGAAACCATGAAGCTGACCCGTCCAAGAAAATGGTAACGAGCTTGGGTACATTACATAGAATATCTTTAGTGGCACCAGCGACTGGGGTCCTTTATCCTTCGCACCCAAGACTGAATGAACTTCTGCTCCTGCCAGAGGTGCACGGAGAAACCGTTTGGTCGTTGGTCATGTGACCTCAAACCACTCTGAGCCCTACGATGATCTTCCATTGCCACAAGTACGGGAATTTCCAACAGCGGTCGCTATTAAAATAATGAAAACGGCTTCCAGGTAGATTCGCGTTGAGAGCAACGTTCAGCCGGACTCGGCTCAATGAAATGAGAGTTCGTTGGACAAAATTACTCCCCCAGCCAATGAATGATCGCGCAATGCTGTCCAGCGGGCGGAACCAAAGGGAATCGCATCACTCGTTTGCGGCTTGTTACACAAGTTCCCGCATGAAGCAGAATCAGTCGATGCCGTCGCGCGACACTGCGTCCGTGACAACGTGTGCGAACCGCCTCCGCTGCAGTCCACTGATCGGGAGCGGGCCAGCACGTCGTGCGGGGCTAATGCGAGCCGGTTGATCGCACTGCAGGGTGAATGCTCCTCGTCGGCCGCTAACCGGCGGCCGGTTCGCACAAAATCGCGGCGCTGCCTGCGATGACGTCACGCCTGCGCGGCCCGCCACTCCAACCAGCGGCACTCCGTAACTCCTGAGGCGATGGCCGTGCTCCTGCCGGAGAACGGTCGATCACTGACAAACTGCCGGCGGTCGCGCTGACGGCCGCGGACCGGAGCGAGCGGGAAGGGGGGGGGGGGCCATGCGAGGAAGAGCAGACATAGGGACGGAGCTCTATGAATGCGCCGACTGTTCAAGACGCCTCGCACTTTTTGGGGGAGATGGAAGAGAAACGCATTTTCTCGTGTTACGCGAGTGTTGGTGGTGAAGTGTTCCTATCTGAATCGTGCACTTTGTGTGCATGATGTCGACAATCCTGCTATGAAAGCGGGTGCACAATATCATGGCTGGTTAGACTTTAAAATGGGCAGCCCCTTCCATAAACTCAAGCAGTTTTTTGGCCATGCTGTCCAGACGAAGCTGAATGCAGACAGGTAACGCGTTACCAACACTATCCGTTCAGCCGCATGGTACATGTTCCAATTACCAGAGCAAGACCACGCCCGACGTGTTTAGGGAAAGCTGTTCCCGGAGCGTGTTTGGGGAATTCCGTCCGCGCTTCTCGGGGGCCTGCATGACTTGCAGACCACTCCAGCACCTCTGCCTGGCTGGACTCCTGTGAGGGGATGGATGTCCGTGAACCGTGCACGCGGACCGCCGGCAGGTGTCCCCACTCAGGAGCCGGCGGTTACCCAGCTGGCAGCGGCGCCGATGAAAAAGGCGCGGACCAGGACGATCATGACACCGTGCCGTGTCAGTGGGGTCGTTGCGGTTGGCGAAGCGATCGTTCGCGAACCGCCGCGACCACCGCAGACGCGCCTCCAAGTGGCGGCACGAGGCCTGCAGCGTCGTGAGATCTTCGGAGCCACGTGGCGTGGCGAGGACAAAACGGCAGGCGCCGCGCCATTAATTGAGCCGTTTTGGCTCGAGACTATGGGGCATTAACGTGCCTAGGTCTTGTCGAGGAATGCAGCCTTTTCTGTTAACTGGAACATCTCGAGTGTCCGCAACTGAGCGTAAATGAAGAATAAATGCAAGAATGCCGAAATCGTAGACCTATGACGAATTCAGTGCGAACATCAGCTTGTCGTACCCCATATGTGGCGCCGTCTTGCTGCGGCAGTTAACAGTCTGAGGCAAAAGCTATCACGAGTCCTGAATGAGTCTTCATTACGTTCCCCTCTTCGCCGTCCGACGCCGTCATGAGCTGCCCATCAGTCACCCGTCTGCCTACCGACAGCGGCCGAGCCGGTGCGAGTCTCACTCGCCACCCACCGGGGAGCGTCTCCCAGCCGGGGGGATCCGGGGAGGAGGGACAGCCGTCCCCCTGACCGGAACGTGACACGAGCGCGACTCGGCCGAAGTCGTTAGCGACCTCCGCGCCGGCTTAGCGCGGCGGCGTGTTGGCAAACGCGCGCTGACGGCCGGCGAGACGACATTCAGCGCGGCCACTTATGCCGCTTATCGCCGGCGCGCCGGCGGGACGCGCCCCGGTGTCCCCCGGCCCCCGCTGGCCGCGTCGGGCGGCGGCCGGCGCGAAGGCCCGCGCCTAATCCGGTAATTGCGCCGGACTTTGGCGCCGCGTAATTGGCCGGGAGCCGGCGCGCGTGTTTCGGGGAACGGGCTTCGTCCGTCGCCGCCGGAAAGGCCCGCCCGGGCCGCTCGTGAGACGCCCGGTCACTGTGGGGACACACATCTGTTGTGGTGTGTTCGTGGGTGTCCTTACCGCACCGTTTCACCGGTGGTACACGCAATGGTCAGAGGATCCCTTCGACACCAATACTTCTGGTATTGGAGCATAAGCGTACTGCCTACCAGCTGCCAATACCTGTGTAAGTTTTTTTAACGAGTTCGCCAATACTTGTTTACATATGGTTTATGTATATATACATACATATATATATATATATATATATATACAATATACATAGTATAAGTTTTTTGTAGAAGGTTCGGCCCCGGTTGCTGGCTTGAACCCCCCCCCCCAACGATTTCCCATTTTAACGTGGAACTCAAAAGAATCCATTCTTATGACAAGTGCTCTCCAGCCATTGCGTGTTTGGCTCGTACTGCATCAATTCAACCACAGCCAGCCGCATGGATGTGCTCATGTTCATCACCGCGGATACCGGTTAGACATAGGGTGGCCCACTCATTGAGAGGGTCGTTCTGGTGAGTGAAGAAAGATCTTGCGAAATAGGAAGGGAATTCACTAGAATGATACATACTGAAAAATTAAATGGAGACAGCAAAAACAGCAAAATATTGTGAAACGTACCTGCGGCGAACGATGATGTTCAGCCAGAGGTTTTGGGATGGAATCATATTGATAAGATTATCGTTCAGCTCTGATCTTTTTTCTCCGATGACAATAAAGTGCTGCACATGCCAGCATTAGCTGCGTGTTAGGCATTTGTTCTTTCAAGTGGGCCTGTTCAGCCACGGGCCACAGAACATTCCAATAGGAAATCGCTGCATGTTATGTTTTGTTTATTTGCGTTGAGGACAAATAGATCTAAAGAGTATGTGCATAGACCGTCTTTTAAATCTCGTCATAACAAAATGAAGCTTTAAATGTTGTTCGTACGTAACTTATGTTAAAAAGCGGACATGAAATGTTTCTCAGACATCACCATGTCCCCGCGACGTGGTGTAACGGCTAGGTTTTTTGCATCATTGGTGAATATCGATTTGGAGCTGTGATGCGGCATTGCTGGGCCCTCCATGATCTATCTGCAAAACATGGACAACTTTTCAGTGATGAATTTGTATGACTGCTGGCGCCGCGCTGTTGACGTTCGAAAAGTTCGCCGTGTTGTCAAAGAGCAAAGTGGATTGAGTTGTTTGTTCAGCTTGCAAAGTAAAACGTCAGAAAGTTTGTGAGCCAGTCTGACAGGAGGCTGACGGAGCCGGTAAAGGCTTCCGGAAACAATGCCACGTTGGAAACTGTGAGTCCAAAAGCATTTGGCAGACATTGCGACAAACATTTACTTTGGGAAAACTTTGTTAACGCCATGTTGGATTGTGCCCAGCTAGTATGATAGGTGCTTCAATTCAGGGGTGGTTTTCATAACTCGTCAAGGGACACGTCATGTGGTTTGACTAAGTTTGCGGAGAACTGCTGACAAGAAGAAGCATGTTATTTAGGAGCTGTCGTGGTCATAGATTAGTCACAGAACCAAAACGACTGTCTCCGTCAGAATACAAAATGGATAAACCCAGTTGGAACTGATCCACTCCGTATCCGGGCACTCCAAATTCGGATCCAATCCAAATCCATTAATTTTTTCCAAGGCTTATCCAATCCGGCCCCGATCCGCTATAAACAACGGCCCAAAACCTAGAGCAGCCGAAATGGGAAAATGTCTACGTGCAGTCTAACACAAATTTGTATGCTACAAAACTGCCTATATAACGTCTAGTTTTAGCACAAGTAAAACTTATCTGTAATGACACAAATTGGGGTTAGCCACTGCCATTTTCCTGCACAATTTTTCCAAGGTGTATCATTTTTGTTTAAACTTTTAACCAACCAACATCTGGATTCCTCCCCTCTCACTGTCACTTGATAGAAGAAAACAAGCGCTCCATCCAGTGAAATGGTTTTAATACTTTTGGAGCTGCTTTGATGAAGTCAATCCTATTTATCAATCCCCAAATCATAGAAACCCTTTAGCTTGGCGTGGGGGATACAGTTTTAGCGTCTCGGTCAATACAAGCTTCGACAAGTTTCAGCTTAGTTTTTAGACCTTTTGCCAGTTACTTGAATGTTATAAGTTCAATAAACCTCAAATCCGATCCCAATTCATGTTTTGGATGGATTTATCAAACCAGTCCGGATCCAAAATGCGGATTGAATCCGGACTGTTATATCAACCGGATTGACCCAGTCCGTTCCTTACCCTGGCCTCCGTCTCATTTCTGTGCAGAGAAGTTTGCTAGAAGCCTTTCGAAAAGAGGGATTGATTCAGTCCGTTTCTTATGGTCTCCGCCTCATTCCTGTGGAGAGGAGTTTGTTAGAAGCCTCGAAAAGCATTAATTCTAGATTCCCCGGGTTGTTGTTAATATGCTAGCAAAGACAGGAACGGACAAAGAGAGGACTCTGAAAATATATTGTTTTCCACTGCTAGTCAGGGGTGTGGTTTCCTATCTTTTTGTGGGTGCCCCGGCACCCTCAAAATGGAAATGGGCACCCACAATACGATTTGGGCACCTACAACTTAAATTATGTTTAAATATTGAAATATACTAATATTCCCAGTCCCATTTCGTTAACCACCTAAAATCAGCTTTGTTAAGCAGTAATCCGAACGCATTTACTCCATTGTCGCCCACCAGTTGTTTTTCCCCACCACCCTCCTAGTAGCATAATGTCAAGTCGGGTCCTTGAGGAAGGCCCTCCGTTAAAGGCAGTGTATCTACTCAAATCGTGATTTTTTTTAACTCTGCACGTACGAATGAAGAAGAAAACATTTCTATGAATCGAAGCGGTAGGTACTATTCGTTCTTGTCAACTCGCTCTCGTTTACTCATATTTTACTGGGGTAGTTGAGGACGCTGGCTGCCAGCCCAAGTTTAATCTCTACACTCCATTTTCTTTTCAACACTAAAATTCCAGATGAATCGCGTTAGCGTATCGTTAGCCTCAGCGATGTCGAAGCTTACATCAGTTGACGAACACCAGAATTATGAAGGCAGCCATCATGGATTCAGGCAAATACCGTTGCTGTTCCTCGAATCTCCCTCGCAGGTATGTATTACGTGAATAGGTCGAAATACGTTAGTGTTGTTTGTCAAAACAATCGTTGCTGCCGTTTGCAGCTTCATCTGGTATAGCAAGGCAGAATGTTGGGTAAACATTGGGTGCGTCCAAGGTTTACTTACGCATTTTCCGTTCGCCGATTGGCTCCTTTCTCTAGTATTTTGTGTTGTATTTTGCTCACCGATATCACTGTCGATAAATACAATACCCAAAATGCGTGAAATATTGGTCCAAGATGATCAAGATGCACTTTTAATTTACATCATAATCCATAACCACTCTTGAATGTTCCCCTGAGTCGTTTTTGCGATACCGGAAAAAACCAGATGTATTTCTTTTAAGGATGTCGCCATCATAAAGCCATCTATGATTTACGGAAGTTATCTTTACGTACTTTACCTCCCGTTATACCTTTTTGAACTCATTTCTCAAAATTTAAGGCCTAAACGCCTGTCACGACCCCTTCTCCCCCTCCGATACGCAATGTCTGGATGACCCCATGTGCGTTTTGGGCCCCCACAATCATTTTCCGAAAACCACATCCGTGCTGCTAGCCATAGTAATTGTGTTCATCAATGTTTACCGTGTTCAGCGCAGCATGGTATACGGGAAATTAAAGTAAGTTCGATGTCTTATCATTAAACGGTTTTCTGGCAAATTTGCAATTAAAACATATGCAGTTCCTAAAACAACACTCTCGGACATGTTTGCAGAGGATAAAATAGCATCTCAAGAATCTTTGGTTTGTGTAAAAGTGACAACCGGCAAAGGTGAGAAAGCACATGTGCACTTAAGCCTATTTCATATGAAATGCCAAAGTATTCAGCAGACCTACCAAAATCTATGATTGCTTTCGTACCTCTGCCTTTGGAACGGAGAATCAGTGTGATTGCATCCAGTCCTGGCTCAGTTTTTGCTGAATACCCATTTACACTTGTTGGCACAAAAAAACACTGTGGCCTTTCCAAGGCTATGAGATATGCAGCAAATGAGATCAAGCCACCCAGCTTGCCTTTACTTGTAAAAATCGCCCCCGGGGCAGGGCCGAAGGCAGCCACGGGCCGCCTCGGGCAGCCGATGCCCGAGGCGTTTCCGGCCGCCGCCGTCGGCTAATGAGTCGGGCAGGGACGGCGGCCGGCCGTCTCCCGTCGTAAAGACATCGGACGGAAGCCGGTCGGCCGTCGGCGCGCAGCCCTTCCATTGAGTGGCGTCTCTTTATGTGCCCGGCCGGCCGCTGTCTTTGTGGCGGTCGGTCATTTCCTGCGCTGCGGGCCGGGCCGGGCCGGCGGCGGCCGCCGGCGGACGCGCCGCCGCCCGGCAGGCCGGCGCGAGAGGCGAGACTGCGTGGCGGGACCCAGGAATGTTAACTGGCCCAACTACAATTAAAAGTGTAAAAAGGCGAGAACAAAAAGGCGGCCCGGCGCAGGTGTTGTGTGAATAATGGGCCCGACTGACCCGGCCGCAAAAACACGGGCAAAAATGCCGAGATCAATGCGGCGCCCGCGTCTTACGTGTTGGTTATAAAGACGGGCATTAATTTCCACATATCCACGTCAGAAGTGCCTGGACCATCGAGATGAGGAATTCGCGTCGAGCGGTGCTTCCTCCCAGTGGCGCCAACTCTGGACTGTGTTCGGTTATTTGTGTGCGCATTGGTGCGAAATCAGCATTTCGGGATTCTTCTAACATGTGCGGGATTTCTGCGGAAGAGGATGTGAATATGTTTAAAAATGTCTCCAAAAAATAAGAAACATTTTGCAATCCACGAGAATTCTGCACGAAAACCAACGCAGGAGAAAGAAAGCGATTGCAACTGAATCCTTCTCCCAAACCCACCAGAACCTCGGGCTTACGTCACGGTTGGATACCTTTAGCTGTTTAGTTTCGTCGTGACCAAGTTACTTTAATCCAGTGATATATGGAGTTCGGGACCATACCTTCCATTCATTTTTCCCTCCTCTTCGACGTCCGAAGAACCGTGTGGTGACACCGTTTCATCAAAAGACAATTTATAACAGTTTCCGCGTGTTTTTGAATCGTTATAGGTAATACCCAGCAATACAAATGGTTCAGATGTTTGGTGGAATATGGTTAGAGCTCAGCCAATGCCAGCATTTGTCTCCTCCGCGTGGATACGTAACACATCTTTCGGCTGACTGATCCATGGTGGCGAGTGGGCTTCGGCAAATGGCTTGTTGTTAAATTTAAAACAATTCCCTGAAATACCAGGTCTCGTCAAAGAAACCAGGAGAACGTCCGAGTGAAAATCTAGGCTTAGAATTACATGCATTCCACGAATTGGAATTTTCCCCCAATAATTTGTCGTATTGTGAAGCCTTTCATTAGCTTTGCCCACTCCTTAAGTGACCGCTCCGTCCAGCGAGCTTTTGTCTTCCCACTCGTAACCCCCTTGTGCATTCCACCCTCCCATCGGACATCGCCGAAACCCATTACAAATACAAAATTACCAATATCACTCTTCTATTAGTTATTACTTTTGACGTGTCGGCGTGTAGTTACAGACAGTTTTACACTTTCGGCATTTCAGTAGTGGCGGCCCGGTAATTTTCCTGAACCTTTCCGGAGGCGAGAAAAACCGGAGATTGATGATCTATGGAGGGCCGAGTGCCGACCCCCGCGGGCAGCGGCGCTGATGGCGCCCGCAGATAAGGACACGCAGACAAATAGGAACCAAACAGGCCGGCCCAGACCCACTGGAGTCGGCGGCAGCAGACAAACAGGAGACAGGGCCCGACCGGAGGCGATCCGGGACCGGCCGAGCGCCGCGCAACCGACGGCGGCGGGGAAGACCGGGACAGCGGTGATGGCTGGATGTGGAGGGATCCTGGATAGAAGAGGACGCGCAGCAATGTCCGCCCAACGTCCGCCAATGATAAAACGAGTTTAAACTTTATGAGAGGCACTTGCTCGCTGAGGCATCGCGATGGAGACCGTGGTTTTGTCTTCCGATTACCTTTCTCTTGTGAAAGCGGTGGGATTTTTTGCTTCAATCTCGCCACTCGTCACCCTCGGCCGGAGACCACAAAAACCAGGCCACGTGGACAAAGAAACAATTTGACAAGGGTCTCAAACTGCCATCAGCTTAAACACTCTGCCGAACTCGGCACCGCCACCGGAGTCGGGAGAGCGGGCCGACGCCGTCCGCTCTCCCCTCGACCAATGATCTCGCCTGTCGCCGGCTCTCCCGGGGCGCGCCCGGCGACCCCATTTGGACGGGGTCCGGTCCTGATGGTGATGGCCCGGCGCCGCATCAAACATCTGCATAATACCTGCTAATCGCGGCGCGCCGGCGCCCGAGATTACAGGGCGGCCGCCGGCCGTCCGGTCACCTGGTTCGGTTTCCCGGCCCGCCGGCGACAGATAATCTGCCCAGCTACCCTGTAATACGCCGCCGTTCGCGCTCTCTGATTGAGCCCATCCACTAAATAGAATGTCTCAATTTTTTGCCGCGCGGCAGAATTGTAAATGACGTCGCACCTGGCGCCGTCAGCTGGCGGCGGCGGCTGGATCGTCGCGTTCCGGCGCAAACACAGATGGCCGTTTGTCATTGTGAAGTATATTTATGCTCCTCTTTACAGCACATGACAGTGACGAAGCGCGCCGATGCATATACACTATGTGACAACGACACCAGTTTCGCCGGCGGTGTCAGGTACGCGGACAACAACAACAAAAGGATAAAATACAGCGTCAACATCGATAATGGTATAGGAACGTGCGGGCGCCGGCGGCCGGCCGGCTCAGCAGCTGCGGTCGCTGTCCGAGGCCGACTCGCACTCCGAATGAGATGAGCTGGCGCCCGGCGAGAGGTGGCCCTGCCGCGCGTAGCCGGTCAGACCCAGGCCGACCAGCAGCGGCGGCGGCGGCGGCGGCGGCGCGCAGCAGCCGTACGGGCTCCAGACGGGTGCGTAGCACGACAGCGCGGGCAGGGGCAGCGCGGGCAGCGCCGGCTGCGGGCAGACGGGCAGCGGCCGCGCCGGCTCGGGCCGCGCGTCCGACTGCGCCAGGCTCTCGACGCTGAACGACTGGCGCGCGCGGCCGGCCGGCGCGCACGCCGAGTACGCCGCATAGGCCGGCAGGCGGGCGCGGGTACGGCTGCGGCCGGCACGGCGCCGTCTGCGCCGCCAGCACGGCGCGCACCACCTCCTTCTCGTCGTCGGTGAGCTTGAAGCGCTTGCGGCGGCGCAGCATGGAGCCGTTCTCGAACATGGTCTGCGCCTTGGGGTGCAGCGTCCAGAAGGCGCCCTTGCCGGGCTGGTCGGGCCGGCGCGGCACCTTGACGAAGCAGTCGTTGTAGCTGAGGTTGTGGCGCAACGAGTTCTGCCACTTGGTGGCGTTCTGCCGGTAGTACGGGAAGTGGTCCATGATGAACTGGTAGATGCTGGACAGCGGCAGCATGCGCTCGGGACTGCTGGCGATGGCCATGGCCGTCAGCGAGATGTACGAGTAGGGCGGCTTCTGGTCGCCGTACGACTCACGCGTCGGCCGGGGCATGGCGGCGGCGGCGGACGACACGGCCGGGCGGTGCACGGGTCGGCGGCGGCGGCGGCGGCGACAGCGGCGGCGGACCTGTCGCAGCGCTCGGCGGGCAGGGCGAGCCGACTCTGCCGGCCGCCGCGCCGCCGCCGCCGACCGACCGGCCGGGGGCGGGGCCTAGCTGAGCCGCGCCCGCTCATTGGCCGGCAAGGTGCCAGAAAGGCGGTGCCGGGGGCGGTGGCGCGGCGGCCGGCGCGGCGGCGGCAGCAGCCAGCATGGCAGGGCGAGTCGGGCCGGCCGCGCCGGCTGCCGCCCGATGGGGTACGGCGGCGGGCCGGCTGTTGGGGCACACAACTCACCACCGTGCCCGCCCGCCGCCGCGGTTACTGCGTGGGACCGCCACAGACCGGGGCTGGCCGCTCAGAACCGGGCAGGGGTTGTTTCGTGACATGCCGCAAAGCCGGGTCCTGATGTCTGCCGCCCCTCCCCAAATCAAAACGGAAATTTAGGAGACGACCCGCACGCGCGCTAAGCCCCGGCTTCCCGCGCCCGGGAAATTTATAGCCCCATCTGAAACCAAACAAATTAATCATCCGTGTATTACAAAGTCAAATTCATTTTACCGCCGCCTCCCGCTGATCTTGAATCGATTTCGGATGGCTTTCATGCAAATTTCGGCCGAGAGCCGGGCTGCCGACAATATCGCGAGGGCGGCAGCGGACGACAAACAGCGGGCACCGGCCACCGTCCGTCAATCGCCGGCCTCTGCCGCTTTTTCAGCGGCACATCGACCGCCGCCGCCGCCGCGCCGAGCGCTGATGAAGGCGTGCCTTCACGCCGCCGCTATTGAGACGATCGGCACGGCGCACCGCGCGCCATTGTTGTCTCCGTTTGCCCGCGGCCCGGCGGCGCTCGCAAGGGGTGCGCTGTGCATACGCCGCCGGCCGCCGCCGGGGCGGGTCTGAAAAGCTGACGCGACGCGTCACTTGCAAGCCACTGCCGCCAGCAACGACACTTTCCAGCGTCCGTTTGCGCTGTTCATTGGACGGGGCGGTCAATGTTTTGCATTCCTGCCCTACTGTCTTCCTGTCTTCGCCGCCGTCAGGTCTTGCAAGCGTTATTGATGAGGTTCATTACGAGGCCACCAGCCTATCAAGTATGCGTGGTCCTCACTGCCCGATCTTTCTTCAGAGTTCGGGAGCAGCCTATTCGCACGCACATGTATGCTCCAGAGGGGCTGGGCCCGCGATAATGAGTTTAGTGTCTTGCCGAAAAGAACATGACGAAACGCCTTTCCACATCCTGCGGTGTGCATTCGACCAAAACTCATTCTCTCACGATTGACCAAAGCGCAATGAGGTACCAGCGCCTGGAGCCACGTGCCGTATCCCAGGACCCTCTCACCAGCCTGGCCAGGACTGCGTCTTACGCTGAAGACCCCCCGCCCGTCCACAGGTGCGCCGTGCGGTGCGCCGTGCGCCACCGGCGTACCACTCCTGCACATCGCGAACCGGCTGTGCGCCGGCACATGCCAGCACGGCGCGGCCGGCCGGCACGTGCTGCCGGCTAAAAACGGTGCCGCAGCCGGCTTACGGCGTCCGCGTGTGGACACGCCGGATTAGGGTAACAGGCTTTGGCCGGCCGGCGGGGGGCGCCGCTGGCGGCCGTCGCCGGGCTGTCAGCCGGCCGGCCGGCGCCGGCTCGAGTTCCTTCCGAGCCGCGGCGGGAGACGCCGGCGCCGCCGCCGAGTCCCGGAGTCCCCGAGCCGAGTCCGCCGAGTCCCAGAGTCCCCGAGCCGAGTCCGCCGAGTCCCGAGACGGAGCCAGGCTGGGTGACGGGCGGTGGCGGGGGCTGGTCAGGGAGTCGGGAGGCACTGGCCGCTGGGACTGGCGCTGAGGCCTGAGAGTCAGACGGTGGCGAGGCTGAGGCTGACAGCCAGACACACGATGCCTTGGGTCAGCCGGAGAGAGTCGTAAGAGCTCTGAGGGAGGAGGGCAACGGGCAGTTTTGAACGACGTCCTACAACGTCATTATTCTCATGATGGAACATGGAGAAAATCCGGGGATAAAATTTGATACCTCTGGTGATGTGTGTAACATTCAGACAATGTGGTGCTGATTATGGGAATCGTTTACCGCAGAAGTGTACTACAGTCGGACAGTCGGTCAGTGTAAAAGAGTATGAGCCAGGTTGGACAACGACCTTGTTAACCTCGCCGCGACCCTGCCAACTCTGGATCGTTTTATTATTAGGTCTCTGATGTTGCATGGAAAGAAACTTCCCAAAATGGTTTTGGTTTTACCAACAATGAAAACGCTCCTTCCCTAGTGCGGAAGGTGAGAGTGAGAGGTGTTTAATGTGAGATGCAGATGAAGTGCTAATTTTCAGACTTAGGAATATTATGTGTTGAATTATAAGGTCAGATAATAACGGACATTATAGCTAACCCGTTCACATAAAAACAGCCGGAGAATCAGCCAGTGGGAATGTTTTCTTAGCATAAGACGGTGGTTTGGCAATCGCCCGGTCCCATTATCGGATGGTCGCGGATACCGCTCTTCCCAGTCGGCAGAAGCTACATGCCGGTCCCGCGGGCTGCGATAGCTTGACACGAGGATCAAATGGCTTCCACCGACGCCACGCCCCAGAACAGGACGGGGCAGGACGGAGCAGAACAGGACGGGAGTGCGTCCTGGGTCCGCGCGCAAGGCGGTCGGGAAAGCGTAATGCTCCGGGAGTGAGGCCCATTATAAAGGTAGTTGTCGGGCCTCATCTTCTCAAACCGAATGCGTTTTTTTGCAGATAGCGTTGTGATTGTTTATTGCTGGTGTGGTCTGAAGTTTCTAATTTGATATTTTTTCTGAGACTTTGTTTGTAACCAGTGCGGGTTATTTTCAGTTATGAGCTTTTAAGGGACGTTTCGAAATGTAATTACGGATCGGAGCATGATGTTGATCTCTGTCACTTATCTGGATAGTTATTTTTTCAAATTTGATCCAGCAGCTCTGGCCACGGGCTCTGGACTACATCTCACCAGTAAGGCAACAGGAGGATCGTGCAATATTTATTCGCAAGCTGATCCCTCCAATCACTCCGAAATTTTGCACAGATGAGTTCAAAATGTTTTACGTGTTATCTAAAATTTTGAGGTCAGTGCCATGACAGGTCATTGGTCCTGGTCCATGATCTCTTTCTCGATGGTATGTCACGGTAAATTAGGATAAAGCGACAATCATTACCGTATGGCAGTCGTTTGGGTGTTCTCCAATGCTCATGCCTACTCAATAGCATGCATGTATGTGCTATCGAATATGATTACCCATGCTGTCAGTCACTTTTACATTTGGGGCTCACTTGAGTTATAGTGATCTTAGGTCACATTTATGCATCGAGACCACTGACCATTTTTTATCTTTCATTGGTCTCGGAGAAGCCATGAAGTAATTAGTTACGCTGACATGCATAGCACCAGCAGTAGCTGCAGTACCTATCCATAGTCAGAAGCTGTTCTGAGATCTTTAAAACGCCCTGGCGTAAATCTCACTGGACCCGGTGGAAACCAGAATCCAATGACGTCACATCACTTAACGCCATTTGTCAGGTAACTATGTGACTTAAAAAGAATCAACCGGGGCATCGTTGCGTAGCCAAAATACCAAGCTACACGCTCATTTCTGTTTCGCTCCTCCACCACGTGCAGTTTGGGAGTGGCCGAATGGTCGCGCCGACCAGCCCCCTCCTTTCAATCATTGCTGTCGAAGGTGGCCAAATGACGAGACTGGCGAGAGTTAAAGCTGCTTGAGACTCGGTTCTGCATTAGCCCAACATCACACTGAAAGAGGAAACAGATCCTGACATCCTGAACAGCGAACAGGTTTCTCTGGGAAGTGCTTACCTGGCGTTTGACTCTCTCTCTACGGAACATTTTTACTATCGCGGCCTACGGGTGGGTCTGTTTGCCTCCTTAGTCGTTCGATAGTTCAGGAATAAAGAGCGCTTGGGTGAACGCCATACACTACCTTGTTCTTTCTTCTGTAATAAACGTCAGAGACGTGTTAGTGCAACTCCTGCCGTTGACCGTGTGCCGGCCTGTTGAATGTTGCCTTCATTGACCTGGTCAGGCTAAGTCAGCACGAGCGAAAAATGGCCATTTTGGCTTCTGTGATCAATGTGCTGAGCTTGATTACCGTTAATGCGCAAATGGCGTGCAATGGTTTTACTGTACTTATATCATAGGCACCCACATTTTTTAAGCCCATAATAACCCTAGTTTAGATCAAATGGGAATCTCAACTCACCTTGTCATGGGGGTCAATTTGTCGATCTGGCCCCGTGGTTAGTTTTTTCTTGAATATCTTTTGAATGATTTTATTTACGTTTCTTACACTCAATCTGCCTTTCTGAAAAGGATTACCATTTCTAAAGCCGTTTCATTTCTTAAAACCGGGCCGTAACTCTCTGACATAACAATGTTTAAATCCGACGGTCATCGCCGGTCGCGCGTCAAGACGAGAGTAACCACCAGCGAGAACCGTGACCCGACATGGTCTCGGATGACTTGCGGGTGTCTTTCACTTGACATCCCGTCCCATGCCTACGAAGAAAATAACTGAGCCGTATTCGAGTTTCTAAAGCACTCAAAGTCACCAGAACGGCAAAAAGGACAGTCGCCAAAGCTATGACATATGTCATGACATGCCCCATTTGACCTGACCCAACCGAAAATGTAACACGCAAAGTGATCCAAATAAGATGATTTTAAAAAGACCGTGAATGAAGCTATGCAATGTTGTCCATTTTAGCCCTCAATCGCCATAAGTCGGGATTTTAGGAGGGGTCAAATTCCCCCCCCCATGACGGTGTGTTCGGGCAAGAATGCCATAACGGGCGGGGTTAAGCCAAGTGTCGAATCGACTCCGTAGTGACTGACAGATCAGTTCTTCAAAGAATTGTAATATCTTGTTTTGAACTGATGAGCCTTACGTGACTTTCAAGATCAGACAGGGGGTCTCTACTATTCGCATTTCCTCAATGTTTGAAAAGGTCATAGCTCCCTAAAAGGCCAAGTCGGCTCATTGGCCTTATTTGATCCTTGAAAACTCAAAAGAGGTTGTCAGGCCTTCTGAAGCATCTCCGATCCGGCTGGGTGCAAGAGTTCACCTCTTGCTGAACAAGCAATGCGTTAGTTTACGAGAAGATCTGGAAATCACAGAACATTGCTCTGAAAATGACCCTCATATCTCCGTGTGCCGACATGTCCCAAGATTGGGCTGCGTCTCAAAATATGCAGAACTGAGTAGACTTCAGCCAACCGAAGTCTCACGCACTCGCACCGTACCGTTTCGGAGATGTAGAGAGAAGTGGCATGAGGAGCGAATCGGTTCCCTCTTACCAGAATTAATACGTTAGCGCATTACCAGAGAGTTAATACGCTAACCAGAAGAACCCGTCTGTCGATGCGTGCAAAACAACATATCCCTAGCATATGCTGTTACTGGAGTCCGGACGGATTCCGGACAAACCAGAGGCGCAAATACCTTGTATGGCTTGTTCAAACGAGTTATGCATTGGCGGGATACATCAGTTTTACGGTAAAGCATGGCACGCTATGCCGCTTTTAAGACATCTTAGACGTCTGTTAGCACTCCATGCTGTATTTATGTTTCAGGGAAGCGTTATCAACCATTTAAAGGACGTATTAGTCAATGGTGCCCTGTCGCGCCGCTAGTTTACATCCACATAGCACTAAAGATATGCAGACTTCTGCCTAAGTGTTGGCGTCATGGGTGCTCTCAAGGACAGAAAGCTTTCTTTCAGCAGCGGGCTTGAGAACCATATGATCTAATGCGATCATAAATACTAGCCTGCTTGATTATGTCAAGCAGATTACAGGCTGCCAAATTTCTGTTTGGAAGCAAAATATGAATAAAGGCTGCGAGTTTTTTCCGTCGTCGTCCCTGTATGAAATCCGCCCGCGCGCTGGAAAATCCGCGCTGTAATTTCATTTATTCATTTTCACTAAACATGATGTTCACTGTCGCGGTGCTTTCAGTAAGGAGCCATGTGTCGTTAATTTAAATCCTTGTGTGTACCAAGCTGATGATTTTGATATTCGCGGGGGCTTCCTCAGGTGCTGTAACGTTGGTTCAAGGTTCAATAAAGCTCGTTTTTGCTCATAACGTTTAGAGCAGTAACAGTTCTCGAAACATCAAATGATACAGTTCACGGGCAGAAATAACGTCACAGCTTTGATCGTATTGCAGACTGCATATGAGGTCGTCATAACTTCATCTCAAGATGTGGAACGTAACTGAAACAATGGCCATGTTAATGTAAAACAAGGTATGTTTCCATCATACAAATGTAATGAATAAATCGAGTCCGATGTGCTCATAACGCCTTTGACAGTAGATTTTTACTTTCGAATAGTTATGATCTGCCTCATTAGCAGATGTCCCAAAATGGCAAGCTCTGTGTTGTACAGGACACCCAGGAAGAAATCTTGCCATCCCAATCCGATCCAATATGTTAACTGAAATTTCTGAGCCTACAGCAAACAATTCTCAGACATAAATTAATAACCGTATAGTCCCAGGAGCCCGAGCAAGTCAAAACGAGCCAAATAAGGTATCGATAACAAGCCTTCCGAAAATAAAGGTAGAAGTTGACAAAACCATCTCGCCGCTCCCGAACCAGGTCTGACTTCAGGAACAAGTTTGAGCATCGAAAGTTTCATTTCGTAGCCTTGATCCCAAACTCCTACGGGTGGCCTAAAGTTTGCGCTTGTCAGATGATGCACTTGTTCCTCAGGCTTCAAAAAGCTATGATTCTTGAAATGTAACGTTTTTTTTTAAACCTTTGTGAGCTATTTTGAGCAGGAATCTCTTGGAACAACCTCTCACATGCAAGCTGTGCCAATTAATCTTGACAAACTCTCATAGGTTTGTAAAAGTGCCGAATCCCCATGGTTTAACGGTAATTATCAGACTGCAAAAAAATCAACTCAAAGATGGAAAAATGGAAGCAAAATAGCAGCTCAATATCTGTCTGTATTTAGTAACATGAACAAAACTCGGAGAGCTGCCTGTTAAAAAATAATCATCAAATCAAAAATACAAACATCAAAGATACAAATGACTCAAGTTCCAAGCGGTCATCATCTTTTTGTCGTTAAGAACATTTACTCTATATGCAATAAACCACTATCCGCATTCTGGTTCCTTCACAGTAAATAAGCACACTGAAAACGGTACCCACCCCTAATAACAATGTCTTATGATTTTCAGCCAATAGAACACAGGTTCTCGGCAATGTCATGAACTGCTAAGTTTTTTGGACTGAATGTTGATTCACAAAGAAGCTATTTTCAGTTCCTCATGAACATTACACCAGAATAATACGAATCTGTTCTTTGCCAGTTAGTAGGATTTTACCGATATCGCATTTGAGGAGGTGCAAAACATTTCGGGGATCCTCACAGAAAGATCTGTACCTGACATTGGAACTGAATTCACTATTAGATTACTAATAAGTTACTGATTACTAATCAGAAACTGACTTTATTACGAAACTGATATATCATTAGTCGCTGCCTGGCTGATTGGATAACGCTCAGACATGAAGAGACAGAGAGATGATACCTTGTGTAAATGTGCGCGACAGCTAGCCCGACTGCTAATGAAAACAAGAATCAACATTTTAATGGATCAATCCGTGTGCAAATGATGACGCAGGGGTCATGAGGATCCTGTGTTTTTCCTTCACTATCCAAGCTGTTTCACATCAGAGGAATTATTCCACCTTCAACATCCGTTTTGAACTGAGATGTCAAGCTGCAGCTTGCAGACGTCAAAACCAATCTGTAATAAACGTTATGTATGAAATCTCCACACTTACGAAAGCTCGAAGAGATTTCCCAGGGTTTTTCCATGTGTGCTATTCGGCTGTGTTCTGTTTACATTTGTTGCATGACGTCACGAGCGAGCGCAGGCTAACCAACAAACGTTGGTTTGTGCAGGCCCGTATTGCGTCATATCGGCAAATGACTACATAATGCTCTTCTTAATAAATTACATTTCCTGGAGTTTTTAAACATGTTCCGGAAGAAATGAGGACTGAAAGCGTTTTCAGCAAAATTTCTGAGACCCAAGTCCACATGTTAAAAGCTGATGGAAATGGAGCATTCATTTTAATTTATTAGCACGTCGTAAGTCTAAACCAATCCAACAAAGACATACACCCATCGAAATCCTAGCTGAAACGATCCTGTCTCCATGCACCACTTCTCACACCGTGCCCCTCAGTTCGTATGCTACCCACCCCGCGCCCAGACCCCCTCCTACCGTGTTGACCGCGCGTGTGAGACACCTGCAATCGGCCGAGAATGGGGGGAGGGCACATCGCCAGATCGACCACAGGTCATGCGTCCAGCCGCCGACGAGTCGGCGTGTTTACGGCGGCGGCAGCTCGATGACGCGGCTGCGGCGGCGGCGCGACATGCGACAGCGCCAGCGTGGCACGGCACGCCGCTAATGTAATTGAAAATGGCCGCTGGGATCGGGCGGCTGTGGCGACGGGGGGGGGGGGCGGGACCGGCCCGATTAAACCGCCGGCGGTAATGACGGGACTCCCCCAGTTTGACCACCCCCGGCCGCAGAGGTGGGGAGGACGGACGCCGGACGAATTGGCCGCGGGTGTGATGGGCCGCGACATGCAAAGCCCAGGAACGGAAGATTATGCACACAACACAGAATCATCGTGAACTCGATCACCGTACTGGGCGGTTGGGAAATTAGTTACATTTCCATCTCTTATCGAAGAAGAGCACTTGGGACATAAGATGATAGTACCCAGAATCGCAGTTTCACGTTAGGGGCTCAAGAAAGTCTCTTTGATGTTGTATTACTGTTAAAAATATGCTTAAGGCGGAAAAAGCAAGGTATTTCACTGGCTTCCAGGTGCATATGGCTAGAACGACGCATAAATCACCCCAATCCACAAAGCGTCTGCCTACTGCAGTCATGCAGTGAATTAGCGTTTCACCTCAGCCAGACGCTCAGAACCCTGACTCCGTCCCGCCGCAGTGCTATGGCCTCGCTCTGACTCCCTCACCAGTCCCCTGGCCCCGCTCCCAACCCTTCCCGAACGCTGCCTCCCAGCTTTCTTGACGGTGATTAGGCCGTCTTGGCAGTTCGCATCCGATCGCATGCGCAGCTCAATTTCACAAATTAAAATCTCAAACAAAAATAGCCGCGCCGGCCGGAAGGGCCCGACAATGCGACTTCTTCCCGCTCATTTTTCTGTCAGGGCGAACATTTTTATCGGCTTTTTGCCGGGTCCTGTTGACATGGACGGGACACGAACGCGCCGCCGCCGGCCCCGGCCGGCCCCGCGAGGAAGTTGGCCGCGTTTTTAGCGGCCAAATTGGCTCCAGTTCTGAACAATATGTTGTGGAGTAATTATGCGCGGCCGAGCCGGCGGCCGGCGCGCCCACGGCCGTCCGCCGCCAGGTTTGCCCGGCTCCTGGTCCGCGCACGAAGCGTGGACGTTTTTGCGGACGTCGTGCGGGTACGAGCCGACGAACGCCAACGGACCAGTGTGACCGCAATTTGCAGTGCGTTTGTTGCCTGCGCTCCGAAAGGAGATGAGACGAAAATTCGTCGGTAAGCCGGCCAAAGGCAACAGATCTAAGTACTTCAATTGAAACGTGGTTCATGGACAAGACATGTCATCCACAGAACGTTAGGATATACCAGAAACATTGCGGTTCATTGTGCAAACCTCATACGCCCACGCGCAGAGCTTGTTGGCCAGTGAAACAGTAGTTCTTGGCTATGAAATGTTAATTTTCTCACACTGACAACATCTACACGTTTCTTGGTCCGTTAAAAGGAAAATCTGATGTGATGATGGAATGTAATCACACACATTCCCGCTTGAATCGGTGCACGGTGGGTTGAAAAGAGTCACATGTGATTATGTTACCAAAAGATGAATTGCGGTAACATAATATGGCTATTAAATCATTGTGGCATGACGTAGATTGCATATTAAGGAAGTAAAATATGACTCATATATTTCGCTTTCGAACAGCGAACCTCCCAGCAAAGAATGTCCTGACAAGCTGCGCACACCGAACTGGAAATGTTCATGCCTTGCGCTTTAGCAGTCGGAGGAAAAATCTGCTTGAATCGGAGTGGGAAGTTTTTGGCGCGCTAGTGAGAAAGGTTTTACTGTTTGTCCCACGTGACCACCAGGCCGGGAGGGCAGCGTCCGAAGACGCCCCGGGGGCAGGCAGCCGCGACGCCAGGCATTCCAGCGCGCGCGTCGGCAGCCTGCCTCGGGTCCGCGTGTCCCACAAAGACGCTGAACAAATAACAGGCCAGTGTCGGCGCCACCCTTTATTTTCGGACTCCGTTGATTTATTTTCTGTAAGCGCAGCCCATGATTAGTAGGTGTGCGCGGCTGAAGGGAGAGAAGAGTTTTCAATTACTCAAACGCTGGGTGTGCGAGATCCGTGAGTTATTGCGACTGAGATCAAACAGCCTCTGCCGCCACCATTGTGCGCCTCCTCGGCGCCCGGTCGGACGGGCGTTGTGGGTTTTGTTAGCCACCGATAACACGGGTAGAACACGAGAATTTAGAATAATTGCCGTGCCGGACGTATGTTTTACACGGCGTTCGCTTTGTCGGCTAATTGTTGGGCCTGCTTTACGACCGTCGGCGTGATGTACGGCCGTGAGGCGGCCGGTCGTGGTCGGCATTGTTGGAGGAGCGCCCGCCAGCCAGACCGAGTCGGCGCGGCCGCCGCAACGGCGTTTGCAGTGTAAATAGTGGGCAGCACACGCTCTGTCCTGTAACTCACTCGGCGCTGTTCAATCAATCAGGAAAACAGTGCCGTAACAGGCACCTTATAACGCGCAAGCTGTTCATTACCGTGCAGGATTAATGAGCCCCGGCCGATCCTCTCACGACGCAACGAAACGAGAGGAAAAACGCGCCGCTGCCTCGAGGCCATCATTTGGTTCGTACACCGCGTTGGCCTTTCTATACGAAGCGAGCCGGAACAAGCGGCGAACAGTTTACCAAACCAGGCGAGATTTTCCTGTTTAAGTTCCAGGCTGTGGAGGACAGGGAGGAGCAGGGTCCGCGTGCGGAGCTGTTTGCTCTTCCGAGTCGTTCCGCGAGCCAGCACGCTCTGAACGCCGCCGTGAAAACACTCATTATCTGCTCACATTCGGGATGCGTTTCGTGGCGCGTAATTGCCACATTGGCGTCCGATACGGCCGGGAAACGCTGCAAGAGGAGCGATTGAAACCACGACGTTGAGTGCCAAATTGATAGGTGTTGCAGGCCGTGCAAATTTACACACCTCGGCGCCAGCTTGTTATCAATAACGTCGGCTGCTCAACTGAACGAACTCGGCCAGGGCTCACGGAGGCGTTACTAAGGACTGGTCGGCCGGCCTGGTGTACGATTTTCGAAGCTCGCTGAAAAGAAGGCCGACCATGGTCGATCACTCGTCATATGACTGCGAAAGCCAACTAGCGAACTTGTTTGCGGAAAGGGACGACATTGTGCGGGCGGCGCCTGCCTGCTTCGCCGCGTTAAAACTCCGGTGAAACCGGTCGGAGCGGGCCCCTGGCTCCGACCGGGTCGGCCGGCGAGCAGGCAAAACACCGGCGGCCGCTCACGAACCGGCGCGCCGCGTCCCCGGCTCGTGATCGCCCGCCGTGACCCGCATTCGGCGCCGCTTTCGCGTCCAGCGCGGCGCATTCCAAACAATGGCGACGGCCCGACTTTTCGGCGTCGTCCGGTCACGACAGCGGCCGGGCCGGCCGGCGGCGGCGCCGCGCAAAAGTCTGAGCAAACACAATGATGGCGGCCGGTTAGCGGCGGCAAAAATGGAGGCGGCTCGCTTCCTGCGGCGCCGCGCCGCGGCCCGGTCGCACGCTAGCCGGCGCCGGCGACACGGGCGGTGGCCGTGTCCGGCGGCGCTCACGGCGGCGGCACGGACGCGCCGCCGGGCTCGGCGCCGCAGCCGGGGCCACGCAGGCCCATCAGGCGGCGGCAGGTACTGCGGACCGCGGACAATGGCCCGTAGATGGGCGCTTCGGTGGCCATTGAAGTCAGCCGGGTGGCTGACAGCATTCTGCGGTGGATCTATTCACACCCTGAACTCAGAGGGCAGAGACCACCCACGAGAGCGAGCAATGCTGCAAAGCTTGGATACCGCTCAACAGCGCTGACTTCATCGGCGGCCAATCCATCTTGCATTCCCCGTAAGCCAGCAAGCGTAACATTCCTCGCGGATCACTAGATTTACGCTTTGTCCGAGTGCAAGGAGACTGCTTAATTGAAAGTGTGCTGGTGCAGGCTACCGATTACCCGTGACCGACGGAAAGCTTGCCACGTCGCCTACGTAACTGGTCTTCAATGACCAGTTCTTGCGACGTACCAGAACGAAAGTTTAGAAGCAACTGAAATTTTCGAACGCTTTTGTTCGTAGTTTGTTTTTCTCTTTCGGCATTTTTTGCATTCTACTCGGACTAACGGTCTTTTAGCAGGAGTGGAAGGTGTTACGAAGCTCATTGACGTATACTATGTTTTATTACAACGAATTAGTGTCACCCCATGCCTCCCCTGTGCTGTAGTCGTTGTGATCTTATACGCAAATCACCTGTCTTCTCCTATCGCTTGGCAATATAGCCCGTGAACTTCACCTCTTCTCACACGGCGACTAGTCTGACCGACTGACGTCAGAGGCCTGCGCTCTCTTGCGTCACCCCGGCTCGGACCTCCTCGCAGCCACGGCCCATAAGGAAGTAATAGCCGGCACCAGCAGGTGTCAGATTTGGCCCCTTCCAATTTACGGGATTATCCGTTCATCTCTTTACGGCGCCGCGGCTCGGCTTGCGGCAGCGCCGCGTCGACATCTGACGCGCTCTCCAGCTCATTATCGGCGCCTCGGGAGCCGCCGGCGGGCGCGCGCGCGCCGGTAGCAGCCGCTTAATGGGCCGGCGGCCGGCCGAAAAAGGCTGCGCAGCCGCGCCGACGCCGCCGCGCCGCGCTCATCATTAGCGCCGCGCCCGCTCAATCATCATTTATTGCCATCAATTTGATAATGATTCGATAACTGATTAGCCCGGCTTCCTGAATCCTTTCGCGGCACAAATAAGATGTCATGCGCGCGCCGGCCCGGTTTCGGGCCGCTGATGGATGCCGTCCCCCGCCGTTTTTTCGCGCGCCCTGCCGCCTCGGCCGAGCGGCGGCGTCCCGCCGGCGGCGGCGGCACCCGGACCTCATCAGGCCGGTCGCCCGCGCCCGGCAGGCAGCCAGGAGCGGCCGCAGCGGCCGGACCCCTGGGAGCGGGCTGCCTGGCAGCGGGCTGCTCGCTGGCGTCCACGGTCGCAATGTTCAGAATCGACCGAAATCGCGGCACGCAGTCAGGGAATTTTCAGTGAGCAGGTCGCATTTTTCGCCCTATACATTCAGATCTGTCAGAGGGGTCAACTAAATTTCGCACCATTGATTGATTTTCTTCTGCACCACACTGCGGATTCTGGTGGCCTGACATTTCGGAATTCCTTCGAAAATATCGGACTCTGGCCCACCTCGTTACGAAGATCCCGGCTACGCGACCATGAGTATGCTTTGGTCCCGGCGAATTGTTGGCCACGTCCCGTGCCAGGACGGCTCAAGACACGCGCCTGTTCTCGAGGCAGCATTCAGTCTGAGAAAGCAGCTGCTCCTGCTGCGCTCGTCATCGGTGTTTGCCCGCTCCTCGGGACCATTATTTCCCCAAAATTTGCCGGGAATGAAAAGCGGGACGGCCGGATATGTGTTATGGTAGCACCGGTCCGAAAACGACCCGCCATTAACCCGAGCAAATGAGCGGTCCGGCGAAACAAGATATATCTCGGCTGGCCTGTGGCCGGGGCGCCCCGCACGGGGGAGCGGGCCCACCAATCGCACTGGAAAACACCGCCCGGGGCCCGGCCGCGTCTCCCGTCCGCCAGCTGGCCAATAAAAATGGCCGAAAGAGTAATCGTTGTTTGTAGCGTGACTTCCTCCGGTAGAATCTTGACCCCCTGTGGATTCATGGATTATTACAAGGACGATTTACGTCCTTAATTACACAATACGCGCCTCGGAGGTGTCAGTTATTGGAAAACAAAAACATTACACTCATGGTGTAATTGGGCATTACTGTTTTCAAAGGATGAGTAAGTTTCAAATTGGTGATCGCCAGCGCGATGGATGTCCAGAGCTCCTGTTTGCCCTGACCGGATGTGCACAGGTGTGTCTGATCACATAACCCTACACGCCGCGCGCGGGAAAGGTTCGGGCGCCGGACGCGTGGCCGTAGGCAGGATTGGCCCCAACACAAAGCCCCTGGAAGAGTGAAAGTGCTGCCGCTGTGTCAGGCGATACGCTTTGATGTACCGAAAATTTGAGGCGATCAAGGTGGTGAAAGCATTAGTTAATGGGGTCGTTTTAACTGCACGTTGAAGATGCGTCTGTCACCACTTTCAAGGTTCATGAAAAGTGTGTGCACAAAGCTAATTCCTGATACATTTTGGTTTAGTTCCCGGGAAGTGAATCTTAGGCAACCAACACTATGCCGATACGCAACTAAAACCTTGTATTTATCAGATAAGAAATGCAAAAGCAGGTTATTTTGCGTAAAAAATGAAGCACCGCTGTACTAAAAAAGACAAATGCAAGTACATAGAACCAAGAAACCAACGTAAGAGCGTTCTCATTGTTAATATAGTGAAATCCACATTTGGGCAACCTCATCACACAGAGTATCATAGGGCTAATGTTAACATTGCCGAAAATTGATAAAGCCACTGTCAAGTTGATAGGGCTGCCACCAACAAGCCCTGTGGGCTGTTACACACGGTAGAAACGATTCGTTGCGTCCGGAATTATTTTTGGAGACGACTTTATAAATCTGATTTACTCGCATCGCTTTTTTTAAAGCCGAGACAGACCAGTGCAGTATGTGGAGAACGTACCTTTCAAGACTAATTCCATTGCTATTGAGTCTTTTAAAATAGGCATTTAATGTTTTGAATTAATGTTTGAACTTGGAAATGCCGCATTTTAAAGACATATCAAGTTGCCTTTTAAGACCGAGGAATGATCCGCCGCCATTCTCGGGCCACCTTATGAGCACATTGGATAACCACATGTGGCTTTTCGGCCATTCTCTGCCTTGCCATTCAGTAGGCTTGCTATCTTTTAGCCATCATATGAAACAAGCAGTCATTACCATGGAAAAAGAATGCATTATTCCCTTCATTTCTGTATCATTCCTCGCCTATATCCTTCAGTTCCCGAATCCTTGGGTTTGCTCTCTCCACAGGGAGAGATGTTCTTTCCATTTCATGCTCACAAATCATTGGGATGCTCCAGTTAAGTCAACAGCAGGGAAACTCTTGCATCCCAGAAGAACAAAACCCTGTCCAAGACGGACTTAACAGAAGCTTGAAGGTACGTTCTTAGCATTTTGCATACGTCATGCGTTGCTGACCGTGGCAACCTAAGAATCAATAAAATGTCTCACCTGTGTTTACAGTTAAGAGCAAAAATAACCATGGAAAATGCAATCTCAAACATTCAGTCTCAGGCCGTTTCTGCGAGGGAAGTGAAACACAGTTTTCTCTTTGGTGTTTTCGACTTACGTATAGTCAGCAAATTTTGATGATTTATGGAATCCGCGTCTCGACCACCAGGTTTTTCGCCGAATATGACACGAGTTCAGCCGCGTCCAAATGCATCCAAGAATGGTACAATATCGGAGTCATCTATCCTCAGCGAACCTCTTTCTCGCCATCGGTCTGGAAAGCGAAATAATTCCACTTGAGCATATTCGCAAATGCCCTTAATTAAGAGCCGCACAGGTGCGCGCCGATGAAGTCCTTACGGTGGGCCAGGCAAGGCCACCCACGCCCCCTCCTGCCCCCTCCCGTCTCCGTCAGTCGGTGTTGGCGGTGTCCCATCAGGCGGCGCGTCAGTCGACGGGACAGGCGCCGTCAGCCGGAGGCGAGGCCGCGATAGAGACGCGTCAGCGGCGGCGGCGGCGCCGTGTGCGGTGCGGCGCGCGCCGCCGGCCCGCGCGGCCGCCCGGCGGCGCGGCTCGTCACCGCCTGACAGGGCGGCCGGCCACCCCCGGCCTGCACTCGCCGGCCCTGACTGACAGCGTGTTTGCTCGGCCCGGCCGTCGGTCGGACGGCCGGGCGACGGCCGGGACCCGCCGCTTCCGCCACGGCCGGCCGACCCCGCGGCGGCTCCCCCGGAGGCCCGCGTCCCGCCGCGGCCGCGCCTCCAGCGGCGGCGACACGATGTAAACACGGCTAAACACCAATTAAACACGATTAGGCGCTCGTTACAAAGTGTGAACGCCGCGCCGCGCCAGCAGCGCCGGCGTTTCCGACGCCGCCGATTCTCGGCGAAGAACAAGAAGGGTTTGATTGGTGGGAACAGCGCGAAGACCCCTGCGGCGGGGAAAAACTCCGGCGGGGTCATCCAAGTGCAAAATCCACCCGCCCGTCGTCCGCGCTGCGGAAATGAATGGGGTCGCCCGGGTTTGTAGCTCACCGTCTTGAAAGCCGCTCCGTTTAGGCGATGCATATTTTCACCCTAAAGCCGATTTATCCGGGCCGATTAAACGATGCAATAACATCATTGTGCGTCCGGCCAAACAGATGGCCAAAGAGTGGCCGTGGATCTCGCGCCCGCGCAGCACCCCGGCCGCGGCGACAAAGCGCTCTGAGAGGAGGCATAATGCACAGGCGGGCGGGCGCCGCCACGACCCTGCGCGGTAAACCGGCTCGCCCCGCGCCCGCCGACAAACAGGCCCGCGCACCTGCGCTGTGTGGTCCGCGGCATAATGAAGTGGCCGAGCGCCGTCCGGATTAGACTGGCCGCAGCGCGGGCCGCGGCGCGGGCCGCCGGGCGCGCGTGACGTCACGTGACCGTCACGCCGGAGCGAGCCGGCCGGGTCGGGATCGGCGCCGGTCGGGGAGGTCGACGCGGGTCGGCGGGGCCGTCGCGCGCCGTTCTGCGGCGCCGGCGCCCGTCGCGGCTGAGTCGGCGTCGGCGCGCCGGCCGCCGCCGAAAGAAAGGCGTCAATTTCACGGGCCTTTTGGCCGCGCTGCCGAGGTCGTTTTAATCAGGGAGGCGCGCGGCCCGAGTCGCCCCATCAGGCCGGCGGCGGCGGGAGCAGTTTTATCCAGCCGACCGTCTAATAAGCTGCCGCCGAGACGTCGGCAGTTTTGTCCCGGCGACGTCTAATCAGACGGCGGCGACGAGATCGATCTGTCGAGCCGGGGTGCCGCCGGCGCCGCCGCTGCCGCCGCCGTGACGGCTCCCCCCGCGGTGCGACTCCGGCCGATGTACCGTCACCCGATGGCACCGCCGATCACGACACGAGGGCGTCAGGGTTCAGGACGTAACAGGGTGGATGCGAGGTGTGTGCGTGCGCGTGCGAAAGGAATGAGAATTCCGCAGTCGGTGTTTTCGACTGCCGCCGTTACGTTCAGATTCTCCGGGAAATCGTTTTTATGGTGTAGGTGTTTGAAAGTTGTAGTGCAGCTGAATGATGCAACCATTTTATTACAAATGAACGTAATTTATTTGTCTCCAAAAGTAATTTATACTTATTTGATGGATAAGTACATTTATGCAACAAAGCCATTGAGCTTTAACGTATTGCCCACTTTCATTTCGGAATTGCATTTCTATTTACTATTTTGGCTATTCGCCAGACAAACGAAAACACCGACTTAATATACATTCGTTGCATAACCGCCCGATTTTGAAGCTAACAGATGCGTGCAATCCACGGAATAGAGCTGTCAATCTTTTCATAGTTTCCGTCGGATCTGACGCATAATAGCAAGCTGCCAAAGCCACTTATCTGTTACGATCAGTTAAACGCAGCCAGTTGGTGAATACTTCTTTCGGCTGCGTAGGTCGGTAATTCCTCATATTCCGTAATTTTCACCGGTCTGCTAAATTGGACGGTTTACGCGTGGCGCAGTTTCGTTTGTTTGGCATTTTCCTGTGAAGCAATAATAACCAGCTTTCCAAATGCTTGCAATTTGGCAACACCAACTGGGAATGTGTGTGGGATCTTCATGTTTGGTTCCCTGCCTTCGTCATCCGAACTATTACACAGTGAATGATGGTGGTGGTTTTGAAGGGGCAGATAATCTGATTTAGTCATGAACGTGTAGACACGGAATAGTGGTAACATTTCATGTAACGAAAGGTACAAAAGTCAACCCTTAGAGCAACGGTACGGTGGTGGTGCTGCCAATTAAACTTTATCCGCATGACGCTGCATGGAAAGAGAACTAGAAAACGCCTTTCGCCCCTGCTCGCTTTGCTTGTGCCACTTCTAGTTCTCCAAATATGTGACGTCACCATTACATGATTGAGCTGATCGAAGAACTGTACGGTGTGAAGAAACGACGTCCTATCTAGAACTCTTTCCGTCAATATGTAAGGGGCTGACGATCGCAATAAGGCCAAGAAAAAATTCCATTTTATCTAAAAATGGGATGTATTTTACCTATGTTGCCCAGCAATGCATTTAGACCAACTGGAGTTAATAGCCGTTGTGGATTGGATCGCCGTTTTGAGGTTACTGGATTTATAATGTTGTGTGTTTGTCATTGGCGTAGCCATCGGAGACGGCTTGTTCCTCCTTGAACAAGCTCATTTAAACTATGCTATCTCAACAGTAGATTTAAATTTATGAAATGCATTCCAAGTGTTTTAATTACAGGAGAGCTGGGATATGCTATTCTTGGGCGGACTTCACTTTCGTCAAACAACAAACATGCAGATGTCTCGTGATGTGTATTGCTCGGAACTTGTACCAGCGTGCGCACTATGAAGGACACCTGCAACGTTGACCATAAGCTATACCATTCTGTATATTACGCTATGACACACTTCTTGTGAGGAAAGCACGTCTCTTACGCAAGGTTACACGTCTCAAGGACCTGAGTATGCCAAACGCCAGACGTCATTACGGTACCAGAAGTGCTCGGTAATTTTTTGGGAGATTCCGATAAAGCATAGAAAAATAACTTGATGCTGTACCGCCTATCTTGGCGACTTCGTGGACGGACAGCAATGGAACTGAAGGTAGCTGCTCGTGCCCAGTGCCCGAAATTTACTAACTGAAGTTGTTCCTAAGACAAGACCCGTGAACGTAAGAACATAAGAACGTAACATAAGAACGTAAGAACATATGGCTAATGCTAAATTTCCAAAAAGTGGTAAGTCATGGTCACCGGCCCTGTTCCTACCCCATGACAAAAGCAAATCCAGAAAAGCTTTGATGAGTCAATGACCGTAAGTACGAAAATAATTATGCATAGATCAGTTTCCAAGAAAAATCATGGATTTTGCATTTTCGTAACAATGTCTGAGTATTAAAATGAACGGACCAAATGCAAAGTGCAACACAGAATATTCAAAACTTTAACATTCCCAGTAACTTTCACTGGATTCTCTTTGATGGTCATCTTAATTTCCTTATTACATTCTATTTTGTCTCTTGCTTGTTATTTTACTATTTCTTACATATCATATTCGATTTTTTTTAATGAGGAGGTAAAGCTAGATAGTGCTGGGCGTCCAAGAGTCGAACTATTATCACGCAAACGTTTAAAATGATGCTCACTAGCCAAACCTATCGTCAAACACACGCACAACATGGATTATGGATGCACCCATGATTTGTGTTCGGCGGGAATTTTCAATTTTTGCTTCATTTTGCGCAGTATTCGATTTCTGAGGCTGAGATATTTTTCTGGCACTTCAGCATCACTAACTACAAAATAACTAGATAAAATTTACAAACACAAGCTAGCTCCTAAAAACATGCAGCCCCTAAAAAAATACAATGCTAGCTACCAGCTACAATTTAAGACTAAAAACGCATTGAACGCCCGAAAAACTAAAGTTCATCTGTTGTTGCTCATCTGTTTAAATTAGCTGCTCGGATAATCTTTTTCTGATGGTGCTGATTTAAAAAAAAACCCGCAAGTGATTTGTCCTGGCAGGTGACCACCACCTAGTCCAGGATTTTCCTTGCATTTGCTCCAAAAGTACGTATAATCAAAGGCGCATCCAGGAAGGGGGCTTAGGGCTCTGGAGCCCCCCTTAGAACGGGAGAGGCCCCTCCGGCCCAAATCCGGGACCCTACCGCGCGAAGGGGTCATGGATTTGGGCTGGAAGATGCCCCTCTGCGCTGTGGGAGGAAGGGTTTCTTGACTATCCTGCATTAGGGCCCCTCGGGCAAGGTGCACTACTAGTTGGGACCCTTTAAAAGAAGGGGCTACTTGCTAGCTACGGTAATTTTACTATCTAAGTGGTACGGCTAGCATACGAAGGATGTACTTAGCCTGTAAACAGGGTTCCTGTCGGCTTATAGACGACCCCTACCGGCCTCTGAAGGGTCATTTTCCGGCCTGTAAAGGGGTCCTGTGTTACCCCGCAGATGGCCCCCTGAAAACATGTGAGGGGCCCTTTAAAGGGGTCTTTTACCGGTTTGTAAAGAGTTCTCCGTTGGCCAGCAGAGGGGCCCCTGTTGGCCTGTAAAGAGCCCATTTTCGGACCATTAGGTGGCCCCTGCCGGCCTGTAAACCATGACCTGTAGGCCTGTAAAGGGTCAGACTACGGGCCTTTAGATGGCCCACTGCTGGCCTCTAAAGGGTCTCCTACTGCCAGCTCTACAGGCCAACGAGGAGTAACCTGCTGACCATTAAAGTGACC
The DNA here is from genome assembly GCA_030062745.1 of Capitulum mitella. Taxonomy (NCBI): domain Eukaryota; kingdom Metazoa; phylum Arthropoda; class Thecostraca; order Pollicipedomorpha; family Pollicipedidae; genus Capitulum; species Capitulum mitella. Next base: position 5,169,795 of record CP099841.1, on the reverse strand, counting down.
TTCTGTTGGCCTGTAAAGGGACACTCTACTGGCCTGTTGAATGGCTCCTGGGGGTTTGCAGAGTAAAGTATAGCTGACCCTGTAAAGACCCCTAAGCTGGCCCCTAAAGGGATATTGTACATCCGTGAAGGAACCCTTACAGCTTCCGACCTGAAAGGAGGGTTCATAGTGTCCAGTAAAGTGGTCCCTAGCTGGAGGTACAGGGGGCCCTGGCTCGTTAAAAAGGCACCCGCTGGCCTGCAAACAGCATGGGACCCTTTTATCAGCCACCATGCTCTCTCTGCAGCAAAGGAACACTTCCTGACTTACAAAAGAACCTGTGTCTAGTTGTGAGGGAGGTATCTGCAAACCTATAAACAACATGAACCCATTTTAGAGATCGCCATATCCGATAAAAATTTTGCTACGTGACATTCTGTAACAAACTGAAGTTGATGACCATAAAAGCATTTGAAAGGGGACAGTTCTGATTGAGTTTTTCAGTTCCATGAGACGTGCGTTTTTGTTGTGTTCTCATATATATATATATATATATATATATATATATATATATATATATATATATATATATATATATATATATATATATAGGCGTGTGTGCGTATGCATGTATATCTATTCACATTTTCCGGCTGTAAAACATACACAGTACATCCGAGCGAGGATGCCCTTTGACGCTGGAGACCCCTGGCCAAAGGTCTACCTCCCCTTCCCCCAGAAAAATCCTGGGTCTGTCGATGCGTTTAATAGCCGTGCATTTTGATAGATATACAAGAATGCTGTAGTTCAGGGGCATGCAATTTAGAAATGAAGATGAGCATTAGAACTACACAGATATACCTAAAAGACACGCCTTTTTACGTTCAAGGTACTTTGAGGCTTTGGCAAACCGAGTCGTCTGGTGGCTAGAGTATTGCTTGAATGTCCCATTGCCGAAAAATACGTCATTACCCGACAAATACGTAAAGTCGCTATGTTTAAAATACCGCTTGTAAAAGGAGCAGCAAATGACTAATGTGGCACCTTTGTACGTAACTTAAAAACGAAAACATGAATCTAGCAGAAGAAGTAAAACCCCGTAAGTCAAAAATCTTTATCAACCTTAAATTGCTAATTTCAACCCAGCAAGTGAGGAGTTTGCTTTGACAGTGCAGTATGACCGACATACTTGACCTCGTGTTTGTATCATAGTGTAATACAAAAACGAACTTGTTTGGGGATCTTGAAGCGTTTAGGAATATCTGCACCTTCAGTTTTCAGATAGTTTACATTAGGGCTATGATAATGGCTGAGAGGGAGCCGTATGAAATCTGATTCGGTTCTAGTAACTCTCGGAAATTTGCCATGCAGATATACGCTGCATCTGTATTATGGATGGCTTATCGCATCACTTGCGGTTTCGAACAATGTCCACCTCGCCCGGAAAGGATCAGTTATCTGACCACACTGTGGGATTAAATGCACTCAGAAGATCTCCAGTGTGCGAGAACAGCCAGTGCGACTGACGCTCCATAACAATCTATTCCTCCCCTTTGCATCTCCATAATTCACGTCATTCCACGGAGACCGCACCCCATTGATCTTCACGGAAGGCACCACTCCTCACACTGAGCGATGCTGCGCCACCCCACCACCCCCCGAGCATTACAGTCTGACGAGTACCTCACCCATAATTCCAACGAACTGCATCACATACCTCTTCTCTCTGAACGCTACCATACCCCGTCGTCGCCTACCCGAACGGTACTTCACCGATTCCCCTCTGCAGCGCGTCAGTTGGCTGTCAGTGATTACACAGACGGCTCACTCGTAAAATATTATATCCCGCTTGTAATTAGATAATAGCACACCGTGCAGCTTAAAGATGTGATGCACAAATAACTTACAAATCGTTAGGTGATGTTCAACAGCTAATGGCATGGATAATGTGCGCTGTGCCCGCTTAAAGCATCGCGTACTCTCTAATAAGAGCGAGTTTACGAGCACACCCGATTATTTGCTTTTGGTGAGGTGCGTCGGAGAGCATCTGCACTTAATTAGTGCTTCGGAGTGTTTGATGTGATTAGGCGCGGCGCCGGAAGGTCAGCATGACCGCATTATTAGCATTAGACGACGCCCCAGGGCGGCCGGCTGGGTTGAGTCGTCACCGCCGGCGTTGAAAGCGTCACGAGGAGATGATTGCGTGCGCGAAGCGACGTGGTCGCGCCCCAGTTCAGCCTCGGAGTGATGATCTCAGTCTTGGCTTATTCTCAGTCACTCGCAAGATGAAAAGCCCTATCCCTGTCCATTTTCATTCAAAAACCATGAGCTTTGTTTCGTCACATACAGCACGTCACTTGAATGTCACTCATGCACCTCTTGAACCGTTCCTTCGAATGGTAACAGTAGACTGATAAATACATAGACTGGTGATCGTTTTCTGCAGTGCAGGAGAAAGGACGAAATAGAGAAAGAAAAACAACGATAAAAATGTGGAGTACTTTCCACCTTTATTATGTTGTCATTGTCGCGTCGTCATTGTCCAGTGTCAAACGCACTGGAGACATGCACTCAATGTCAGCTGAAACACTTTCCTTTTTCCCCAGATATGGGATGATGACTTTTTTGTGGTCTGCACAGGCAGGTGCAGAACTCTCGTTTACATTTTTCCCTAGATCCTGCTTATCTCCAAAGCTGCACCAAAAACGAGGAAACATGTTTAATCCACAAGTTCATTTAAGACTTGCATCTTTTGTCAATCAGCCGTCATATGTGATTACAAGAGTGAATCAGCCCAATGCGATCGACCTTGCTAACTGCTGAAGTCTACTTCGTCCCAGGTTCTTGGAATTTTAGCGTGGCCAAACATTGGAGTTTGTTGCGGCGTACTCGCACTGGATGACGTTTCGTTGAAATAACCTTTGGGAGTTAGTATCTTGACAGAGAGCACTAAACATTAGACGAACTGAAGCGGTCGCCCACTTATGCCTTCGGCTTCGTTTTATTTTGGACTCAGATCTATAAAAACGAATTTAAAGCTTCCTTAAGATGCCGGAGCTCTTGTTACGAGTTATAAATTAAGCATCTGACTGTGTGGATCGTAAAAGACACGCCTCGGAGGCGGGCACCGCGGTGGGAGAGCGGCGGGCGGCAAGGCGCCGGTCACAGGTGCCGCGGCACAGAACACTATGACACAGACCTGCCACTCGCCGCTGCTGCTGCTACTACCGCTGCTGTTGATGCTGCTGTTGCTGTTTTTGCTTCCGCTGCGTCTGCTGCTCCCCGTCCGGTATTACAGTCGGTCGTCTGGGCATTGTCCCCACCGCCGATGTTGCTCAATGCAGGCCGGCAGGAGTCGCCACGGTCCGTCACGGGTCTCCTGCGGCGCTGTTCTGTGCTGCCGGGAGGGGCCGCCGGAGTCCGTCACGGATCTCCGCCGGCGCTGTTCGGGGTAGACCGCCAGGGTTTGCCATGACCCGTGGCAAAACTGTTCTGTGCAGCCGGGAGGGGCCGTCACGGGTCTCCGGCGGCTCCGGACTTCCCGTCGGTCGCGGTCGCGCCGGCGGCTCCGTACCCGGACCTGGACGGCGGCCGGGCGTGGCGCCCGCTGTGACTCGGCACCTGCGCGGAGGCCGACCCCAGCCGGCTCCGACACGGCGGCGGGGTGAGCAGCCGCTCTGGCCGTGGGTGAGGCGGTACTTTGGTTCCGTGAGCTGAGGGCTGACTGAGTATATAGCGGTGTTTTGAATTTTACTGGCCTATCCACAGATTTGACTACTCTACAGGGTCATGGAAAACGAAGGAAATTTGAGTGCGCGACTTCCAAATTAATCACGACATACGGCAAACATCACACGGGTCGGAGAGGGTCTTTCGAGTTCCTTTGCAAAGGTATTTCTGGCGTTATTGCTCTGCCCACCAGTAGGCCTGTATTTAATGGCCGTCCTGTTTTCAACACCCTTGGTGGCTTCACCGTAACCAACCACGGAGCGCAGACGACAACCGCCCCGCGACTCCCACAGCGTCGCTCTCGCGTGCCCCGCAGCGCGGCGCCGCAGACCGGCGCGGCCGGCCGGCTCCGTTCGTGCTGCACCCTGCCCGCTCGGGGCGAGCTCTTCCCACGGCGCGGCCGGCCGGGCCCGAGCGGGCCGGGGCCGGCCGTGTCGCCGCCGCCGCCGCGTGCAGCCCGTCCGCGTGGCCGGCCATTCCCACGGCGGCGTGACGGCCGGCCGTCGGGCGGCTCATCACCTCTCGCGCCCGCCGCCGACCTAATGACCACACACCTAATGGCCGAGAATAAAAGTCCATATATAAACAAACGCGCGCCGGCGGCGGCCGGCGCAGATTGCCCGGCGTAATGAGTGAGCCCGCGCGTAAATATCTCGCCTCTGACGCGTAGCACCGTGCATACGGCTTGTTAATTCCACAGTTATCCAATTCCTTTATAATTTACACTTTCTTCTTTTGATACGAGCCGCGCGCCGAGGAAAAACGCGAATAAAAACCCGTCTAATATCTAATAATGTATGATAAGTCAGCGCGAGGCCCACAGGTGTGGTGCCGCGGGCCGTCCACCACCAGATAACAACACGGGGTCGGAAAAAATCCGTCCGTCCAACCGAGAGCCGTCCAATTAATTACACATCTGTAAGCCACAAAGGGTTGCGGCGGCGGCGGCCGCCTCTGAGCGCGCCGACGGGATGTCAGGAGGCGCGGGGCGGAGGTGTTGGTATTTTGCGCGCCGCGTAACAAATGGAATCTTTTATCCCGTCGGACGGCGCCGTAATGACCGAGCCACCCCTGACCGGGAATGAAATTAGGTTCTATTTAGAGGCGGCGAAGTTACGGACATCGCGGCCCGGATCGCGGCTCAGAGCCGCGCCATCGCTTACACATAATGATGCTAAATGGCGGCGCTCCGATCAACAAAGTAAACCGATAAAAACGACACTGGCGGCCATCGGTCATCGCGCCGCCGCCGCCGGCGCGCCGCCGATCGCCGCGCCTTAGCGCCAATCAATTGAATCGCGGCAAACGAGCGGCGGCGGCGCGGCCGATTTGTCGCGCACGCGAGCCGCCACCACATCCTGGTCGGGCGCGCTGGGTGGCCGCGCCGCCGCCGCCGCCGCCGCCGCCGCGCCGTTCCCGCGACGCGGCCTGCAAGGCGGCCTCCCCCGGCCGCCGGAAGCCGGCCGCGCCGCCGCCGAAAGCTGCCGGTCACGTGGCCGCGGCCGGTACGTCACGACGGCGGCCGGGCGGCGGCCCGTTAGCGGCGGCCGCGCCCGCCTGCACGCTCCGGCCGGCCGGCAGCCGCCGCCGCGGACCAGCTTCCCCAGGACCGGCGGCCGAGCCCGGCGCGTCGCGGACCGAGGACGAGAGGTCGCCTGGGCCTCGGACCGGGACCGCTCGCGTTCCGTTCCGAGGCCGGCCGTTCTCGTTCTCGTTCTCGTTCTCGTGCGCGCGGGGAGCGGCGGTGCCGCCGCAAATTGCGCTGTTGACTTTGTCGGCGCACGCAGACCGGTACGACGGCGGCGCGGCACGGCGCGGCGCGGATCCCTCGTAGGCGGCGAGCGGCGCCGGTCGGTCGTGCCGCTCCACCGCGTTTGAAGCGCCGCCGAGGCGGCGTGTGCCTCCCTATCCGCGCGGTCAGGCGGACACGCACGGAGTCACCTCGCGGAGACTGCGAGTCACCGGCGGGCCGGCCGGGCAGGTGTCACTGGCCGGTCGCTGTCGTCACTGCGGGTCGCCACGGCAGGTCGCTGCAGTCAGTGGAAGACACACTTGCCAGTCACTGAGCTCACACTGAAGCGATCGACGACATACGGAAAGTTGCTACAAAGAGAACTACGTGACACACCCTGAACAGCCCATACCGCGAATTTTTGGTTCATTGCCGTCTTCCGACTACACACTGGCAAGTTTCTCATTTAGTTCCGGCTCATGGACGACTGCGGTAGGTGCACGGTCATTCCCGGCTGGTGTTGTTGTGTTTATCGATGCTTTGTTCCGTACATTGCACAGAAACAGCACAGTCTGGCGCCATAAACAATTTTGTACACAATCAGCATGAGAAGGCACTACTATCCTGTCAGCAGCAAGGCTGTAGAGTCTTTCCTGGTGTAGGTGCCGATTTTGTGGCTTGTCCGTGACAAGGCAAGGAGTAATTCTCATATAGAATCCTTTCTTTTCCGGGCAATAAGTGTCTGTTACGCGGTTACGTTAATAGCCAATTCACTGCCGGGTGTAATGCTATAGCCTTAAAATGACTTATTGCACTTCATGTGCCGCAAAGAGACACTTACGGGCCATTCGACGCCGTCTGGATTGCTCCCTTACACAACAAATCATTATTTGGGTCAAGACTAACAACGTTCTGTGGGGAATGGTATCTTTTCAAACGTCGAAGAATCTTCAAAGACCGCGTAATTGTGTTCAAAGCCGCAGCCGCCCCCATCCTGCTTTCCCACGCCTCAAGAACGTGGCTAGCAAATATTTTGATTGCCTGTTTGGTCGTCTATTCTCATGCATATAGTATCCTCTACCCCTCACCCACCCTGGCGTCCTTCTTTTATTATCCCCATCGTATTGATCTGTTGGTTTTCTCCATTTCGGAGCCTACGCGATCCCGGATTCCTTTCGTCCCATTCTGGGAAAATAACAAAGCGGGTTGCGCAGTCGTTTTTGGCACAATGGCGGCAGGCCGGGGGGCGACCTTTCCCGTGCCGCCGCGCCGCCGGTCCATTCGCGGCGCGCCGCCATCGCCGCCGGAATCCATTCGCCGCGCCGCGCCGGGGGTGAGAGTGCGCCTGTTGTCCGCGGTCGGAATGCGCCGGCCGCCGGCCCGGTCCGGCGCGGAGCTGACGTCGCCGCCGACGGCTGCTGAGTGGGGACGGCGCCGGAGGAGCGGCCACGGCGCTGCGCGGGGTGACGAACTGCGGCCAGCAGGAGGCAGGCTGCTGCGTTCAGCGGCCCGCTCCCGGGCTGCGCGACGGCTCCTCGCCATTACGCGGGCAGGACCAGTCCGCACCGTGTCCGCTCTACGGCCATCGGGAGGCTCAGGACGAAGTCCTTCAGAGGTGCTCGACGACCGCGGTCGCCTGCGGCTGCGGCACCCTCTCAACGGCAGCTGCGGGCGGCCTGACCAGGCCCGAAGCCGCGGCCGGCAGCCGGCTGCCGGCCGGGTCGGGCGCCGGCGCCGGCCGGCGCGCGCCGCCCGGCAACGCCGGCCTCGTCCGGCGCCGGCGGCGGCGCCGGCGGCACGGGGTCGACCGGCCGGTGCGGCGCCCGCGCCGCCGGTTATATGACCACGGCGCCCGCGCCCTCTAATTAAACTATTAGTGGAAAAACACGAGCTATGCGCCGCTTAACACCACAATAGTCTGGACAAATTGCGGCCGGCGCGGCCGCGCTGCCGGGATGTGTAATTTGTTGCAGAATGAGAGGCGAGCACGTCAGCCCGGTGCCGGGCGCCCATATTTCCCGTGCAGACGTCTGCATCTGGTCGGCCGGACACGGAACCAGGAATGCCGCCCAGTGGCTCGGACAAGGCCGCAGCGCGATAAGCATCGGCGCGGGTGCGAGTTTTCGCCCGCGTTATGGCGTAATTCGCGTACGCACGGAATGCCGGCTGGACGCCGCAGCCGCGTCGCTTTAATTCCACCGGCCGGGGAAGTGCCCTTCTGTCAGATGGTAATGAGCAGTGGCCATAAAGATGTCCGTCGTATGAGTTTTATGAAGAGCTACGCCGAAAACGGCTTTTATCGGTGTCGTAATTGGGGCGGCGATTTGACGCGGCTCGTGCAGACCGGTGGCTCGCCGGAGTGACACAGAAATGGCCGGCCGGTCGCCGCAACCGGCGCCGAGTAATTAGAACCGAGCCTGTCCATGCGGCGCGGCCGGGACGCCGCCCTCCGCAATCAATGCGTCTTATTACGAGCCCTTTGTTGTCGGCCGGCCCGCCCCGCCAGCCCGCCTCTCATTGGCAGTTAGGTGGCGCGGAATTTGTAAACCCACACTTTGGGCGCGAAGCAAAGGGACGCCGCCTGGCCCCTGGCGGGCGCCGGCGAAAATATACGATCGGCCCGCCCGCCGGATTCCAGACATTGCTCGGCCGAAAATAGCCAGCGAATCATTCCCAGTCTTGTTTTGAGCGCAGCGGTAGATCGAAACACGTTCGTAACGGTTATGTGAGAATATCGGATTTTACCGACTTGTTATGGGACGCTTTGTAATTAAAGATTCGATTTGCATACCTGGGCGGCCGTAGCGCGGGGTACGATTCTAATTTAATGACTTCAGGCAGCAGATTGGCATCACTCCGCGGAAGATAGCGTTCGACAGTTTCTTCGGCAGAATGCGATGTGACAGCGTTCCTACCAGGCGCTACCAAAGCGCAGTAGGACCTACGCATACAGTAAAATAAGAACAGAATTGAAATGTTAAACTAAAGCTGGCAGTTTCCAATCTCGTTGTTGACTTTTATTGCACTGGGTCACCAATTATTCTTCATGATTTTACATGATTTAACATCTTTTTCATGCAATTTTACCGCAGAACACCGAATTCCAAGACACTTGGCTTTTTACGGCCAGTTTAGCTAGCAGTGCTCACCATTTTCCCACAAACTGGTTGTTTTGCTCGAAGCCTTGACAGAAACGCTTCATTCTAAAACAGCGCGTTTTGCACTACTTGTCGCGATGGCTACTCCAAAGTCTACTCTTTCGAACTGTCCCCTTCTGCGCCGTTTCAGCTGGCGGCAGTCCGATCCCCGGCTGGGCTGTTCGACCCGCTACAGGCTGAACCACTGGGCCGCCCCAGCAGCAGCGGCCGCCGCCAGGGAGACTCCTCTCGGCGGCGGCGGCGGCGGTGGCGGCGCCACGCCGGCTACCCAGGCCCGCCGCCGACCGGGGGAGAGGCGACAAACACAGAGACAAAGCGGCCCAGGCCGGCGGCGGCGGAGGGGTGAGGAAAACGGCCCGGAGAAAGTGCGTAAACGCAAGGAATGACGATAGACATCAATTGGCCGAATTGGATCGGGAAAAAGACGGCATGGGAAAAGTGTCTCAGAGGACTGAAGGAAATATGGAGAAAGTTGCGGTTAGGAAAAGAGAACATGATTGGAAAACCGTGAACGTTGGTAAGAGGGGGCAATGCGATTTGTGTTGGAATCGTTGTGTTCAGACAGCCTTTAAGGCTTGTGAGAAATGTGTTCTAGTTCGTCACAAAGCTCGAATAGGCAACGTAAAAACGGTTTTATTTAGTTACTGTTCGCAAATTTCCATGCAGTTCATGCAAAGCGACTATATTCGTTCGTGCATTTGTCTACGAACGTTCTTGGCCGCAAAAAGGCATTATTTACGCGGAGTGGTCCAGAGCAACGAGCGAATGCAATCATACAGTCGAAGAAAACCAGAATTATGAATGCTTGCTTACCGGCTTGGATGTAATTCACAGATATCTTCTGAATCACGGATAATTTTCTTGATCGATCGTTTTGGCACGAAAGAAAACATTTGAAATCAACGCAGTGCTTAACCCTATTCCCGGAGGGCTAGACGGTATGGCCGATTCCCGGCAGGGGGGGCGGATTCGGCCCCCCCCTGAGATCTCGAGAACTACTTATCCGATTTCATCGCAACAAACGGCAATCGATTTGCCGTGACGTGAACTACATTTTGATAAAAAGACATTTTCAAAATTTTGAAATTTGTGGATACAGGGGGGAAAAAATGTCAAAATGGGGGGGTACTTTTTGACTTCTTATAACTCCGTTGTTTATGGACCGATTTCGATGAAACTGGCATCAATCGAGAGATTATGAATAGGGCTTTTACCATGGGTATAAAAATATAAAATTTTAAAAAAAAAAAAGGGGGAAAAAAAAAGGGTTTCAAAAATAGGAGGATTAGTTTTCCAATAACGGAATGAACAAAAGAGGCCAAAACACTTTTTTAGCTTCTGCTAGTCATGTTATGCTAAAGAAGTACAAATCGCATTACAATGTTTGTATAATGTTAGCATAGGCGGTGCCAGGGACATAAAAAAGGGGGAACTGTCATGGTCACACGTTCTTCAGATCAACTTGTGACCTTTGACCTTAAATGACCTCCAGTGACCTTGGTGTCACCTGGAATGATGTCGTGTGCATTCATTATTATCTGTAAACGTTTTTAATCGATTAAATTCACTCTATTCCAAAAAAATTCATTTTTTGGCTTTTGCGATATAGGGTACGTGCACTGACATTTTAGGTCATAGCTCCGTGACCCGACCTGATATCAAGCTGAAACTTGGTACACAAGTAGAGGGCATCTTTCTACGTCATATATATTCCGGGTTTGGCATTTGAAAAAACGGCGCCGAAATTATTACGAAAAACCAATTTTGACTTTTGACCTTGACCTGACCTTGTAAAGTGACCTCAGATAAACAAAATTACATATGCACATTTCCCAACTATTTAGCTATATATTCATATAAAGTTTTAAGTTTTATCTTAAAAACTCTGTTTTTGGCAGACATTTTCCTTTTACCCTCAACATGGCCAAAAATGACCTGAGGTGCCTCCCAAAAACGTTGCCTGGCTCCGCCCCTGAGCAAAATAGAATTTCGAAATTTTGTCACGGCGCGTAGAAGGAATAGCTAGGAAAAGTCACCAAGTTTCGTGAAGCTGCGTTAAAAAGCCTGGAATTGGCAAGCAAAAAACCCGAGGGGGGGGGCGGATTCCGCCCCCCCCCCTGCCGGGAATAGGGTTAAAGCTTAAAGCTCAGTGCCTACACCCGTAATATTATTTAACAAACACGAGTAGTAACAAATGAGCTTACTCGGTAATTCTTAATGTTCTTGAAATGACTCAACGCAAATTACGTCAGGGAATCCCCGAGGAGAGATTACCGAACATAGAGCGCATCTGAAGTGAAATAACTGAACTATTCTTTGGGCCTACTGTTACTTTTCTGCTTTAACGTTACGTGCTCATGCTTCACAACCAGCTGCTTTTGTGCGGTTGTGCCTCTTCAGGTGACTTGGCTGGCACAGACCCACTCACTGTAGATGGAATAAATTCGCAGTAGAAGTTCAGTTATCTATACATGATCATAACTACGCATGTCCAACACTCATCAGCTAAGAGAAGTTCATTGAATTCAGCCTAATGACCAGTCATACGTCATGAGACCATAGAGAACTTTCCCAGGACGTTTATTTTGTACCATATATACTCAATTAGTATCGAACATTGCGATGTAAATTTAAAACTGAGAGCACTTTGTTTTTCTGGCGTAGTTTAACTAACGCAGCACAAGGTTTTTGTAATGCATTATGTCACTCGTTCTTGCCTTCTCTTCAATTGCTGCTACTTTCACTTGGATCGTCGCGATTCAGTCGCGATGCTTTCACTTGGATTATACGCGAATCTTAACAACGAACAGTCCGTCATAGTCGATGAAAGTGTCATTCCAGTTTTTGTGGTGTAATGCGTCGTTTTCTTGAAAACGGGACCTGGTGGCGGGCTCGCGTGCAATATTCATAAAACCTAATGCCGAATTACTATCGAGCCGACACCCTGAATAGGGCGCATAAATAACCGAGAAGCCGTCATCGTTTTATAGCCAAAGCATCATGTTCTGTAATGAAGGTGCTTTGGCGGTCCTGTCTCGCCGTTAAATCTTCAAATGAGAGGTGCTGGTTACACTTTGTTTTTAAGACATCCTTACGACGGCCGTTACGGCTTATATGGTGTAAAGTGGCCATAAAAGTCCCCGTGAAGGCCCGAGTCGATCCGGCCGGGACGGACGACCATTCACAGTTCGTCCGCTGGAGGTGCCTACGGTTGGACGGGCAGACCTCGCTTGGGGCGTGCTGGTGCTGAAGGAACCGGGCGTTTGGAGGCGCCGATACAGCCATGACAAAATGTGTTATCGGGCCCCGCAAGTGGATTTATATTTATTTCTGGATCGATGTCAACGTTTATATGACATGGAGTCGTTTGGCTGCATGCTTCAAGTAAGCCTTATCCTTCCAGGGGCGTACCTCGTTCAAAGGCTGCCAGTGTGACTGTTTATCTCCACGCGCGCTGCGGAAGAGTTCTGATCCGAGACTGCGCATGGATGCTGGCCTGATCCGGACCGGCGTCGGGTCTCCTGCCCGGCCGGTGGGTGTAACATCTGCCAGGCAGTGGGCGTCGTATTCATGAGTGGGTGAGGCGTGCACAACAACACAACGGAACGTTCACGCCTCCTTTGTCTAGGCGTTTAAGCATTCATTATCCTGCCCACCGTTTTCATTAAAGAACATTTTTCATTGGGACCTGCGCACTTAAGCTTATGATAAACTTTTCCGGGTATGGGGCACACATTCCCGGCTAAAACTGCACTAATGAACTAAATCTATGTGTCGGAACCGTATGCCCATGACAAGACCTACACTGATTAGGGAAAAGAAAAAGTTTTTCTTATTGTGGCCAATTGCAGGTGCTCGTTGGCTTTAATTTGCCGTGCTCTGGAACAAATACGACTCAGCCCACATACATCCTCTTAAACACTTCACGCTGATCTAAGTACTGTGTGCGGAGTCGCCAGGATCTCAACGCCTACTGCAAAGCAGTTGACGTCATTTAATCAGTTAATCACACTGCTCGTCAGCTGTTGCCGCTATTGTGTTTCGTAGTGCTAACCAGAAGATGGCGGCCAGTTATCAGAAGGTGTGACCTGCCTCAAAGGCAATCGCAATCGCTAATGCCGCGATGCCTTTTTTGATATTATTTCTAGACGATATTTCTGGATATTTCTAGAATTTTTTTTTGTTTATAGACACAGATATTTCTAGACGAGTCTGGCTCCGAGGGAAGCGTGGCATTTTGTTGCCACGTAGCACCGACTTTGGAGTGTGTGCGGCTATAAAGATGTGATGTGTAAATGAAAATCTCGTGTAGCACGGAAGGCGGCAGAGGAATGAGGCTGAAAACGTATTCGGTTTGTAGCAGACATGGTGCGGAAGAGAAAACAGCTTTGTGCACTTTCCACCTCTCGCAAAACTAGCTTCCATCTCGTAGCCATTGTAATGCCAAGATGACTTTGCTGCTAGACTATAAGTCAACAAATGAAAGCCTCAACTTCTTAGGCAATAAGAATGCGCCATTCAGTCAAGCACCAAAAAAACCGACTATCAAAAGAATTCATGCATTGTGTGCGCAATCACTCCGAATGGTACAGATAGCTCTGCTGCAACGAGCTTCATGGGGAAAGCTTCTCATCTGGTTCATCTACTCCTCTTCTTTTCAATAGCCGGCGCTGGAGTGAGCACATGTCTCAGCCTACACCCTCTCGCGCACCCGCCACATACCCGTCTCAAATGTATCTGATTCATCTCGCCTCTGCCATCAGTGGCACAGAACTCCAGTGGAAAGCGAATAATGAAAAGAATAACAGGGTCCGCGCGTATAAATCAAAACGGCGCGCAGGGTAAACAGGCCGGACAGGTGAATGCAGGGAAGCGCGAGAGGACAGACGAGAAGAATGGCCAGAAAAACAAGAAGTCGGGGGCGCCGCGGCGAGGGCCGTGTTGGTAAAGATGTCAATGCTTATCTAAATGTATCGGTGTCGCGCCGGTGCAGGGGGGAGGAGCGGCTGACACACTGAGCCGACTCGTGGGAGACAGGGAGACGCCGCCGGATGTGAGGGCCGGGGGACGACTGGACCGCGCGGCGCACCGGCCCGGGAGACGGCGGCGCCGACGCCGGCTGCGAGAGCGGCAACCGAGGACGGTGCTCTAATGTGTTCGGCGTGCTCCGGAACGCCACAGAAAACCTGACAAGCTGAAGTGGAGTGAAGTCGTGTGAAACTCAGGCACAGGCGGCTGCGAAAGGTCAGGGATGCTACGTAGGCAACAATGTCTGGGACCTGAGAGATGTCTGAGAGAGTGTGTTCAGAGAGTCGGAGTTGCCCAGTGGACAGCAGGGAATGTAGGTCGAAGACAGAGGTACGCTTGAGATGCTAATGGCGTCAGTGCACCAGAAATCTTAAAGGCTTTGATACACTAGAAATCATGAGTTTACTGTTCATACCATATGCGAAAAAACTTTATAAATCGGTGGCCTGACAAAGTAAGACCGTTCATAGTCAAAAGGAAAGGAAAAGAAAAAATGGTTGAGAGAAAGAAAGGGTTACTTAATGTCAAAGTTCGACATACACTTGATTAAACGAGAAATCCGGTGGGGAAAGGGAGTCCAAGTCCCCAAGTCTGCGACGAAATCGGTGGAACGTTGGAAATACCTACAACACATTTTTTATCAAGATTCTCTGAGCTGGACTCCTGCCAATGAGAAAATAATCAAGCAATTACGGAAAGAGGAAGGTTTATAATACTTCAAATATTTTTTATTCAGATCCCAAGACATCAGTCAGTTCTTGCAACAAACATCTATAATTCATCGATGACGACATGCGTGATATCAACCTTTAAAAATCATGCCCATGATAATATTTTAAATAAATCATAATCTTTAATAACGGTGCAAAGATTGCACGCAAACTATTCTCGTGATCAAAGGCGGGGATCGCATAAAAACGGTAACCATTTGTAACTGATGACAGGCTTCGCCTAGGTGAAACCTCGTCTGTCACTGGGCTCTGTGATGTAGTGGCACGTCATTTCGGCCCGTATCCGGATGGATGACGTAGGCCACCGTCACCGTCATCATGACACCTGCTGCGGCCACCGAGCCGTTCACAAGCAACGCCGAAGAACACAACCCTGCCATTCTCATCTCGTCAATCCTGGGCCCAGACCGAATCAATCAGCCATCACCTGACCGATCGAGAGCCTGGGCCCCGCCAAAAAAACTGCTGACCCTCGGGTCAGCGGCTGGGCCGGCCGGACCGGTCGGCCTGCGACCCCCCGCCGCCGCTGCACCGCTCCAATAACTGGGCACCACGCCGGCCGGCGCCGCCCTCCTCCGTGCCGCCGCCGACCGGCCGCGCGGTGGGCGTCGAGGTGAGATGTCCCGCCGCGCGAGCGTGATGTTTACGCGATAGCAGTTTTTGTTTGTTACAGATTTGCCTCCCTCGGCGCCCGCGACGGAGCCCCGCCAGGCTCGCCAGCCGGCCGGACAGTTTCAAAAGGAAAGTTAATAGCCACATCCAAATGGAATTCAAGTGGGATAAAAGCGGTGCACGCGCGTTGATTTGCTGGGCACTCGGGACGGGCCGATAAAATTGCGTGAAATTAGATAAACCCTTTTCAATCGGGCGGCGTCGTCCGGCCGATGGACGCAGCACGCCCGCCGACGCGGCGGCGCGGCGCGCGGCGGCGCCCCTTCTCCCGTCAACAGGTGTTTAGCAAATCGATCTGGCGGCAAACATCCGTCTCCGTCCGGCCGGCTGTTTGCGAGATTTTTTATCTGGCGCGCGGCCGGCTCCCCGCCTTTCAGCGGCGCCAAATGGGACATTCCTTTGTGGCGGCGTTGCCAGACAGTGTGGTGCCGGCCGCGGCGCGGGCCCCGCTGCGAGGCGGCGCCGCCGGCGGGACGCCGCGGACGCCGGGCCGGCCGCTGACCCGCCGGCCGGCCCGAGCAGACCGAGTGGCGCGCCGCCGCCGCCGCTCGAGCCGCCGCCGCCGCCCGAGCCGCGCCAGCCTCGGTCGCTCCGTTTAAATTAATCCACGGCCGCACGCTTAGCGGATTCAAGGAAGCGGACGGCCCGGTGAGCGTCGTTAATAACTGTAACTGGCCGAGAGTGTGTCAGGTGAATTTTACCAGTAGCTGAGAAGCCTATCAATTAATGCGGCGTATATGCTTTACATACCGTATCTCGAGTCGATAGCTTATGCTTATTCAGGTCTTCGTTCGAGATCGGGTTGAAAATTGGAGATAATTACAATCATCCCGAGACACTTGGGAACCTAAAAGCCACCCTATCGTTGCGCGGAGTGACCACTGCCTGGTCTGGCCGGCGACCCGCTAATTTTCAATAATTTACGGCGATTATCTCACGAATTTGACATCGCCTACCGATCATTAGTGCTCAGCGGCCGCAGACCGCACGTTTTATGGGGTCGGCTCGGCGCGGCTACCTGCGTTCAGCCGTGCCGAGCTGCTGACCGTCGGCCGGCCGGCCGGCAGCCGCGCCGGTCAGTGCCGGGCCACAGTCAGCGCCATCTCTGGAGCGTGCGGCGCGGCTGCATAGTGGCGCGTCACTGTTGGCCGGTTTTTCTGTCGGCACCCCGGCACCCGTTGACGAAGGGTAGCTCTGCTCTCATTAAAGGGTAATGGAAAAGCTTCAGAAAGATTGATGAAGCGCGCGGCCTTGGAGGCGGCGAATAAGGCCATTGATTGGGACCGGCGAAATCTGTGTGTGTATGTGTGTGTGCTTCGGGTGTGTGTGACTGAATGCCGTGAGGCCGAACGGAGGGCTTTGGTAAATAAGTCGGAGTAATTTGTTGACCCTCGTAGAAAGATATCGGCAGCCCAGAGCACCTGCTCAAGATGTGTTCCCACGGTTGGTTAAAAACAAAGTAAACAGTTGGCGTGCTCATGGACCCTGCATGCAATCATGAGTCGGTACTTTGGACGCTTCACAGCAGCGCAAATGGTTATGGCGCCTATTGTTCAAGTGGCTTGGTGAGTTGCCGCCGTGCAGCCTGATGAGAGTCATTTGATGACCGTGGCCGGGCGATAATTTCCTGTTGGGTGCTGAAATGAGGTCGTCACAGAATGTAAGACGGTTTCTCATTTTCACACGAGTCTTGGTTCAAGCCACTCACCCCCACATTAGGCTCCTCAAGTAACTCATTTGCAGTTCAACTTGCTTGCATCCCCGCATTTGACTCGTGCTGCAGATTCCATCTCCGCAACGAGACCAGAATACCCAACGGCTCCATAATGAGAGAACTTCAGGCGTTGTAGCCGGTGGAATTAATCCGTGCCGTACGTCCCGCTGCTCAAGGCGGTGGTAGGCTCTTCCACCAACTGGCTCCAGCATTTTGGTTTTCTTCCGACCTTTGTTGTGCTCTCGCCTTCTTTACCGCACAATGTATCCCCGACCTTCTAAATATCGCCGCCTGTGTTAAATTACAAAGGTTCAAACGTCTTCAATGGCTCCCCGGTGTCTCCACATAAAATACCCGCTGGGTCGTGTCACGCTCGCTCTGCTGCGCCCTTGTCGCTGCGGCCGCGACGGCGCCGCGCCGACGGCCGGCTCCCGGAGCCACGTCCCGCTCTCGTGACGACAAATTCGTCACGCCGCCCCGCCGCCGCGCCGGCCGGTCTCAAACCAAATAATAACCACATTCCAAATAACACTTTATGGGGCGTGCGGTCGCATTCCGAGACCTGTTTATTTTCCGCCATTTTTGGGTGTAAAATCGCTTTGAGCCGGGCGCGGCGGCCTCCTTTGAAGGTCGCCATGGGCGCTCGGTGGCGCCCATTCCGAGCGTCGGCAATTCATTGTGACTTCAAACAAAAATAGCGCTGCAAGTGTCCAAATTGCCGCTCTCAGGTGTTTGGCCAGCGTTGATCACAGGGCGAGGCGGCGGGCCGGGTCACGGCTGTCAGGCGCCGGCCGCGCCGGCAGCCGGCCAGCTGGCCCATCCCGGGCCGTAACTGGCCTAAACGGCGCTAACCCGCCTAACGCGCCGGCCGGAGAGGCAGAGCGGGCGCCGGGGCACGCGGCCGCCAGCCCGGTAAACAGGAGAGCGGACGGCGGCCGATGCGGGCGCCGCCGCCGCCGGCCGGCTTATGTTGCGCGGTCGCCATAAACGCCGCGCGCGCCAGATTACGGCGCCGCCTGTTTGTGCTGCCGGCTGTCGACCGGCCGCCGGCGGCGCCTCCCGCACGGCCGCGCAATCGCGTGTCTGGCCGGTGATAAGTCTCGTGCGTAGGGAGCGCGGCGTTTCCGTGAGCGCTGGCGCTGGCTGCATGCGAGACCGTTTTTCGACGAAGTCTGAGACAGAGGAACTCGGCGAACGCATGGGGCGGACCAATGCAAGCTAGAGTCAGAGTCGCACGCTCCGTGTGTGGAGCACCACTCCCGACAGAGAGTACCGCGAATCAAGCACGCGTACCGCCAGATATTAGGTCTTTAGTTGCCCTGTGCATCACCAATAAAGGCTGTTCGTGTATCCGCCCTGCCCGACCACACAATGAGAGCGTTTTGACGGGCAGTCACGAGCTTGATTTCGTCCGGGCACCTCCAGTGCGAAGCTTGATGAACGAGCCGGCGATCCCATCTAGTCCCGACCGGCATTCGTCTCGTTCCAAACCAGGCGTTCCCGAGACAGGCCGGCTATAACGTGCAGTCACGAGCTTGGTTTCGTTCGGGCGCCTCCGCTGAGGAGATCGCCTGATGAGGGGGCTGGAGATTTCATCCCGCGCGGGCTGGCGTCTTGGTCCGTTCCGCCGACAGCGGGCGCCGCGCCGCCAAAGCCCCGTCAGCCGCCTGATTTATACATTTTGACGCGTGGATTACGGCCCGACGCCGTAAAACGCCAGATAATGTATGCCGCCGCGTAATTGGTCGTCGGATGTAATGGTGCTTGGCAATCATTTGGTAGAATCTCTCACATGTAATACGGATGACCGTGCGGGCCAAATTACACGAGCCGGCGTCACATTAGCCAGCTCCCGGCCGCAAATTAATCCGCTATCTGTTATTAGCAGCGTTATCAATCAAACGGGACCCTCCCTTCCACCGGGTTGACCGGCCGGTGGCGGGTCGAGGAGCAGCGAGATCACCCGGTCGGGTGACCTGGGGGCCAGCTGTCAGCGGGCCAACGCCGTCGCGACGCCGCGTGGCCGGTTACGCGACAGGTTACCGCGGTCGCCGGCCACCCGCTCTCGAGATTCCTGAGTCGACGACCAGGCTTCGTCGCGGCGAGTCGGGATCGGAGCTGCGCTGCTGTCTGGCATCCACCTTGTTGGCGATGTCTCACCGTTGTGTGGCTGTTCTTTGCTGGGTGCTGGCAGCCTGTCTTGCATGTGAGTACGGTGGTCGTGTGATCCAAGCAGATGGTCAATGGCCGTTATTAGACAGCAGAGTATGCACGAATTGCACCAAGAGAATAGTCGGAGACATGCAGCAACGAAAGCTCAGGGTTAAAACAGTTGTTGCAAGATTATTATTTGCCCTATGTATACGACATTTCCTTACGATAATCTTAAAGTTCTCGACTAATTACAACACCAGCCACACCAAAGAAAACTGCAATCCAGACCTCAAGGAGCACAAAGCGAAAGATCAACAAAGAGTAGAACCACGGATAACTTGTCGATACTTACGGAGATATTACCAGCACTGAAGTGACGATGAGCGGTTGAAACATACTCTGACATGTTTTGGGTATGTAAATACCTAAAACAGGACGTGAGATAGTACAAAATGCGCATGGCATAACTACGTTGTTATCCTTGTGGTCGTGATGAAACTGCTGTAGTCCAAAAGAACATATAAGAGCGGAAACAGAGAAAGGTCATAATTACGAAGCTAGACATAAAAATACAGAGGTGACAGAGAGAAGAAGAGAGTGCACGAAAGAGAGAAGTTAGCAGGGAGAAAGAAAGAGAGAGAGAGGGAGTCAGAGAGAGAGAGAGGATTAAATCAGACCAGCGCTGTCATCGTCAGAGGATGTGTCTCCATACATCAGTGCGCTGATAACAGGCCAGTCTGCCGGCCGATCGCCGGCTCAAACGCCGCTAATTTCTAATTACACCAGCAATAATCACCTATTATTTCCGGGATGCCGTCCTGTTTGCACTGATCGGCGCCGGCCGGCCGCTCCCGGCTGGACGGGCCAATCGGCGTCGATCGCTGACTAACTGGGAGAAAATCAATTAGCGCCCTCGCAGGGGAAATGGGCCGAAATCTGCCGGGCGGCGGCGGAAGCGTGTAGCGCCCGTCAGCTGTGTAGAGCCGACCAGCGACAGCCGCGCGAGACTGCGCGTCGTTGCCGAATTTGTACGAGAGGTTTGGGGATATTGCCAGCTGACAGAGTGGTGCACCATCAGACGATTTTCGTTGTTTTTGAGCGCAGATGGAAACGAGTGATGCTCATACGCCTTGAGTGAAGCCAAAAGGTGATATATTTGGGGTCTCAGCATAGCTTATTTAGTTTTATTTGATAATGTGTAAGGTTCTTGACACAATGGCAGGTGAGATCACATTAACAGTTATTTATTTTTTTTTCTTCTGAAGAATCGTCTTTGGAATAAAACACTTTAAAATCGGTTAACGACGGAAAGAGACCAATGATTTTTAAACGGAAGCAAAATCAAACATGAAAGTAATCAACCTCGGATTTCAAGATGACTTGTGGAATAAATTAGGTTTTCTCTGATTCCTCTTGACTGAGTACCTCTTGATATACCTACGACAAACTTTGTGATCTAAGGTTAGCAGGTGTTCAGCATTGATCACATTTTTCGTAATAAATAGAATGCACAATCAATATAACTGCCACCAAACACATTGTCATTTCACCACTCAGTTCTAGTGAGTCGTGAAAAATGTTGCCTTTTGAGAATCTCTTCCCCAGACAACAGGTGCTTGCTTATCTCCCTCTCTCTCTCCCTCCCTCCCTCTCCCTCTCCCTCCCTCCCTCTCCCTCCCCTCTCTCCCTCTCCCTCTCTCTCTCCCCCTCTCTCTCTCCAGCTTGTCGTCCGCTGACGCCGTCCGTGGCGGAGCACAGCGGGACAGCCGGCGGTGATGAGGAGACGGGGGAACTCTGACAGCCCAGCCGGTGTCTCTGCCGCCGCCGTGACAGCGCCGACGGCGAGCGATCGTCGACGCCGACGGCGGCACACCTGCCCTGTCGGCGGCCGCCGGCCGGCACCAAATCACGGCGCTGACGGCGACGAGGCTGCGTGGCGTCGATTTGTCAGGCCGTCGCCGCCGACGTTCGGGCGGAGTGGCGTCGCGTTAACTGACAGCGTCGACGATCTCATGTCCGCTTGGAGGGCCTGCCGATCCGCCGGGCCGCCTGCCTTTGTGGGAGAGCGGAGTGGCGTTGTCATTGTTTCAGCGCCGTTTGGTCGATCGCCTCGAAACTGGCGCGGCGCGTTCGTCGATGAGGCCAAAACGTTGCGCGAGGCGCTGACGATGAAAAACGCGCTCGCTTCTCGTCCTTGTATTTATATTTGCATTCTGGGGCCATCTAAAAACACATGTGATTCATTAACTCCATGGAGTTTTACGACCGTCGGCTCAGAAGAAGAAACAAAAAGACCGACGAATAATCGCCGGAATAAATTTTTAGGACGTCAGGTGAACGGCTTCGAGGTGCCAACAATAACATTATGCATCCTGCCACCGATCAACTTCAGCGCGGCGGGAAATTGCAACCGCGAGTGCTGATCTTATCGGGTCGCCTCCACGGACTGAGTCTGGTCGGACTGTCGGACCCCCCTGCCGGTCTGCCCCCTAGTTATGACGTCATGAGAAGGTGGCCAGGTGTGAACTGACCGCCGAAGTGCCGGCCGGCTCTAGGAAGAGTCCGAACGGATCCTGAGGCCGTGAGGCTATGAAGCTGAACTGTGCTTTCAGATTGGGGAAGGGTGGGGGCCGTCATTACCAACATGCAGCGTATCGAACTGAACTGGATCATTTGGCTGGTGAGAAGCAGGATCGACGTGATAAATCCCGAGCTTACCAGTCGGTTCTCCTAAAAGGGTGTTGTGTTGCGGTGAGACGACAACTTCTGCGACGCCGCGGGTCGTCTTTTCTGTCTCTTCCCGTCTTCCCTCAGCGGCCCGTGGGCTCACCGAGCCGCAGTATTTGGCCGTCTAACGGAACTGACGCGGCTGTCCGCTAACTTGTTAAGCCGCATTGCTGACGCCCCGACCATAAGCACGCCCAGGGAGAGGCCTTCTCCGTTACGGATCTGGAGTTGTGTGAATTCTCATCACGAGTTGTTACGGCGGACGGTTGCAGGTATGGATCTGCCTTTGATCTTCCCGTTTAGGGAGTCCCTGAGTACGCCCCTGAGCCGGGCTCGCTGGCGCGACCGGCCGCGAACCTGCCGAGCCTCGCTCTCGTGCCTCCTAGCCATTATTCAGGCCCGGGTTTTATTACTTGGTTAGTTGGCTTGATTTGTTGGATTTTGTAAAGAACGAAGGGCCACAACGGGAACACGTGAAAGCCTCGTAAATTCGGCAAAAGTGTCGACTAAATTAGGCCGCATGATTTGTCGGGCGAGCCATGCTTGCCGTCGCCGTAATGATGTGGAGTGGACCTGAATGGGAGGCGGGGCCGTGCCCTATGACGCCTGACACCGTTTGGCCGTCAGAACGCGCTCGTTTCTCGTCGTCGGCCGCCTGACGTGGGGCGGCCGGTCGCTGCACGACGTATGACGTTACTGCGCGAGAGATGAAATGAACTGCATTTCACGAGTGGAGCTCAGTTTGTGAGATATGCGTTGGGTGAGTGAGGGCAGCAGGATGAGACTTGGATGAAGGAAGAAGAGAGGAAATTTAAGGCAATTAATGCTGATGGAGGAAGATATAGTCTCATGCATTCCGTATAAAGAAAGCTGCAATCACGAAATTCGCGTCAGATCTTCCATTTGAGTCTGCCTTTGTCTGTGTCAGCCTAACTCGCAAGTTTCGCCAACTGCGAGATCTAGTGGACTACTGAAGAGGTACCCACAGACGTACTAGAGATCATGGAAGAAGGGCAAGCCACACAATGTTTTCACTTGAGCTTGAGGTGCCTTGGCGTATCCCTAGTTCATAAATCCAGTTGTAACAGAACACCTCTATATCGTCTTCCGGTGCTGCTAAGAAGTGTGTTCGACTTCTTGGTCTCCATAAATGTTTCGAAGGAGTCAGCAGTCACGACACACCCTCGTAAGTTCCCGTCGACGTCGCACAACATTTACGTTTACCCGTCACACAGGGCCAACAGTGCTGAATACGTCCGACAATTGCCGTCGTCTTTCAAACAGGTCCTGGGAAGAAAAATGTGTGATGAAAAACCATGCCAGAGCTTCCAGGTCTTATTCGTACTCTGACGCAAACCGCGCTGGCGGTATAACAAATAAGAAAAAGACTCGTCTTAAACGACCAAATGGAGGTCTCCGTCATATATAATCCTGTGTTGCGTTGACAGCGCAGCAATGGCACAGAACACTGCCCAATCATTGGCAGGTACCTCACCGAGCTCCGTCCAGCTCCTCGTCACCAACGTAAGCTAACAGCTGACGACCTGCAGTTAGCACGCACCGTGAAGCCGACGTTCAAGATTTGCTCCTCGTCATGTGTACACAACACTCGCCACATACCACGTGCGACATCCGTGATGCACGTCACGTCTCACCCCTCGCGACTTGGACGGTTTGCGTGACGCCACGAAATACACCGGGGCACGTGACACCTGGTCACGTGACGACCTGAGGCGTCCGTGAGCCTGCTTCATTGAATCAGCCGCCTGGTGGCTCTGTGGCCCATCCCGGGTCTTACGAGAGTGAGTGGAGCTCTACTACGAAATCACGTTCAATACAGCCTCACAGCTCGCCGGCAAGTGTCAGAAAATGACGTGAACATGGCAGAACACTTGTGCCAGGCTACTCCCATTATTTTTCCCTTGCGATTGTGAGCGATTTTGCATTTGTCTTCGTCTTTCGTCAATGTTTAGGAGACGTTTGTATCTGTTCACGCCGCATCGCTCGCACATCAGGTGCATCCGGTATCAAAAGCAAAAGCAAGCATGAGTGCAAAAACACAATGCTATAGGTCGAATGCTGCATCTTCTGGTGTTCAGCCTACTCGTAATTACTGCAGATATATCCGTTCTCGTGCTGCACAAGTTATGCCTACAAACCCCGTTTGGATTAGCAGAACAAAGCAGTCATTCAGCAGTATACTGTCATTTTATTAGCGTTACATGTCACTACCAAACTTTGCAGTCGTTACGTACGTTTTGTAGGTAGTTTATTTGTAGCTAATGCGGACACACAAACACACATGATGTTTGCATCAAGCAAAATATTCCTCAAATTCAGGTCAATCATCCTTTTGATATTCCTGCTTCTCCTCACTGAGGTATTTATCGCCTAATTTCTAACCACTAAACTAGTTTCTTCTCCCTCTTCTGTTCTTTATCGCTCCATGTAGCTATGCCTTATCTCTGTATTATGTTATGAATTGAAAATGAAGAAAAAAATATTCTTCCCTTAAACCCGAACACACAGACCTGTAGCCTTTCGTAACTACTTCCTGATTACGTCAAGAAGTCTTTGGTCCTCGTAACTGCGGAAGTTATGCTCAGCATTGAAGCTCAGCGGCGTTGCCGTTTTCCATTGCTTTTGTACTATTATAACGAAATGTCACAAAGAGCGAGTGTATTACGGAGGTTGAAAGTTCCTTTTTGTCCTAAATGATTGATTGAAACAAACACATCACATTTTAGGGATTTTCATATTTTTCTGTTTTTTTTTGTCGTTTTGATCCGAGTGTCTGAAAGAGAGGTGTTCGGGATCGGAGCCCGTGCTAAGCAGAGTTTGTTGCATAGACTCTGACCCCTGTATCCGATCACGCAATGCCAGGTAACAGCTTATCTCGAGGCAAAAGTTTAACGTGCCCTTAAGTTTAGCGTGCAACACGACCGTGTGGTGGCCAGCATAACCCCATATTGGCCAGCTGACCCGCGGGCCAAATATCGAGCGCCGGGGCGACTCGAACCCGTCTGGCCAGTACGGGGAGACCAGCGCTCTACCAAGTAAGCTACCGATCACGGTAAACAGTAGCATGATGCTAACTAGCAGAAATTGCGTACAGAGCATTCTAAAGAGCATTTAACATCCCGTGCCGTCGCCCATCTTCCTCTCCATAAGCCGAGTATCTGAGGCAACTGGATTTCAGTCATTTCGTTTCTCGAAAAGAGGTTTGCTAACTGCCTCTGAATACCGGCCCTTCTCGTTGTTTTGCCGAGGCCGGCCGTCCCACGTACCAGCCAGGCAGTGACCTCTTCCTTTTGATATTGCCTTCAGAGCGCTCGGAGACCACCTCAGTCAGCAAATCTGCTGCTTGGTCGTCGAAAAGTAACTGCTCAGAATCAGCTGCAATTATGCGCATTATTTCCCAACTCTAGAGCAGCAGAATGTCATGTGATCTTGCCACTGCGTGCGTCGATAGTGATCGAGCCCCGTGAATTACTAGATGCATATGTGCGCAGTATGCATGCGGAAAAATGGAAAATGCGAATTTTTTTTTGGGGGGCGAGGCTAATTGACGAACCTCCAAGAAGACGCAGGAGCAAATCAAATAGATTTTCACTTACGCAGATGGGTGTCAGGGTTATGATTTTGTAAAGAAATGCTCTTCGTGTTTTCGTAAATATTCTGATGAACCGGGCTTACAGAGACATGGTTTTGAGAACCATAATTGGAGCATTGCGTTCTGATGGCTTGATCGACATTATCATATGGCATCATTGCCTGAAACGTGCTTAGACGTGTTCACCACAGTCAGGAATCAAATTAAGTAAGAAAACAAGTTTTGTTCCCTTTGCGGTTTCTGAAAATGAGGAACTTACCACAATATAGGTATGTCGCAGCTGTCTTCTGTTATGCACTGAAAGATATGCCATGCAAACACATACAAGGAGTTGGCATTTCGTGATTTGGACGCACTTTTTTGACATTGATAAATAATGCCTGCAAATCTCGGAGATATCGAAATGGTTCACGCAAGCGAACATTTTCATACTCTGAAGATATAAAGCACATTTAACAAGTGTATTTTTGGTATGCTTTGTACCATCGACACTACCAAGACCTGCACAAAAACCAACAGTGACACCATTTTATATTTTACATGGCTCCGTAGGTATTCAACACCACCAATAACGCTCACACTGCATGGAACTGTGCTACTTAGCCTCCATCTGCTCCCGAAACGGGCAACCCAAGCGCACAACGCCACAAATATAAATTATCAGCTTTAAATAACGCTTTAACTGGTAACAGAAAGCTCAGTGCAACTGCAACGAAGGAACCCGAGACGCGCGTGCTGGCGCCGACGGCGCGCGATGCCGTGCAGGGGGCCGGCGGCCGGGCGATGCCGCCTTTACCTGACGACGTCGGTGGCGGCGGCGGCCGCCGGCGGCGACGGCCGGGGGTCGGCCGGGCCGGCGGGCGGGGTCAGTCGGAGGTCGGCCGGGTCAGCGCCGGCGGCCGGCCGCGCCCGGGGCGAGCAGGGCGGCGCCGCCGCGCCGGCCGCCGCCGAGTACAGCAGGCTGCGCGCCGCCAGCGAGTGCCGCAGGGCGGCGCTCAGGTCGAGCGGGCCGTGCGCCGGCGCCGGCGCCGCCAGCAGCGCCCAGGGCGGCAGCAGCGGCAGCCGCGGCGCCAGGAACGCCGCGTGCGTCGCCAGCGGCTTGATGGGCTGGCCGGCGAAGTCGGAGGCGGCCGACGCGACCAGGCCCGGGT
The DNA here is from genome assembly GCA_030062745.1 of Capitulum mitella. Taxonomy (NCBI): domain Eukaryota; kingdom Metazoa; phylum Arthropoda; class Thecostraca; order Pollicipedomorpha; family Pollicipedidae; genus Capitulum; species Capitulum mitella. The sequence goes on along the minus strand of CP099841.1, from coordinate 5,143,407 downwards.
AGCCGACCAGGGGGTGGGGGTACGCCAGGAACGGCAGCCGCGGGGCCGCCTTCTCGGGCGGCTCGCGCTCCGGCGACATGATGCTGTCGATGGTGAAAGACTTGGGCCGGTCGGAGGGGGCGCGCGCCGCGGTGCCGGCCGTTGCCGGCGGCGGCGGCGGCGGCGCCGGCGGGCTGAAGGCGACGGAGGCGGGCAGCGGCGGCGGCGGCAGCAGCGGCGCAGCAGGGTACGCCGGGTACGCGCCGTAGCCCGGCTCGAAGCCCGGCTCGACGCGCTTCAGCGTGTTGGCCAGGTTCTGCAGCTCGGTGGCCAGCGTGTCCTTTTCGTCGCCGTCTAGCCGGAAGCGCTTGCGGCGCCGCAGGAAGGAGCCATTCTCGAACATGTTGAGCGCCTTCGGGTGCATCGTCCAGTAGGCGCCCTTGCCTGGCCGGTCTGGCCGGCGCGGAATCTTGATGAAGCAGTCGTTGAAGGACAGGTTGTGGCGCAGTGAGTTTTGCCACTTCTGGCAGTTCTTGCGGTAGTACGGGAACCGGTCCATGATGAAGCGGTAGATGTCCGACAGCGGCAGCATCTTCTCGGGGCTGGACCAGATGGCCATCGCCGTCAGCGAGATGTACGAGTAGGGCGGCTTCTGCTCGCCGTAAGTGTCGCGCGTGGGCCGCGGCATGGCGGCGGCCGGCGGCACCGTCGGGCGCGTCACTCGCTGGACAAATACTGGTCGGCGGCGGCGGCGGTCGGCGTCTGATCACCGGCTCATCCCGGAGGCGAGAGCGGCGAGCGGCGCATCTGCCGGCTGCCGCCGCCGGCCGGCCGCTCATTGGCTGGCGCGCCGCCCGGGGGCGGAGCCGGGGGCGGGGCGACGGCCGGCCGGTGGCAGGAGAAAAAGTTTGCAAATAAACTCGGAGATAGCTGACACCGAACTGACGGCACCACAGCGCCGGAAATCGTAACTTGCCGAGTGTTTTATGGCGAACGCCGACGAGTGGGGAGGGCGGGAGGCCGCACGCGAGCTTTGTAAACTCGGCCTGACTAATGCAGCAAACAGCGGCGGACGCGACCAAACACGGTTCGACATCGGGCCCGCCCGGGATTTAATTGTTTACCGCGAGGAGGCGGTTCATCATGGCGCATAACGAATTGCTTAACCAGCTGCCCAGCGCACGCCGCCGACCGTCGGCTAACAGAAAACCGGCACAATTACTTCTGATTCAAATGCAGCGGGCATGCGTCACGGCACAGTCCCTGGCCTCCTGAGCGGCGCCCGATGCACGTGCAAGGCCTTGCGGCCGATTTAAAGGCGCTGGGGCTGTCGGCTGAGGTTTGTGAAACAGACGAATTGTCTGATCGTAGCGGGCGGCGGTCCTGTGGCCGAGCCGGCAGACCGGGCCGGCCGGCGGCCCGAGACAGAGCCCGGTGTTTGTGCGTCCGGCCGTCGATGCTCGCTCCCGCCTGTGTGAAAACGGCCGACTTTGGACGCAAATGATAGAGTTCGAGCTTCCCGAGCAGAAAATCACGTGAAGGATTGTTGTTTAATTGTGTTGGCCGTCGCCATTGTTGAGTAAACAGAGCGCCGTGAAAGGGCCGCGGCCGCGGCGGGCGAGTTGGCGGAAATGACGCCGGGCGGCGGTGTAATTAACCGCAATTAACACCCGCAGGCGATCGGAGCCCGGCCATTGTTCGTCACACGTGGCATCAGGGAGAGGTTTAGGCCCCGATGAGACGGTAAACCCCAGCACGTGCCAACTCTACACGCGGTTGCTCAGGAAATGTGGCAATTGTCACCTTACTTCATGTCCAATAACCAGAGATGATGCTGGCTCTTCGCATTAGAATTTTGCATAGTGCAAAAGGAAACTTCAAACAGGAACCGTGCTGTAACCAAGACCTTCTAAATATTAGACGAAGGTCGTCGCCATGTGTAACAAGCTTAATGTTTCGCACTGGAATAACTGCAGTCATCGCTCCGTGAAAGGGGCTTACCCGGCTGTGTTTGTCCGTTCATGTGCCAGCGACGATTATAAAAGGGAAAAAGGATAGATTAGAGCGCCAAAAACACACACCATCTACCTGGAGTGAAGCTAAAACGATGAACCTCCCATTATTTCTTTCAAATTGACATTTTAGAGGATTGTAAAAACATCTGAGACTGATCGCTGTGTCATCCCTCGCCCTCGAAATTCCAACGTTTCCTGTTCATACCGTGTAGATGCGTCTTTTTTAGGCTTACGCCCACACAGAAAACTGCATTGTGACGTAAAGTGCTATAAAACTCTGAAATAAGCGTTTCATAAGTTGCAGTATCTTCGGAGACCGTTAGTCAAAGAGCACCGGACAGCCAACGCATCTTATCAGTTCATGCCATTTCCAAGTTCAACCTTTTTACATGCACCCTGTTTATTCGTGCTGTCTGCTGTCTGTCATTTTCCGTGACCATTGGTTTTCCAAAAAAAAAAACAGCATTTAGGCAACGGGAAACACGCTGTTGCCAGGCTGGCCAGAACTCACGTGGCTCGAAATCCCCCGCCTCGAGTATGTCGTTTTTCTTCTCGAGATACCGATGCTGGAGACGAGAATGCATTTGCTTGGAATGTGGGCCGGACTGGATACGACTCACGTTCTTTCGGTGGGCCGCTGCTCCGGCATCCATGCTTCTCCTTCATACCCTTGCCCATGGATGCCAGCACCTTGCAATCCCCTCCCTTGCTCACGCACCCCCTGTGGTCCTAGCGCTCGACAAGTTGCTTTTGTTGATACGGTGTTATTTTGCGCTGATTTCAGGCACAGAAATTCACAGAAGAATGTAACGAGCAAATGTGCTGCCGATGAGCATCTGGCCGTCTCAAGGTGACAGTGATTTAAAAAAAGGCTTTTGGCGACTTTTCTGATGTGACTGACCCACTGAAAACAAAATTCAAGGATATCACGCATAGCATCACGTCAGCGTCGGTCGAACTGTAACCATAGCTGGTCCATGCACACAAAAAAATGAGTTTTGCATTGCATAACTCAGTTTTAGAAAAAAATCGAAGACTTCGCAAGCCCATGCAAGGTTTACGACGGCTTCGATCAAAGCGGTCTTTTTTTGTCTTTGCTCCAAACAAATTTAACACTATATATGTTACTAAGCTGCGCACCATAGCTCTATTCCACGATCTGCTATTTCAGCTTGCTTCTAATGCCTTGGCCGTGCTTTTTAAAAATCACATATGCATTTTTACTAATCAGTTTAGATAAGGAATTTGATAACAGCTAAACACATCATCTGGCTTTGTACATGTGGACGTACCACAGAATTCGAATAACAATACAAAACAAGCTCCACTTCTCAACAAAGACAATGAGTTGAACACATATGACAGAGACTTGAGGTCTGAGGGAGGGGATGTGTGATTTAAGATGTATATCCGCTCTTTGTATTTGTTACTCACCAGCAACGTCTTCTCAATCGTCGAAAGGTGCCCAGCTAGCTAGCTCCAGAACTATGACAGCCTGAGTGAAAATATCGCCAATTTCCCTCAAAACCTAGATTGCTTCCAACGGTGTGCAACACAAAAAAAGATACACGCTTGCCGGGGGAAGATTGGGCTATCTCTATTTACGACGCAGTGTTCGAGATGTCCAAATCATGGAATGCGTAAAATTTCAACTTTCACGAGCAAGCAGAGCTCCAGCAATACACTAACATTTAGGTATGTTTGCTTTCGTGTACACGAAACATATCTTTTACGACGACTTTGTGTTCATAATTGAGGGCCACCCTGCTAGCAATAGGCAGTAGACAATGAGGATACCTGCACCGTTCATGCTTGTATATGCGGTGTTAGACGGCGATTTGCTGTCTTGCCCCGTCGGGCCGCTGGCCTGTAGTCGGTAGAATCTGGAACGGCCGAGGTTGTTGGCAGGTGGCGACGTAGACGGTCGAGGTTATTGGCGGCTAGCGACTTAGTCTCCAGCATGGTATGTTGGAAATGTGTACTCAGATATACGGCTTGGATAGACAACAGACACATTTTAAACGGTCAAGATAGACTGAGCTCGAGGAAGCCGTTCCTGGGCTATCGTTCTCCGTTCGGAAAGGCATTTACCCAAAGTTAGTTCCCTTAGGTACTTTCTTCCAGACGTGGGTTGTGAGAGCCTACCAGCCAAATCACCAGCTTCGATCTGGTGCCAGCAGCCTGACCTGGGCGCTCAGGAGGCTACGAGGCTGCGAGACTAACGCGGACATGTGGCCGTCCCCGGTCCAGGACGTGTGAATCTGCTCATCCTGATTTGGTCCGAAGCCTGTGGTTCTGTGTCAGGTCAGTCTGAACCAGAGTCGGTCGGTTTGTTCGACAAGACCGGGCATCCGACGGTCCTTCGCCCGCGATATGACAAACTGCTCGGTGTTCTCTGTCATCTGATTCAAGGTCTGCGAGCCTGCTCAGCTTTGAGGATGTCTGACGGCTCGTACTCTACAGCCTGCTCAGCCTGACATGATGGTCTGTTCAAGTGCTCAGCCTAACAGCCCTCATTCAGTACATGTTCAGCCTAACCTGATTCAGAGTTCCTCAGCCTGTCGAGCCTGATCTGATCCAGACTCGGTTAGCCTGTCGAGCCTGACCGGATGCAGAGTCTGTCAGCCTGTTCAGCCCAGAGCCGAAGCCAGGATTCACTAAGGAGGGGCGAGGATATTTTAGTTCCGGAATTCTTTATCGATTTTCACTTTTGTTGCGTAAAAGTCGTTTGATTTTCCACCACAAGGCGGGCCCCAGCCATGGCCCCCTTGCCCCCCCCCCCTGGTTTCGCCTCTGGCCCGGCTTGACATGATCCTAAATTCCTCGGCCTGTCCAGCCTGACCAGTCCAGAGTCTGCCAGTCTGTCCAGTCTGACCTGATCCAAAGCACCTTAGATTGTTCAGCCCGACCTGATCCAGACTCCGTCACCCTGTCTAGCCTGGCCTGATCCGGAGCCCCTTAGCCTGTCCAGCCTGACCTGATCCAAACTCCATCAGCATATCCAGCTTGACCAGGCTTCCGGCGGCTCCTGCCGGATCCCAGCCGGGCTCCCAGCCATCCCAAGATGGCCGCAGAGCCCCCAGTCAGCTGGGCGGGGGGGGGGGGGTCGACAGACGCGCCCCGCCGCTGCCGCTGCCGTGTCGTCCGTCGTTAGGTCGGCGGCCTGGTTAGCCACGTAATTGACCGAGGCTAATCAGATCTGGCCGGTGCGTGCACGACGCCATGCTGGCTGCTGCGAGCGGGCATGGACACACAATCCCGCACGCACACACACACACACACACATCCGAACGCCGCCAGTCGATATTCGGACCGGTCAAATTAACGGCGCATCCAGGCGAGAATAATGGAGTCGGCTAGATTGGCTATTTGTGCCAGGTGAAATTTATGCGGGAGGTTCAATGCAGAGACTATGTTAAATGAACTCCTTTATGACCCACGGCCATATCGCGGGCCCCATAAACTGCAGGAATGAGTCATTCTTCATTGAAAACGGACCAGTGTTAAACAATTCATGCACGACGTTGTGGCTTTGGCATTTCATCGTGCCCTTTGCACTGGAAATCTGGCCATACTCGGTCACCCCTTCGGATACCCACAAACCATCCTGACAAAGCCAAGATTAGTTTAAGGGAAATGGCTGCTCATTCTGATTCGATTAGGAGAAAATCGTTTCATACTGACCGTATCTATATCTTGGTCACCATTATATCACGGCACAGTCACTTAGTAAACCGTCGAATTCGGTTTCGGAATAGCATATAAAATGTAGCATTACGATTAATGATATATCATGGGCTCAGCTTCAGCTCAGATTTGTCTGATATGCATTTCAATAAGACTTAACGTTATCGGGGAATCTTGCAATGATAATCAAAGTCGATCATCAGACGTAGATTGCGTCGGTTGCTTCCATTTACGAGAAACGAGAATATTGCTACTTGCAGTAGGGAGAGATGTTCCAGACTGGCAAAATTCACAGAGTTTGCATGCATTTCGTTCCATGAATCGCCCAAGAGCAGACGCAGATTTTCGGAGAGTGCACGCTCCCAAAAAACTGGAAGGTGTTCATCCTCTTGAACCCAAGCATCCGTGATCTCACTGAAAGTAGGGAAGGAAACATTTGTCTCTAAGCCTCCTCCGGCAACCACTCTTAGGCGTTGACATGTCCGAAAAACCGTCGTGAAGCTAAATCTTGGAATTGTGGAGAAGGGTGTCTTCTCCGTTAGAAAAAGTGCCGAGTTTAGTTGTTACCTATGCATCTTAAGGTATGTTGCCGGGAAAACAGAATCAACCGGAAAATGATGCCTTCAATGTACAGACGTTTCTTTCACAAATTCGTTACAGGCCGTTGGTTGATCGATGAACAGCTACTCGGCCACATCGATCTTACATCCCAAGGTACACACATGGATGTGGGAAAGGGAGGGCGGGGCTGGGGGGGGTAGGGATGGGGAGGGGGCATGACCCACTATTAAACAAATTATTTCCTATTGTTTGACATGAAAGGAACAGAATCAAAATTTCCCGGTTCTCCCATCCCACACTTTTCCAAGATTTCTATGTTCTGCCAACGTGTAAAAAAAAATCGAGCTTGTACTGTTTGACTTGGGTGGAAACTATTAAAGCTTCTGTACTCAGGCTATCCTAACCGTTTGGTAGAAAGCAAACGTTTTGAATAATTTAGCCAAACTTGATTACTCGCGATCTTAGTTACTACTTACAACACTGTTCACTAGGAGAGCAGCCAGGATTTCCTTAAGGGGGGGGGGCGGAACTCATTGTGGACTAAAATCGTGCGAAAACCGCCTGCTGGGAAGACGATGTTCAATGGTTTTTACAAAAAATCGAGCCGAAGGGGGGGGGGGCGGGTGTCCCGGCCCCCCTTCCCCTCGCCGGTGCTGTCCACTATTGACAATGCTGGTACGCTTGGTTCTCTACTGCAATGTGTGCGTGTTTTTTTCGCCGAAAGTATCTATAAACTTACGATTTGAAAGCCAGTACCCTGACATGAACAGCAATTAAGTCAGCAGTGGGCAAAGGAGAATAGGAACCTACCGGTACTCCCGAAGAATCAGAATAGGCATTTTTTTGCAAATGAATGTAGCCATTGGAAATGATTGTTCTTCGACGTCGTCTTCGGACAGCTGTTAGAACGTATTTTGCTACCATTATACCCCAACGATTCTGATAACGGTTCTCAGAGATAGGGCTTTAGTCATAAATGCCAACCTTCCCTTTTCATGCCAGAGACGTGCATCAGCCGCACCACAGAAATACCGCTCCTGTATTTATTCTCACAAGTCCAAAAGATGGCCCCACCGCTCATCGCGCTTCTTACATTCATTTGGCGCCGCTCATTGCGGAAAGCTGAATCGAGCGCTCAGGACCGATCTACCGTGGATGATTTCGGTACCGCGCTGTGTGATTAAGTGCCACTCTCTCCTCTTCTCACTCGCCGGCAACGACGATCGCGGACCGATTCGGACGGTCCTCTAATAGAGCTATCCCAGTAGCCCTGTTCCTCCGTGCCCGCAGCTGCGGAGCCCGTCTCGGTCGCATGACGGCACCGCTCGCAGACCGACCCTCAATCCCAATAAAATTATAGCATTTATCACGGAAATTCCCCAGAAGACATGAGTATGCGGCACTAATATATCATAGTGGCCGTTTTTTACATCTGTTACCCGGACCTAATGCCGGTCACCTTTGTTATTACAAATGCGGCCGGCGTCTAATTGTGCCGGTCACCAGGGGGCACGGCGGGAGAAATATCGACACCGCCGCCGCCGCCGCCGCCGCCGCTCGGACGGGCCGGCATCTGGGCTGGACGCCGTCGCCGGGCCACCGCGTGAGCGATGGGCGACCCGCCAGCTGGCGGCGGCGGGGCTGCACCTGACGCACCCGGACGGCCGGGGCACTGAAGGGCTGCTGCTGGCTCTGAACGGCGAGCTGCGAGTCGGCAGACGGACGAGCTCCGGGATAAGCAAGACTGAAATGATTAAAAAAAAATGTGTTCTTTGTGCTGACGGGGTAGGTCAGTTGCACAGTTTCCTCCTCTCTTCGTTTTGCTAAATGCTGGAAGTTACCAGCAGTCAACTTCTTTTATCATAAAGAAGGAAATTAACCCTTCAATGCACAGGTGCAGCGTCAACACTAAGCATTGTCTCTATCTGATTACGTACAATGGTTCTAACACATAGTCCCTCCATAACGCAATGCCAGATGGCAGGTTCACATGTGTTCGCCGATCAAAATGTTATTCGATGGGAGCTATCATGCTGCAGGTGTTCATAAGTGAAATACCAGGATGTCCATGCCAGCTTCCTGTCAGTCTTTTTGCTTGGGTTAGTTAAGCGCCATACACCTCTTGTGTAGCTCTTATTCCTTCATAACCACAGTTTCAGAAGCTGGGAAACCATCCCTCCATCAAAATCTTCCTTTTCCCTTTTCCCTCTCTATCCACTCTTTCTTTCCTTTTATCCCTTTTCTCCATCTCTCTTATAATATTTTCTCTGTTTGCCAAGACAGCACAACGCCTTTTCCACTGCGTATAAGCTAAGGCTATCAACATCGTGTTTTTATTCATCCTGAAATCGCCTAAGAGATACTATTTGTGCAACGTTTTCGAAACATATTATCATATGACGGGTATGTTATGCTACTCGATTTTTCATCTCAATACGCGCACTGGCGGGGGTGGTCTTTTTGTGCTCCCCGACCTGTTTTTCTTGAAAATCTCGAGAACGGATTGGAGCTGGCTGCTGCTACTTTGTGACGTTTATGGCTATTGAACAACTCGTCGATAGACGTAGAAAAACCAAAAATCGGCCGGAAATAGTTAAAAGTTTCAAGCATTTAAAATCAAGCAAACATGCCGAAAATAACGGTTGTCGCTTACAAATGGGAACTTTGTGAAAGGACTAGCGTTCTGCCTAAGATTACCGCTTGAACACAATTAGGAGACGTCATTCGAGCATACGTGATGGATGTACCAAGCCCAAAGCCAGGGTCAATAAGGGCCAAAGTCATCAAAGGTCAAGGTCAACCAGCTTGTGACCTGATCCAGATTTGCTTTGCAACATGTCGATTTGTATGAAATATGCATTCAGAGACCCTCATAAAAACACGTGTGCGCACACCAATACGCTTACGTACACCACGGTCAATGAAGGACAAGGTCACCAAAGGTCAAGGTCAAATATCTTGTGACCTGGTCCGAATTTGTTTTGCCGATTCGTATAAAATATGCATTTAAAGACCCTGCTAAAAAGACGTTTGGCACATTGATACTCATATGTATATGCATATACACATATACATGTATACATAAATATAAACACTGGAAGTGACCAAATGTACCGGTGTTGGCTACCTTTACTGAAAATACGCTAAAAGATACGTGTAGCGCCCCCATTTACATTCAAGCTATCCCGTAGTGTAAATCTGTCTAAAAAAAAAAAAAAAAAAAAAAAAGGTTAAAAAAATAAAACCCCCCCCCAAACCCCCACAAAAAAAAAAAAAAAAAAAATTATAATTTAACTTAAAAAAAAACCCCCCTTCTCAAAAAAAAAAAGGCTTGTCGGGCAGGAAAATGTCCAAAGCTAACCTTTTCCTCATTTGACCTTAAAGATTTGACCTAGGGTGGGGTAACCTTTTGGACCCAAAATTTCATGTCACTACCTCTTTTTGTTTCCGAGATCAGAGGGGTCCTTTGGATCCCCTTCCAGTGTGCGTCAGAGCGAAACTCCCTTCCACTGCGCGGGTTAATACTTGAAGCCTTGGTTGAAACACTTTGCAAATCCTTCCATTCGGAAAACAAGCACCATTTATTGATAACGTCTCTGGACTTGGCCTAACACCAACAGTGATAAAAATGGCAAGCGACTTCCGCTTGAAACTTAAGCGCCTAGGAATTCATGGGAGTCCCCATGGTCCTTGACTTGTGTGCTCTCATAGTATAAGTGAAAGATAATGCCATGCCCGTCACATAAATCCGGAATGCGCAGACTGGACAGGTGCAAGAAATTGGCGTGAGAATTAAACAGGGAGTGGCCAGCTCATTTGCATAGGATTTAGATGCTGGCCCCCGCTGCGCATGCAGAGAGAAGGGAATCGTTATAATTACCCTGTTCCGTATATCACTGAGCTTCCTTCCTCCGTGGTAGGAAACCCGTTTTTTTTTGCAAGTGTTAAGTGGGCATCGTGGGACTTACTGCAAAGGGTGGGTTGAGTTTTTCTGAGAACTAAAGATCTAAAAAACAATCCTTGCTAGGCTGAGCAATTTTGGTTTTCGAACACCGAATTCTGGTAGCTCATTGAAGTCTCATGCTTGAAGCATTGCGACATTGGTAATCTGAAGTCGTGAGTCATGGGTTGTCTGATCAATACCTTAGGCCTCCAGGATATATTTTTGATTAGTGCTGCATGCACTGTATCCATCGAATTTCATAGCGCACGGAGAAATGCGTCCATCGACTTCGCCATACGCAATTTAACATTACTCCTATAAACATTGCACAGAAAAGCCATTCTCAGAAACGGTGTCTTTTCAATTTCCCATTCATTGCACAGCCCTAAGATACATATTCTACAGTCTGCAAACCACATGACGTATCGCAACACAAAAAATGGCCGAAACGTAGCAACGCATGAGGTGTGAGTCCTGTCCTCATTCCGCCACGTTACATGAGAACTTAACATACCAGTCGACCAGGTGGCCCCGTCTACCACCTCGCATGCAACATCATCAGCTCATTCCATCCACAGCCTCTGCACCCAGCCGGCCCGGTGTCGGCGGCCGGCACGTGTTTTCCTGCCGCACGTCTCCGCGGCGGCCCAACTGGGCGGTAATGGACGGCCACGTGGCGTGACCCCACGTCTCCGGGGGGAACGGGTCACCCCCGGATTCCGTGTCGCCCGGGGGCGTGGGATCGCGTGGCCGCCGTAATGACGGTGACGTCCGTCAAATCCGATCGGCCGACAGGCTCCATTTAGCCGTGACGTCCTGCGATTACCGGCCGGGCGTGCTGGGCGCATTGTCGCAGGAGAGCGTGGACACTGCTGTTGCCCGAGGATGGGGATGGCCTGGAGTGAGCGAGGGTGGTCGGAGAGGGTGGGGCAAATCGGGGCTCACATTAGTATCCTCGGATTGTTTTCTGTACTCCGTCCTTCTCCGCACTTTTCCATACCCTTGTTTCAGCTGTGGAGTCTAATGACCAATCTGTGTTGCTGTTCTGGTAGTTAGATTGGAGACAGATGAAATAAATGAACGCTGGCCAAGGACAGTTTTTCGTCGTCCAAAAACCAATAACGTATTCTTGCCAAATCAACAGGCTAATCGCTCTCATCTAATCATCAAACTAAACTCAATCAGAGAGCTTGATGGATAACTCTGAAAGGTAAAAAAACAATACTTAACAGTCAAACACTAGACTGCTGTCTGGTCTCCCTGTCGTCTCCATACATACGGTCATGCTCTCCTGTCCCATCTCCCCTCTCTTTCCCGCGCTGACGATCATTCCGTGCTGCTTCTCCGGCAGATGAATAAGGAAAAGGTCCGAGAAATGGACGTTAACCCAAACGTTTTTAATATCCACAAGCGATAATGCATTCCAGCAAGATAAGCCATTCCATCGGAGAATTATACCCAGTTTCCTCTACGAGGCTTGAAATCAAGGAGCTTTTTACAACGACTCAGCGGACTGTCGTCTGACGCGACGACATGGTTGCCTTGTCTGCCGACTGGACCATGTTTGAGAGACTTCCATGACCACGTCCGGTCGCGCCGCCGGTGACCTTAGGCCGGGGCCGCGGTCACCCTCTGAGTCGACATAGCAGTGACCGTCGGCCACTAAATTACAAGGCCCATCGGAACCCGCCTGCTAACGCGGCGCAGGAATGCGGGAGGCCGTAAACACGTCCTCCCGGCCGGCGTGATTAGCTGACAATTGGGTGTGCACCGCCATCTATCACGAGCGCCGCCGCTTTCGGCGACACTCGGCTCTATGAAGCGACAATAAGACTCAAATATTTGCCCCCGTGCGCAGTAATTCGCCGCGTCCCAGTTTATTATGCTCTTGATTGTTTGGGCGCCGCCGGCTACAAAAGTGAATTAATACATCAAACGCGAACAAATTAGAGGTGGCATGTGGAAATACGCCGGGATTTTTGATTCGCCACGCCGTCGAGAACGTGCCTCGGTTGTGTTTACCGGCTCCGGCGGCGGTGGGCCGCGCCGAAATTGCCGCGCGCACACGTGTTTGCCGCAGGTCGAGCGGGCGAAATTGCCGGTTTGTCGGGCCGGCACGGGAGAGCTGGAGTAATGATGGCCGGGGGCGGTTCTGCTCTCCGGCGGCCTCCGTCTGGCTGTCACGTCAGTCGGCGGTAGCGGCGGCCCAACCAGAACACAGAGGCTGCCTCCTGACCAGAGGATACGTCAGAGGGGAGGAAGGCAGGCTGTGAAAAGAAGACGTGTCTTCTGACATGTCAGAAGAAGCACTGACGAGAGGACGAGTCAGAAAGAGGGTAAACTGACGAGAGGACGTGTCAGAGGTAGGCTGTACTGACAAGAGGACGTGTAAGAGGAAGGCTGTACTGACGAAAGGGCACGTCAAAGGGAAGCTGCACTGACGAGATGACATGTTAAAGGGGGATGTACTGACAAGAGGAAGCGGGGGGGGGGGGGCAACTGTACTGACGAGAGGACGCGTCAGATGGAGGCTGTACTAACGAGAGGACTTTTCAGAAGGGGCTGGAATGACGAGCGGACGTGTCAGAGGGGGCTGTACTGACGAAAGGACACGTCAGACGGACGCTGTACAAGCAAAAGAATGCGTCAGAGGAAGGCTGTGCTGACGAGAGGGTGCGTCAGAGGAGGGCTGTGCTGACGAGAGGAGAGAACGAGATTAACCAGAGAGAAGCTGTACTGACAAGAGAGCACATGAATCCGTCAGAAGGCGAGGTTATATTGACGGGGGAGATGACTACAGTTCGTCAGAAGAATCCTGCTCTTACTAGAGAAAAGGGCGGCTCTGACGTCCTCCTGGTAGGCGCTCAGAGGGAGCTCCCACGAAAGGAGACAAGGATAACCTCGATCGTGTCTCATCCTAGCACCCGAAAATCCGAGTCACCCAACGCTACAGAAACCTTTCATCATGTTTTGCTTGTTTTCCTCTTGGAGATCCGAAGTCATTTTGGGTGTTCCGCACCATGTTCACAAAGTAGGCGGCTAGGTTGGCAAGGCATGGGAAATTACATGCACAACATTACAGCCGATGTTTCGGTAGAGCATGCGCTCAGTTTACCGTAACGATGAACTCATATAAAGTTCTGATGTCATTATTTTGTGATGTCGGGTGTGTAGTCGGGTTCGATTGCGCTAAAGCAAACAGGTAGGGTACGGCTGAATGTCCGCTAGATTTTAACCATCCGTATTTTCCAGGTGATCGCAAATGCTCACTACGCTGATTTGTGGTTTTTTGCAGAAATGAAACGAGAATTCGGGAACTAACTATCATGTACATGAGTTGCAGTGGATGGCCATAAACTACTTCGGAAAACTACGGCCGAAATCGGGCATAACATGGCTTTCCTGCACACCTAAACCAGCGATGACCCACCGTACCGAACACGATGCATGCATACTGCATAACATGCATTCCAACCAATAGCAAAGATGTTTATAATGTTCGTTGACAGCTCGAAGCACCGCATCAATCCACCTGTAATCTGCATTATGCGGCCACACGTTCCAGAGCCTTATGGCCGTACACAACATTTACTGGTAAAACTTCGATCCATTGACACCCGTCCAATAACTCTTTGTCCGTAATTGCCGGGGCTCCGCTGGCGGGCGAGACAGCGCGGGTCTCGTCGATTTCATTGCGCCACGCCGCACGCGCGTTGACTTTGATTGGGCAGAGTGACGTTATCAATAGCGGGCCGTGCTTCAACTGACGTGTAATTACGCGTGATGCACGACCTTTCTACCCGGGCCGCGGTCGGGCCGGCCATAGTGCGTGCTCGGCTAGGTGCGGCGATGCGTCGAGGGGAGGAGTGGCGCGAGGTAGCAGTGTCAAAAGGCTGAGGACAGTAAGTTTGTCATATATTGGCTGGGTAGGGAGAGGTGAAGGAAGTTGAAGAAAATGGCCGATAGAAACATCTGAAAAGGAAAGCAATCAAAAAGTGTTTTCCATCTTCTAAAAAATTGCAGAGTCGTACAAACGTTGGAAAATCGACTGAGAAAGAATGGCCTTTAAAGCTCTGCGTTCTTTTCAAAAGCAAATAAACTCAGTCAACATCAACATCCAATAGAACTGATAACTTAGTACTTTCTGAGCAATTTCATTCAAGAGCACTCGTTGAGCCCATGACAGATTCAACTAAGTTAACAGCGGGCTGCTGTCAGTGAAGACACATAACATACACATTTTAAGCTGCAAAAAAGAACAAAGTGACCGTTCTTTCCATCTGCGCCACCTCCAAACACTTTCCTGCGTCCGCTCTCCGCCGCTGTTCGCGCCGCGTCACATCAGGATCCAGCGTCAGCCGGCCTGCCGGACCAGCCGTGACGGGGCGCGAGGTCCGGCTCTGCCGCCGGACGTTCGGCCGCGCTTGGTCCGGCACCCGGCCCAGCCGCGTTCATTTGTTGGCGCCGCCGGCCGTAAAAACATCGCCTGACCCGGTCAATTGGACGCCGTTCGCGGGGCTGTCAGCGGCCCCGGGCCGGCCGAAAAACGCCGCCGACGCCGGACGCGCCGGCCGCCGCCGACGTCGCGTGAAGCGCGCGACGAGCCGCGGGTTTTCGCGTCGCGCACGCGGACACCGCCGCCGGCGAGCGGCCGCTTTTCGGCCGGCGGCGGCCATTGTGTCCGGGTCGCGTGCTGGGCCCTGAAGCTGAGCTGAGCGCGCTTGTCAGCCCGCGTCGGCTGAATGCCGGGCAGAAATCGGCGGTGTTCGGGCCACTCTCGTCAGCGCCCATACAGGCCTAATCAGCATTCAGTCTGACGACCTCCTTTAAGCATATTAGGGGCATTGGTGGCCAGAAGGACCGCCAATTTGGCGGCCAACGACGCCGGCATTTCAACATCCAGGCGCCGGCGGCGGCATTCATCGCCGAGGTGGCCATTTTAGGCCGCTCGGCCGCTGCCCGGGGCTGCAGGCTCGCGCGCCGTCCGTTCGCGCCTTTTTCGGATACAAACGAAACCTCGCCGACGGCAGACTGTCCGGGGTGGCGTGTTTTGAACGAGGCAGTGGCGACATTTCCTGTTGGTACATAAAAATTTATCGTGTTTAATTACCGTGCGGCGGGGTTGGCGGCTCGGTGCCGGGCAGGCCAGCCGACTATCAGCGACCAAAATACCCGACCGCCCTAAATAACACGGCAATTAGAGCATTATGAAGACGGCAAGAATGAAAAATAAAACCGGACACCGCAATTAAAAGTAATTTATAATGGCTGTCTGAAAAGGCGTAAGAGCAGGGGCCGGACGTCGAAAGAGCCCGACGCCACGCCGTGCATGTATATCATAGGCCTTATCTGAGGCCAGAGATGCTGGACCAGGCGATAAACCCGCATTAGGCCTGAGATGGCGTGGTTACTAAAGGAGATATGACCGGGAAAACATAACGCGTCTACCTGGCGGAGCAGCGATACCACGGTTTTGACGGTATGCAGGCTCGTATCGTCACCGCTTAGCCACATATTCCGTCCGAGCTGGAGCATACGTTTACCTCGGTGTGCCCCGTGGACGTTCGTCAAGGCGATGAGGAACGACGTCGAAGTTTTGTGAGAGCTATATGATTTTGGGAGAGCCAACATCTGAGTGTTTTAGCGTTTCCCTTTTATCGTTGTTTTCTATGAACATTTAATTATAGGAACAAAATATAATTTCAGTTCAGTGAACTGGCTTTTGTGTGAATGCTATTCGACCATGGCAAACAATTTAGGCAACCTGAACCATTGATACATTTGAAGCCAGTGCAGTACCGCAGACCGTTCACTGTCTTGTCATGAGCCGGTCTTGCAAGAGACAGCTACACGGCCGGGACCTCGGACGTTTCCGTCGCACTGCAGCTGCAGTTCCGGTCTCGAGCCTGAGAGCTCCTGGAGCACTACGGACAACTCTGAGAGATCACGCTTCTAGCAACGTGACCGCGACAAACGGCTGCCTCTGACACCGACAGTGTCGCCGTATCTCAGAGCGTCGAATCGTCACGGACGACCTGTCGGCGACAGCTGGCGCGTGCTGTGGACGATCTGCGGCCCGCCGGCGGCCGCCGCCGACAGTAATGGCAGCGCACGACGGACGAGCCGCTGTGCGCGGCCGTGATCGATGGTGGCTGGAGTGACCATCGTTTGCACAGACGACCGGCGGGGATCAATCGCGCGAGCATTTGTCACCGCGGAGCGTCCGACGGCACGGCGTCGACGTCTTGCGGGCCGCTGAAGTGGCACCTGGTCGGCGCTGGTGCACTTCTGACGGGGTTTCTTCCGACAACGGCGGATGCATTGGTTGTTCGGTCAGGTCGAATTCGTAGGTTGGGAGCTGCCAGCGTGAAATTAGGATATATCAAGATAAACGCTTTTGTAGGACAGGACGTCTTACACCTTGGCCAGATTCTTGGCCAAGGCACCTTGGCAAAATGCAACGTAAATCATAACGTATTTTTTCAGGAGAGCTAGAAGTAACGACACTGGCAGTAGTGGAGGCGGCGGCTCCTCTCCTCTTCCTCTGCACTTCTTGCCTCTGATTCTCGGTGGCCCCACACTATGCCGATGTTACAAACGGCTTCTGAATTTAGTATGCATACATACAAAGAAAAAATAACTTGCAATCACCATTGTTTACCCTTGTAACGTTAAATGAAAGACTTGTGCCGTCTTTAAAATCGCTGCATGAACTCTAACGTAACGTAACTCACACAGAATTGACAGCGCATAATGACCAGTAAGTCGTGGCATGCCTTCAAAATTCACTGTCATTCAGTCAGAACATGTTACCTGAACCAACGTGGCAAATGACTATCGTTCGATGTAAATATTTTCAGGGTGCATATACCTGGTGCTGTTTACATGAGGAAATGCGCCGCAACAGTCTCCAAACCACCTACAACTCATTCATCTACATCCCGTCTTCAATCACCATAGCACGGCCAGACGGCGTAAACACGTTACTATTGCAGGCGTGCAATCACCTGCCGAAACGAACTTCAGCCAAGGCACACTCTCAAGGAGCATTTTGCGTCCTGAATGCTCTGACGTCACACAGCCCCCACACAAAATACAAGAGGTATATGAATGAGGTGTACTGGTCCTTTAAGTAGACGTCATCGTGATCACGCCACTATGTAAAGCGTCGAAATCGCACAACAATTATGGCTTCATAAACGACGATATTAACACGGCCAGTCTTTGGCACGAGTCAGGTGCAACGACATTCGAACAGGATATCGGAGAGCGATCACACAGTGCCAGGTACAAGCAATGTTCAAAACGCGAGGCAACACGATAAGCGATATTATGCCTTTTCACCAAAAGCAAACAATAAGCAACAGAACAAGCATTTGACATCCACAGCGACTAGGTATTGTCAGTTGAACGCCGAACATAACTGGAATGATTCAAATTATACGAATCTTCTGGACCCTTGCTGTGCAAACAATACTTTTATGCAATGGTCACGGGCAGCATGGAGTCAAGGTTCAATTCAGGAACACTAACAACCGATCGCTACCATTGTACCGTAACGCCAACCGATGGCCAGGTCATGCCGCAGTGTGCTACAAATCAACAGTTTCTAAAAAGAATGTTTTTGACAAAAGAAGTCTTTTGGCCTGTGAATCTCTGAGTCATCTTGCCCGAGCACCATTCCTTGATACTAGTGTAATCGCGCAAAGTGATGCAGACATCACGGATTTGCTCGACTCGCCTCATCGGGGGGGGGGGAGGGGCGGGCAGCCAGACCTGATGAAAGCGACCGCGGTGGGAGCCCAGCCGTTCACGCAAACGGCTCGGCCACGTGCAGAGAACATGGGCCGCTGATCCGCACGTTCCAACTGCTCACGGGATGGTGCTGCCGTAGGCTGTTCAGTTCACCAGACGACCAGTCGGTCGCCGCCTTAGTGGGACGAGTCCGAAACGCCTGACCGCCCGAGGAAATAACTGGGATCAGGAAGGCAAATTCAACGCATATGCCAACTGCTCGCCCGTGCCAAGACCAAGAGTAAGCCTGGAGTAACAGGTACTCTCTGATTCAGAACTGACCAAGAGCCTGGAAGCGTTTTGAGCTGCCTCCGACCCGAGCGGACCCACCCCAAACATCCCCACGGCCCGGTCCAGCTGCCGCTGCCGCCGCCTGGCGGCTACGAGTCGTACAGCTGGCGCCGGAGCGTGCCGGCGTCATCCTCGTCAGCCGCGGCGATGCTGTTGCGCAGCAGGGTGCTGACGAAGCTCGGCGTCACGCAGAGCACGCGGCTGGGCGCGCCGCCGGCGGCGAACGGCGCCAGCGAGCCGGGCAGCGGCGCGGAGTCCACCGGCGGCGGCGGCGGCGGCCGGCGCACCTCGACGCCGTCCAGGAACGACTCCAGCCGCGCGCGCCGCCGCCGCAGCCGCTCGAGCAGGCGGCGCTGCAGCGCCTCCTCGGCCGGGCGGCCGCCGCGCAGCACGTGCAGGCTCGGCACCCAGCGGCAGAAGGCCAGCGTCCAGAGGCGGAGCGCGGGCAGGCCGACGACCGGCCGCAGCCGAGCGGGCGCCGCCGCGCCGGCCAGCTCGGCCCGGCACCGGTACAGCGGGCTGGTGAACAGCTCGCGCTCGGCGGCGTCGAACTGGCGCTGCCACTGCCAGACGGGCCGCGCCGGCAGCGGCCGCCCTCTGTCCTGTCGTCACGGGACACGGCACAGGGTCACGGCGGACGACGGGGAGCTTTGGTGGTGACGAGGCGGGCTCAACTAATCGAGAAGGTTCAGGACCTTAAGGGACATGAGATGGTTCCCGCATACAAAGAGATCATGAACGAACCGAACATATGAGGATGACTACATCAATTTTCTCAATACTTCGAGCTGAGATGTGACGAACCCATTTGTCTTGTCACGTCACGTGTTTCGAAATTAAGTATAGCATTTATTTACAAATACAAGCATAGCATTTATTTCTGCATATTTCCCCTCCACAAAGAAAGAACATGTAAGCTGTGCTGTGTCGCTGCGAAATGAACTTACCCTCCCGAGGAAGGCATCCGTTCGCTCTTTTTGGCAGTTGAAAAGGAACGTGTCGAACAAAGAGATGAACAGCGAGTCCCACAGGCTGACGAGATAGGTTTCCGTGAATTCGAACAAGTCGGGAAATTGCTCCAGCAACTGGTGAACACAGTCCAGGAACAACAGGAACACGGGACCCTGGAATACAGCGACGAACGAAAGAACACGTGAATGGCGGCAGATCAGAATGTCATTCGCGAGCCGTCACATTGTCCCTGATTCCGGATAATCCACTGTAACGGCGCCGCCAAAAATCGGCTGTAACAAGCAAACGTAACTAGGTAAAATATCTACATCCACAATTCAGGAAAGCCTCTCAAACTTCACAATGGTAAGGGGTATTCGCAAGACATTTTCCGTGTGAAAAAACGCGCAGTATCAGAGAAGCGCACATGCACAGGGTCTGAAATTCACACCAACGCACGCAAACAGTTTGTTCCAGCCAACGCTGTTATTTCACTATACAAACCTCACACGGGAAGGGGGGGGGGGGTAAACCGCACATTCAAACACAAGGACGCTAACGCTGCAGTTCTGACTGTGCCAAGACGAAAGCATTGCGTACCACGGCCGCACGTGAACTGTCTGACCTTTTTGGCGTCGGCGTCGTAGACGAGGCCCAGCCTCTCCTGGAAGGGGTGGCCCAGGAGGATCCACTCTCGTTGCACCAGCCGCTCGAAGCCCTCCTGTGTGCGGCAGTCGGGGTCCAGGAGCAGCTGAGCCAGGCACGAGACGGCCGCCGTCGTGTCCCGACCGCTGGACTCTGTCGATGGACCGGCCCTCGGTCACGTCTGTCCTCTGTCCTCTGTTCTCTGTCACGGCCCTCTGTCCTCAGACGGATCCAATGGCTGGGTGCTGCGATTCCAACAACACCGGAATACTGAGCAACTGTCAACTCTACTGGACGGCAAGCCAGCAGACACGGGAGCAGCGTTCTGACATTGGCATAGACTGCAAATGACATCTGGACAATGGCCAGACATATGAAACCAAATCAGGCACGAAAACATGTCAATGAACCAGCGACTGAGATATTGAGAAAACCTGACACCCGCAACAGAAGAATACCAATTAAAGCCAATTCAATACACCAACAGACACCAACGTACTGGCAAAACGAGATAAAAGTCGCATTTGGAGCGTAGTCATCGGAAATGGGTTTCTAGTCGTAATGCGGCCATGACGAACATTCGTCTTTTCTAAGCACATGTCCAAGGCGACCGCGCGGAACACAAGTGAGCCGGGCAGACGACTCGGCGGCAGCCAGCCGGCGGCGGCGCTCCGTACCGTTCAGCACGCAGGCGGTGCGGGACCCGGTCAGCACGTCGACGCACTCGAGCGCGGCGGCCAGACAGCGCGAGACGGCCCACAGCCAGCGCGAGCCGGCCAGCAGACTCAGGAACCGGCCGTCCGTCTCCACGAACGCCTGCACGCTCTCTGAGGAGACGCAGGGGGCTGTGAGCGCGAACGCGCCGCGGGGGAGAAAAATCAATCGCTCGGGCTTTGCGACGCGCAATTCCGTGGCGTTCAACCAAACGTTGAGGAAGGCGCAGAGAATTATGGAATGCACAAATGCTTTCGACACAGGTAACGAAACAGAGGCTTCCATCAGGCGTGAAAGTACTTCTAATTCTTGATGCTTAAGAAAGGAAAAAACGTTCAATAATTACCACGTCCCAAGTTTTGCCAGGAGACGGCAATCCGCACTACGGCAAAACTGATTCACTCTGATTTGCCTCAGACAGCCAGCCGCACTACAGCTACGCCGCTGAGGACGACGCGGTCGGAGAGCCTATCCACCGGCCTACCTGGTGAGCAGAGCTGCCGCAGCCGGACATAGCTCTCCTGCAGCTCCTCGACAGACAGGCAGCTGGCGCCCACGTCCAGCACAACCGGCTCGCGCAGGAACGGGTGCGAGGAGCGGATCGCGTCCAACACCAGACGCTCCTGGCCACTGGAACGCGGCGACAGGCCGGGCGTGACCGGCTGGCCGGAGACCGCTTGTGTTCCCGGATGACGGCCAGCGAGTCGGGACGCCGGCGTAACGAGAGCCGACACACGTCATACGGCTGAACACGTCATAACACACGTCATACATAAACACATGTCATACGGTGCGGCCCTGCGCGGGTCCAGCGCGTGACGTAGCTTACCACTTGTTCGGTGAGCCGCACAGTTCTTCCACTTGGAATAGTGCTGAGGCAGGCACGTTAGAACACGGTGAAACCTCGATCACGATGCAGTCCGTACTACCTCTTTGAATTCCTGTACATGTGTCTGTCAAAAAATCCGAAAAACTGCCCTGACGCAGGTTCCGATGGAATGGACGTCACCTCTGCCGCAGGTCCGGGTGGACAGTCCTCTCCTCTGCCACAGGTCCGGGTGGACAGTCCTCTCCTCTGCCACAGGTCCGGGTGGACAGTCCTCTCCTCTGCCACAGGTCCGGGTGGACACTCCTCGCCTCTGACGCAGGTCCGGGTGGACAGTCCTCTCCTCTGCCACAGGTCCGGGTGGACAGTCCTCTCCTCTGCCACAGGTCCGGGTGGACACTCCTCGCCTCTGACGCAGGTCCGGGTGGACAGTCCTCTCCTCTGCCACAGGTCCGGGTGGACAGTCCTCTCCTCTGCCACAGGTCCGGGTGGACACTCCTCGCCTCTGACGCAGGTCCGGGTGGACAGTCCTCTCCTCTGCAGCAGGTCTGGGTAGACACTCCTCACCTCTGCAGCAGGTCCGGATGGAGTCCTCTCCTCTGCAGCAGGTCTGGGTAGACACTCCTCACCTCTGCAGCAGGTCCGGGTGGACAGTCCTCTCCTCTGCAGCAGGTCTGGGTAGACACTCATCACCTCTGCCGCAGGTCCGGGTGGACAGTCCTCACCTCTGCCGCAGGTCCGGGTGGACACTCATCACCTCTGCCACAGGTCCGGGTGGACACTCATCACCTCTGCAGCAGGTCTGGGTAGACACTCATCACCTCTGCCGCAGGTCCGGGTGGACAGTCCTCACCTCTGCAACAGGTACGGGTGGACACTACCTCACCTCTGCCGCAGGTCCGGGTGGGTGTAGGCTGATCGGACGATGGCGGCGCCGTCCGGCCGGCCCCAGCACCAGACCGGCGGCCGCCGCTCCAGGAAGTGGCCGCTGGCCGACATGAAGTCGGCGTCGAACAGCCCCTTCGGCACCACCAGCGCCTCGGGCAGACTGCCGGCGACGGCAGAACGTCGGGCGCGGACCGCGAGCCCAGCACACGACTGATTGAATATTGCGTTATTTAACGACGCTTTCGACTGCTATGGTCATTTCGCGTCGCAACCTCTCACGCTGGTCGTCGCGAAGGCCGGTGAAATGTCGCTATTACTCGGACTCGAACCGGGGACCTTTCGGCCACAAGGCGAGCATGGTAACCACTACACTAGCATGGTAACCACAACCCCAGCCCGGCACACGCAACAGCGATAGAACAAGCCGTCCGAACAACAAGCCGTCCGACGAGGAGGCTGGAGGTCCGGTCCCAAACAAAGTATGCCCAGGAAGTAGCTGTGATAAGTACTCCCTCTGTGATCAATACTCCCAATGTACCACGGACGAAACGATATGCCACAAAATAAGAACACTACTTCGAAGACAACTTGAGCGAAGTAAGGAGAAGCAAGCACATGCTTTTAAAGCAATGGGATAAGGCATAAGGTATAACGCTAAATCCATCGCCTGTTGTAAAGTCCTCGTAACAAACTGATAGGAAATGCAACGCGTAGTCAAACGCACGCGTTTCATATGGACTAAGGGGAACATAGTAAACACTTCGCGGTAGACGAATGCATTAGGTCAGGCCCGGCACTGTTCTGTTCACCACGACGTTCGGTTCCCACAATCCGTGGCTGCTCTGTACACACGCGCCGCAGAGGGTCACCGGCCCGGTACGCGGAGTGCGCGCCGTCGGCCGTCCGCCGCGGCGCACCTCAGGCACATCTGGTAGAGCTCGTTGACCTGGGAGACGCGCCAGCCGAGCACGCCGGTCCGCTGCAGTTCGGCCTGCCAGTCGGCCGGCGAGGGGCGCTCCGGGGCGGCCGGCTCCAGCTGCGGCTCCCTGTCGGCACCGAGCCGCGCCCGCCTGTCAGAGACGCCACCACGAGGGGGCGGGGGCGGCGACACTAGGTGTGGAGCGGACTTTGTCCCAGCAGTGAAACCGAGGTCAGGATCGCGAAACTCCTCCGGAAACAGTTACAGCCGGGGCAGGCAGAACCAACCCCGAAGGTTAAAGGGCGTGACGACCACAGGCCGTGCAGAGTTGGGGCCTGAATCACGACGCTCAGTGAGCAGCGGTCATGGTCTAAGAGAACAAATCCAGGACCACGTCGTCACCGGAGCCTCAGTCATCGCAGCCAGTCAGAATCAGAATGAAACCACGGAAGGTCACGGGACCAACATGATCGACAGCAGTCGTGACTTTTGACCGACAAGAGCCATACAGTGCGTGCCAGTGGAAGTTCTCGGTGAGGACACTCGTGGCCACTCACTGGCAGTGGAATGCGAACAGAAGGCGGGCTGAGCAGGGGTAGCAGTGCAGCAGAAGAGCGTTCGTCACCGTCTGGTCCTGGCCCGCGCCGGACAACTTGAAGCTGAACGTAAACAGCCGAAAATCCTGTAAATAAAGCAACGGAAAATGGCTTCGCAAGGCACGTAAACTAAATCAAGCTTTCATAAATGACTGTCAACATCAAAATGTTAGTCAAAACAGCAGCCATACTGAGACCCTTATGCCCCATGAAGTTATAGCTAATTACCTACGGCAGGACTGAAACTTTGCTGGCAGTCACACTTACAACCCAATGACAGCTAACTTAAACAGAACGGAAGACATAAAGCCGCTACTTTTATTCGCCTATGCCTTATCATGTTTCTGCTAGCAGCTGCATTACTGCCAACTCCATGAAGAGGAGACAAGAAGATTCATGACATGACAATAATCGTTTCTTCCAAAATCACCTCCCACCAGCAATTTCCTTCAAACTCAGATTCGCACAAATCTAGCACCAAATCGACACAGCCAACACAAGCAGCCAGGTTTGTGAAACATCAGCACAAAATGATCGCAACAATGATGTTCTCATAATTTTTTGAGACGCAGTCTGCCAGAGTCAATCATTACCTTACACCTGATTTGGAGTCCTTTGATTCTGCCAGTGACAATACTGCGGGGCACCAGTGGTTTCATTTTCCCACTAGACGAGAGGAGCTGATGAATGGTATCAACATTCGTCAGGCAGACGTCATGCTGACCCAGTAGTAGGTTGCGCTGTTTCTTCGGCTTCTGCGGAATCAGCGACAACATGACGATGATTTAGACATGACTCAAGACAACAAATTTGCGCATATACAAGCAAAATTTAGAATCCCGAGGTACAGAGGCGCCGCATCCTGCGATCAACGGCGCATCCACGGCCACCAACTTGCATGGCCTGGTTAAGACATACGCAGATGTACTGGTCGGAAGCAAGCCTCGGGTCACCCGCGCATTCGTTCAGGTACGCACAATGTTGCGATTCGTTGGCGGGCAATGATAATGGCCAGTGGAATCATGGTGACTTTCGGGCAGCCACAGCCATTAACCTGCAGCCTGCTGGAGGAGTGGGGGAGGGGACGGGGTCGGACGGTCAGGCTCTTCGCCGTATATGTCTGTCAAGAAAAAGTGGCGCAGCGCCATCAAGCTTTCCGCATCCTTTGGTACATCAATTCTGGACGTTTCTGTTTGGTCATAACACATATGGCAGGGTCATTCAAGGTCATGCTGATATGACACAAAACAACGTTGTTTTATAATTTTGCCAATTTCTTTGAGCTTGCTTGATCTTCATTAATACACTGGTGCTACGAAATCGCTGATAGTGTGAAGAATGTGTTACATGGTTAAGATAGACCGATGCGGGCTACCCATGACTTAACAGGTCATCATTCATCAGGCTTACACTACCATTATACCTAAGTTCTATTATACTATTTTAAATAATAGTTATATAATTAAAGCATTATATTATTTGTTAGTGCACTTTTCGACACCTAATGCCAATTTACGTAATAAAACCAGTTTTGACAGCGATTTGGACTTTCTGATGCATATTTGAGTATTTAGAGTCACATTATAGTTTTATGGCATTTGCAGAATTTCACGTCATATCACGCATGATTAAAAATAACATATATCTGACCTCTTAGGATCATACAGCCTAGTAATTAGTATCAGACTTGCCATATCAGACAGACGTGAATTGGTAACTTGTGCATACACCTAGACGTATTTCGGGTTTAGGTCATCTGTAATCTCCGACATGTATGCAAAAATGGCATTCCCGAAATCGATCAAATAATGACTCTTGACGTGGCCTGTGGCCTGAGATATAATCTCAAAGTTAAAAAATGTGGCAAGTCAGAAGTTGTATCATTAAGAAAAATCGGCCACCGTTTGAATCAGCCACATCGGCCCATTGGCTGTAGAGTTATCGAGTAGTTGTGTTTGACGTCCCACCCCAACAAGAGGGAAGCGACATATCCCCGTGGCTGCTGGGTTAAATGTACCTAATAATGACGAAACCCTACCGGGACATACCTACAGTGCACCAAGATGAGATATAAGAAGACATAAAGACCTGCATTATTTGTGCCCAAATGACTCATTCATACCCATCATGTGAACAGCAAAGGGTTCTTTCCTTCTTTCTCCCTCTTGCATTATAGCTTCTGGCCTGAAGATTGCCAGAAAATGCAAAATTAGGGGTGCTTTTCCACATGGTTTAATTTACAGCCAACATCTTCGCATCTCCATTCTTTATCTTACATGTACAGGAATGCCTCACCAGTAGGACATAATGGCCATTTTATGCATTCAATACAATTTAATGTCCAACAGTACAGTGGTGTTCAAAGAACTACTAATTTGCCAGCTAAAACATCCCGACAGCAAAAGGAACAAACTTCTCATCGACCCTTCTGATTTCACGACGGACAACCAATGCTCTTCGAACAAAAACATGTTAGAAGTTTGAGACATCACATGAGCGACGTGATTCGTGACTGTCATATAAAGGAGACCTCCAATGTATTATCCACTTATTGCAACACTGCCCTCGCCTTTCTACACCTACCGTTTTGTCACGCTGGCTGCCTGCCTCAGTGAATGACAGTCTGAAGTTGGTGACCACCAGCCTGCCCCGGACCCCTTCTGGCCGCTCTGACAGTGGCAGATACAGCAGCGCATCGCTCGCAGTGGCCACCAAATGCTCTCCCAGAAGCAGCACCGGTTCAGCTTGAGCGGCGTTCACGGCGTCTGACTGCAGGACCATTAGAAAAACAGAACTCTGATTAGAGTCATGATAACAAGACAATGCACTGCTTCGTTGTCATAATTGGAGGAAACTGAATTAGGACTTACTGAGGCATTCACGAGGTAATTGCTTTACATTTCATATAAATGCAATGGATTTGAGGATACAGATCATAACTTCAGTTTGTGACAATCTGCTGGATGTGGTATACCAGGTGTTTCATTAACCTAGTGTTTTTTGTGGCCTGATCACTGTAAGCTAGGGCCCCAAAGGAGCCTCGATTTCTCGCTCTAATGAGAGCAGGAGTTGCCATAGACAGTTTAGTCATTCATCCTCTTTAGCACTGATGATGGGTGGGTCCAGCCAGTGGCTATGGTAATAAGTTGGTGCAATGAGTGGCTCTCCAGTATGGCCATTGGGTACAACTGGAGGACTAACTTTTTTGTACCCCACCTTGATGCATCACATGTACGTTCTGCACTCTAGAAATGGCCAATGAAACTGTTTTTATAACCATATAGCATGGCACACATAATTAACAATCAGTCCAAAATTTGCCCTTGCAGATCATTCAGCAGCTCACACAGATACAGGACCAATGCTTACCAACCATCAGGCAGGTATTTTATATCAGAATCAGAGGAAGCAACCAAGAAACTATGCTAATGGCTAACTCTGTACTTTGTGATCTCACAGAAGCAATGATTGGGGCATGCCACTGCAGTCCAGTTTACAGCTAATTTTCAGTCAAAGTGATCCATATCTAAATCAGTGACATGACCATCCCTCTGCATCAGTAACTTGACCTATGACATCTGACCTTGGGTCTCAAAAGTGAGATCAAACTATGGGGAATACCACCATAACCAGATTTGCATGCAGCTTCCACACAAAGCAACACCAAAGTATGGTACTTGATGTCTAAAATCCACCTCAGTCACTTGACCCATGACCTGTGACAATGGGATGAAAAATGGAATAAAAGTAGCAGAATGCAGGATAAATCAAACTGATAGTTTTCCCAGAAGCCATGCCAAATGATAGCCAATGGCTTGAAATTCAGATGGAATATACAAGTCTAGTCTACTATGCCTTTCAAACAAGGACCTCATACACTGTCCAGTAAGGCCAGATTGCAAACCATGGCAGGTTTTGATGAGACCTCATCAGAGTGCACCAGACAGTTCATGCCAGTCCAGGGGTGCATTTCACTATTTCCAGGTGTACAATGAATAGTTTTGGCATGCAACAGATGTTCAGGTGTGCATGGCATGTGCCATCACTAAGAACTGCTTTGGAGAAATAAAACAGCAAATCCACTGGAAGAGAAAAACACAATGCACAATATCAAACAAACTGAGAAGAACAGCCATGTGTGCCAGAATTGCTGCATTTGATAGTTTGCAAATTATCACTCAACTCACACATTTTTTATTGGAAAGCTATGTAAACTTATGCATTTACTCAAGACAACATTGGTTAAGTCCCTTTATCTATATGGATTAACTGGTCTTACAATGTCTTTTGGCACAAAAATTAATTCTTAACCTTATAAGTTTCCCCTGTGGTGGATTTTGATGCATGAATATGCATCATAAATCACAATTTTACTTTCTAGAAAATCTGTTAAAAGATGGTCCACTGTGGCAAGTGACATGTCTGGGTGTAAGGTGTTTATTTTTTATTGGCACATTTGACAACCCTGTAGGCCTTAGATGGCCATAAAACTGCAGCATGTTCTCTCTTAGAAATGAATACTGGGACATCATTAATATTTTTTTTTTTGGTTGGCTAGATAAATTTGATTAGTCACAAGCAACCTTCTTTGACACTAAAATAGAACCTAAGGTGCAAAACCAGCACTAGGCAGGGCTACAATATAGCAAATGGGCTGAAAAAACTGATTTCCCCAAGAGTGCAATGCACTAGTTGAATGTCCACCTGGCATGCATTAAAATGGCCCAAGTGCACACAAAGCATGCATTCTCAATAATTGCAGCACACCTCAGGCATGTAGAAACCATGCTTAGCAGTCTGGTGGTAAAGTACTGTGCGATTGCAATTTTAAAGTGGCCAGTTAAGCAATGACTTACAAGGCAGCAATACAAAGTAAGGACACAGGAAGGGAAACATATATATGTTAGGAAAATACTGAGATTTTTGCACCCTTTTCATGGACAATTCAATGCGTTCTTACCCCATTGGCAATGTAGTCATCCAGATCAATATAGCTTCGAAAACTACTTGTCATGTTCAATTACATTGGACGTCTATTAATTGATGATACAAAAGATACGTTGCTTAAAACGCACAGAAATGCATTCTTCGACAACTTCAACGTATGGACCATCGAAATCAATTCCGAAACCAAATCCGCATTCCCGGCGAAACGTCATCCAAGCCCACGGGAACGCAACTCTAAAGCCAAATGTATACTGTTCACACACATCGATCTGCAATGCCTATGAGATACATATATGGCGCTAGGGTTTCGAATGCACCATACCAATGTGTTTTATTTATGATTTTACTACATATACTAGCAAAAGAAAGGGAGTTTTGCCGAAATCTTGCACTCTGATTCACGAATTTTTGGCATCGAGCCCAAGAACAATCAAGCTTGATCACACTTTTGAACGGTGCGCAGAAGCGGTGCGAATGGCCTAGTCTCCACTGCTGCTCACTCCGGCTTCGAGGTCAGTGATTTACGTTGTTATGGTTAGACCCCCAGTTTTGCAGTTTTATGGGTGTTGCGTAATTGCCAGATGCTAGGGTCGTGCTTTTACCGAAAAAGGACTTATTAAGGTTTGTGTAAAGTGCTGCTGCACGTGCAGCACGGTTGCATGGTCCTCTTGGCGTATTCCTGATCTTTCACACAAGCTGTTGTGTATGTTAGCAAACATGATCAGTGGATGGTGGTGGTGAAATACCTGTAGGTCTATGAATTACTGAAGTTGAACTGCTATTCCATTGACCGTTTGATTAGAATATTGTATATTTATGCAGCAGTTAACAAAAAAGTGGTAAAGACATTGTGAAACCAAATTTGTCAGATTGAAATAAATGGTAGCACCAAAATAAACATTTAACATTCTTTCTGTATTTGGTTCAGGTATGACCATTTCATTTGTCCTGCATCATTGTTCAGGGATAACCTATCACAAAGTCATCATCAAGAACCAGTCTTCAAAATATGGCAGTTCAGACAAAATGTTGCTGGAGCAGAGTTGGGACATAGAACTGGCTTCTAGGCAGGTTTCAGTTTTTTTTATCATCATTTTTAACATTGGGTCAGCATAGCCCAGGGAACTTCAGTATGTTTTGAGGCAACAGTTTGGATGTATTTGGAGTGCTGATGCACAATCACAGATATCTCATCTAAAAAAGAACAAAAAACAAAACAGCTGCAGGTTGCTTCATGACATTTGTTTTTATTGTATCAGGTATGCCCATTTTTCCTTTCCAGGAAGGATAATTATTTTGAACATCGATTTTTGTTGTGGATAATCAAATAGCTCACAAAGTCCAGAGGGAAACCATATTTGAAGAGTAGTTCAGGATTATACATTCTGCCATAAATGGGCAACATGTTATTACATTTGGGACAGATGCTGGGCTGCTCTGGTATCTTATCACCTGCAGCATGAAGGTTAGGATTTTACTTTCACAACCTGAGGTTTGTGAATGCAAAAAAAGGAAACGTAATGGAAGAAACATGTGCCGTTGTGTTACGCCTTTATGTCAGTATTGAGAGGAAAGTTTAAAGGGTACACATTCAGATTTATTAGCATAGGTACAGCCTGAACTGCAACTTTGGAAACATTACATTGATATTTCAAATTGGCAGTAGATGGATTGTCTTGATGTGTGATAAACCTTGAAAATCCTTAAGAAGCATTATTGTGATGGGAAGTTGGATGAGTGGAGGATATGACTGATTTCTGCTTATTTGATGACAAAATAATTTATTTCACCTGGTCCAAAAATTTTCAGAACATGTCTTGAGGTCTGACAACTTTGAGAAGTGTCCAAATTTTACCTTGCATTGTGTGGTTTGCAAACTGGAGCAGGAATGGCATGACAGATGTGTAGCAGACCCATACCTTCCCAGCCTGCAGTTTTGCAATGGTTTTTGAACTTTTATAACATGACATGGAGGGAACTTCCAGGTGGTTTTTGCCCTCTTGTTTCACTGTGTATTTTATAGCTTTTGGCATTCACCTTCTTGTAATTTGTTTGGTGTAACATATCAATCTATTTTGCCATGCAATCACATCAGAAGCACATTTTCATTGCCTTTCTGTCATGATGTGGTCAGGTTGTTCCTGCCTTGGCTTGTCGCACATATCAAGATGACATCAAATGGAGATGTCAGCAATGGCTCTCGAAGTACAGAGGTAATACCAAACCACCTGTTGTTTAAGTGGGAGTGAATTGTATTTTGGAAGTAGTTTATGGATGCACATTTTGTGCTTGCTTTTCTAGTTCTTGTTTAAATGTTTGCCTTACATCTAGTCCTCTGAATTTTTTAATTTGGATCAGCAGTGGTCATACTTTGTCAGGCTGGAAATATTTTTATAGTGAGAATGTGGAGAACATCATTGGGTTTATTGTTCATGCAGATCCCTTGCAACTGCGTCCATTTTAGGGGTTTCTTAACCTGACCTGCTGATACTGTTGCCCTCAGATGACTGATGACAGCATAAAACGAGACCGGAAGACTCAGAAGAGAATTGAAAAGACAATGGAACAGACTCTGGCCTCTGCAAACGAGTTCACTGATCCGGAAGAACGGCTAGTTTTCGTCTGCAGAAAACATGCAGAATCTCTTGAGGAGAACAAAAAGCTTAACGTACGTAGGATACTGGTCATCACATGCCGTGGATGGGGACCCCACCACAGGTAGTTTGTTGGAGGAAAAATATAGTTTTAGTGGACCTCTGCAGAGATTCCTAAGGGAAAAAGGGGGATACAGGGGGGAGTTATAACAGGGGGGCTATACAATACAGGGGGGAGGTTATAACCTGCAGGTGTTTCCAAACGTGACGTGATAGGCCGACAGCACGGAACCAAACGTATGACGTGTTCTTTTGCTGCATATTGTTACCCAGTGTGGCATTCTTAAGTTACTCCTTACAGGCAACTTCAAAGCAGGCCATGACATTGAATTCAGGTTTTCATTCGATCATGTTGTGGGTGCTGCTGCTAGTCAAATAGGCATTTTGGATAGTACCAAAACCACGCCGGGGTGAATAGAAGATAAAAAGCCAGTCACGTTAGCAGACGTCTGGCGTGAATTTAGCCAGACCATAGTTTCAAGGAGGACCTTGTCCTGGATGCAGATATTTTAATTATATTTTTTATGCTGCATGGGAGTTTGGGCTCGAAAAAACCACAGTAGGGCAAATTCGTAGGGCAGTGTATGGCAAATTTGAAAGTAGCGTCATATTGAGGCGGGGCAGTGTAGAATCCCAAACGAAAAAAGTAGGATGTGCTTCCAGGTATAAGTGATATTGGCACAAAGGTTGGCTTGCACTGCTAAAAGGTGCGACGGACTACTTACCGTGGTGAGAGCACTTGGCGAACACATTGACGAACGTGTGGTAAAAATTTTCGTTGGTAAATTAGACTGTAAAGCCATTTAGACGAATGCCTGTAGTGTGCGATTTTGTCCTCATCTACCTTTATATGACGTCAGAACCTCCGAAACCGGAAGTATGCGTTTTTATGCGTCGTACAAATTTGTATTTGAGTTAAATGTTATGCACCAAACGTAAATGAAGACCCCATTGAAAATTCGGATGTCTTCAAAACTTCAAGTATGGCTGCTTTCGAACAGAGCTGATTTTTATGCCAGATGACCATTCATGATTTTGACCCCAGGTGACCTAGACTCATGTGAGAACTAAGGTGGCCACTAACGCCATGGCTTACACTCGTACATAAGACTTAGTAGGACTGAGTAACGAAAAATAGTTCAGATGTGAGTTTTCGGATGACGACTGTAGCGGCATTGTGATTTCTCTACGATGTGCCGAAACAATAATCGTTTTATTTATCATATATTCGATGAATCTTGTGTGCAGACTGCTTTTCCCACGCTATTTTCAACGAATAAATTGTTTTCCAGTCGACTATACGCAAGATGGAGCAGAGGGTTGACCAGCTGCTGAAGGAGAAGGTGAACCTGGAGAGCGAACAGAGCAAGGCACTACTGACCAGAAGTCGCCTAGAGGGCCTCTGCCGTGAACTCCAGAAACAAAACAAACTGGTCAAGGTACATCCATAAACCGTAGTGTGGGGTGCGCTGTTGCATGAGCATAACTGATGGTTGAGGTGGTCCTTAGCATAGGGGCGAAAATTCGATTGAGGGATATTTGACTCCCCCTGGAATCGGTTACCATCTGATTAGGAAAACGCATGCCGAATTCTCGTGAAATTTGGTTAATATTTGGACATTGCAGACACCTTTAAGTTTTGCCCAGATGCTGATCCAGGTCCACTCTGTTTGGAGTGGACCTGGATGGGGGTCTCATGACTGTCGAACTCTCCTTTTTTATTTAGGGTGAGTCTAGTTCATTGCGCTGAACAAGTTAAAAAGAGCATAAATGCAATACATGACCTACATACCAGCTTTGGGTATATACAAGGTATGTGTGAAGCGAGTATCCACACCAAGCGTCGGCGCATGTGAGGTTCCACTCGCAAATAACTTGCATTTTCTTAGATTGTACATAGATTAATAACCACATCGATCCAAGCTCTCCAACTATGCAAGTTCGTTGACTGGATGCTCTGTGCTCGGGCTGCCACCGTGCCACCGCCCAGGGCAGGTCTGAACTGAAGGGGCTTCATTTGGATCCGACTACCACGCACAGGAAAGGGGTGGCCGCCAACCGCACCCACCGCCGCCGGCTGGCGCAATAACAGAATGACTAGCACTGCAGTCACCAGCTCTAGGCCACCACCGGTATCACTACTGACACCAGTGTCACCAGCAGTGTCACGGTGCCGGACTCGACGAGCGCTGCTAACACCCGCCAACAAAGTCCCACCTCAGCCCAGCGCCCAGTGCCGATGTAGTGGTCGGCTGCCGACCGGTGGCGTCTCCTGTCCACACGTCTGCTCGGCTAGCACCCGGCAGCGGCCAGTGTGCGTTCACGGCTGTCTGGGAACCGCCCCTGATGGTCGCTGACGACGTGGAGAACGAACCGCAGCTGCTCTTCATCCTTTGCAAGGCGGCAGGTGTGCTCTTGGATGGATAGGTGCGACACCTCTCTCGGCGTGGTCGTTCGTGACGCTGATGCCACGTACGAGGGTGGCAGCCTTCCAGTAGTCCTCGCGCGCTGGCCAGGTGTTCGGGTCAGCTTCGAGGAAGGCGTCGCTGATGTTCAGCTTGCGTTGGAAGGTTCGCGAGTTGGTCGTCGCCAGGTCCTCCAGCGCACAACCGGCAATGGCGCTGCTCAGGACGGCCTAGGAACGGATAACTTGGGAGCGGTGAAGAAGTCATTTAACTTCTCCGCGACATATCTGCTCGCGAGCAGGAGGGGGTGATTTTACTCGAGGGGTGTTGTTTAGGTGGTCTTGTTGCAAACCGCTAAGGGATTTCTTCTCCCAAATTAACATGTTTCTCGAGGTTCTCCCGATGGCAGCGACTATGACAGAATGTCGGTAGATGAAGAATTGGCGGAAGGAACTTTGAAATAACTGTCTCAAATGCTCTTAGTATTGTAGAGTGCCTATTTGTAGCGATATTTACAGGTTTTACAGGGTAGAAATGCCCCTCTAAGCGGCCTGCTTGCTACTTGATCCTCATGTATGCATTAAAACTTAAGGGTCCATGAGAAAGGGGTAAATGTGCACCAGTTTTGATAACATATTCTGACTGTGGGGCTGTTTACGATTAATAATGGATTGCCAGTTAGAAGCCTAACATTCCGAACTTTCAATTTTAAGGAGCACCTTACTGTCGGTGCTGGCTGGCATCTGCTGCTGCATGGGTGCGTGTGCTTGTCTTGTCGCTAATGCTTGTCGCTAATGCATGCCGCATCGCCGATGCTTGTTGGTCTTGCTTACAGACTGATTGCCGGGCTGACTGTTGAATCGGAATAATGTACTAAAAGGCCAAGAAACCCTCTTTTTCACAATAGTTTTTCGGCATCTTAGAATCAACTTCGTCGAAAAGGTTTGCCATATGGGTTTCCGCATCATTTGTAACAAAGGGACACATAGCTTTGGGTCATGATGGCTGGACTTTTGGTCTGTTGAGATAAAGCTTATTACAGGTTTGCGTTCATGACTTCTCTTGGTCTAAGACATCCCGGTGTTTTAATGGAAGGTATGCATGTGTTTACTGGTGACCATTGTTGTTAGGAGTTCGATTTGATCAAGACAGGCCGCTGCTCATTCTTATTCTGATGTAACCACTGGAACTACCTGTCATGCTTTATTAACGTGCCTACCGAGATGCCGACTTTTGAGATGCCGACTGACTACGGGTTACCTATGTACTGTTCCCGTTCTCTGCGTCCTGTTGTCATGTTCCGACGAACGGCGTGCCGCTCGTGCCTGGCGTGCCGTCGGCCCGTGACTCCACTGATCTGTTGGCCTGGTCGGCGGTTCAGGAGGAGAGCGTGGCCAAAATCCGCGAGGAGGAGGAGAAGCGGCGAGAGGTGTCCGCCAAGTTCCAGACGACCCTCAGCGACATCACGGGCACCATGAATGAGAACAACCAGAAAAATACCAAGCTTACTGAGGAGAATATTGAGATGTCCAAGAAGCTCAAGAGCCTCTGCGAACAATACGAACAGAACAACTCGGTGCGTTGCTGGATGTTGTTTTTTTCATGTCTGAAAGCGTGTTGCAGGCATGAAAATGTTCTGATATGACATTTATTGGCGCATATGGCGGCGTTGTCCGTTCCGCGTGAAAACACCTCTGTACGTTGCCTCGTTTTTCCTTTTTGCCGGTCGTATAAGTGATGTACTTCTTGCCTGGGAAAAGGATGATGTGCTGATTACA
Source organism: Capitulum mitella (assembly GCA_030062745.1). NCBI lineage: Eukaryota > Metazoa > Arthropoda > Thecostraca > Pollicipedomorpha > Pollicipedidae > Capitulum > Capitulum mitella. Next base: position 5,107,814 of record CP099841.1, on the reverse strand, counting down.
TTTCGTTGAATGGTGGGATACTGTGCGTGAGAGCTAATATTCGTTTTACTTCTCTGACCAGACGGTATGATTCCATGTTGATCGTGCTCGTTTCAGCTGGTCGAAAAGATGATGAAGCAAAAGGAGCTCGAGTCCCAGCTAGCAGAAGCCCGTTTGGCAAAACTTCAACTGGAAATGAATCAAGAAAAGCAGGCGTTTTTGTTAGAGAAGCAGAAGCTGCTTCAGGTAACCACTTGAGTTCAGTTATTCTTTACGATCTGTTCAGTGTGCGTCGTACAAATTCGTGCGAGCTTGTGCCAGGTCACCTCGGTACGTGTTGTACAGCGTTCGCGTTATGTCCAAACCTCCAGTGGGAGTCTGTTCTGTTCGCAAAACGTGCACATTGTCTCTCTCAACACTCCGCCCCTGCGATCTCTTCGATGCTTCCCAGTGATCCGATTTCGTAATTGTGTGTCCAGGAGATGTCCACATACCAGAAGCGCTGCACAGACCTACAAATGTCGGAGGTATCACTTCGAGAGCAGCTCGGTACCTACACTGAGAAGTACGAAGACTTCCAGGGTGCGCTTGCCAAGTCCAACAAGGTGTTCATCACCTTCAAGTCCGAAATGGAAAAGGTATTAGTTCTTGATGGATTATTTCCCCGTAACATTATTGTGTCCCATGGCCGTATTGATTTTGTTGCTTGTTTGGTCGCAGTCTTATGCATCAGTCATGGATTTACAAATCGTGTGATCCTAAGGAGCTTGATAGCATGCTTTAGATATATTCGGCCCACTCATCGTCTGGTATAGGTATGTCGGTGAAGTCTCCTTGTCTGTCTGTCTGGTTCTTAATCGTAGCGATCACAGCACTTCATAATTATGACGCAAAGCTACCCAGAAGGCACTAGAGAAATGCCAGGATATAACCCTTTAGATTCGCGAGGTGTTTTGTCTTGCCCTTGATCACCATTTTCTAGCCAGGGCCAATCCTTACTCGAAGTCAGGACGTAGCTAGGTTCTATTGAAAGGTGTGGTGAAGACTATGGCGGTGGCAGGTGCACGCGTATTGCACGGAGGCGTGTACAGTTCATTTGGACTTGGCTTGACTGGTGCTTGAGCGTCCTCGCTCGCCTGTGCTGCCCAGTGCGATGTTTTGACCGGAGCTCGCCCGCCGCGATGAGAAGGAGCGCTTCGGCGACTGGCAGCGGCAACGCTGCGCCCTCCGTGCCGGTGGACCTATCGGAGGGCGGCTCGGTAACGGAATTTCCCGCTTTGCTGCCGTGGACCGATCGCAGCAGAAGTTGGAAGCGTTTGGCGTGCTGCATCATTTGGCTTGTTCATTTGCGCTGTTACAATAACGATTTAGTCATCTCAGCTGTGCGGGATGTGGAGTCGTTTTGATTTGTCTCACTTCTGAACAGACTATGTCTGAGAGAGCTGGCCTATGGTTTAGTCCGCGTGTAGTTTCTTCCCCTTTTGCTGTTAATTCCAGTTAACCGTGGTCATGTTTGATGTGCAATAACTTAATAACCAGTAACTGGACTGTAGCCATCAGCGTTGGTTATCAAACGACAGACGCGAGCTGCTGAGGACATTGCTCTTCGTTCAGACAGATTTAGTGTGCGTTTAATTAGGATTACATGCTGAAAGGTGAGATGGAGCCTGTATTGCAAGACATGTCGTGTTGGTCGCCGACCTGACAAGGTTGCGTACTGCCATCCAGTGTCTGAGATAACCCGGCCATCTGCCGCCCACCGCCTTTGGCCGCTTTCTTGCCCCGATGTCAGCGTTTTCCGCCCGCCTCAGGCGTTGCACCTCAGACCTCCCGAGATGTATCCGTGCCGGCTGGACCCTCCGCTCACCGCGCCGGCGCCGCCGCAGATGCAAAAGAACATCCGCCGCCTGGAGAAGGAGACCAGCACGTGGCGACAGCGCTGGGAGGGCAGCAACCGCTCGCTGCTGCAGATGGCCGAGCAGAAGCAGGCCGACGACGGCCAGCTGCTGGCCCAGCGGCGGCGGATCGAGACGCTGGAGCGGCTGTGCCGGGCGCTGCAGGCGCGCGCCGCCGACCCGCGCGCCGCCTCGCCCTCCGGCAGCGGTCAGTGCAGGGGCCGGGTTGGGCCAGGCAGGCCGGCACTGTCGGAGAGACCTTGCTGAGTGGCATTATCGCGGCATCCGGGTGGTGGTGGGTTGAAAGGTGTGATTGCTGTGAATGGTTGCTGGAATACAGTTGATGGTATGATGGCTGTGAATGGTTGTTGGGGTAAAACTGTAATGGAAGGTTCAGACGATCGTTTATTTCGTTGTCCGAAGTTTTGCTGAATCGACTTGTTCACTCGTTTTGGTTGGACATCTATAGTTTGTGCGTTTCTGGGCGTTTTTGGCTGTTGATGTCGTTTTAATCCGCTCCCTGCGTCGACACCTCGCATATTCATTTTGTCGTGTATAAGACGCCATGACGTGGTCGTTTTGTCCCGGTCGTCATCTCCAGCATCCGTAACCCGGCTCGTTCCGTTCTCAGGAGACGCGCCCGAGGCGGCGGCCGCCGTGGCCGACTCGAGCGCCGAGCTGTCCGCCGACGAGACCGAGGTGAGCTCGAGTCAGGACGCCGTGGTCGACTCGACGTGCGACGTCGAGGCGGCCGGCGCCGAGTGTCCGGTCGAGTCGACCACGGCCGAGGCGACGCCGGCCGACGACTCGGACCGCTTCCTGTGAGCGCCGCCGCCCGGCCGCCGCAGTTTCGTCACATCGCCCCCGAGCTGCCGGCGGCGGCGTCCGCCGGCCCGCGGCGCCGCGCCGCCAGGCCTCGGCTGTCCTGTCCATGTGCACATAGTAGATCGCCTAATAAATGGTCATGCGGACGTCGGCTGTATTGGAGTGACTGCGCGCCTGATGGCGGGCTATGTCCGGCTATAATAACACGCTACAGGACTAGTGAGTACGGCGGTGTTCGCGGATAACAACGCGACTGCAGCAGCTACCGATTCACCAGGATATTGACTGTTCACGCCTCCTGGTGGGAAGAGCGCGTCACTTAACGATAACACAGCAGCTGTCAGGTTGACCAGAGATTTGACTAATGGCGACGCGAGCCGTCCTGCGTACGAGGTGTGCTCTTCTCGCGTACCCGCAGACGGAGACCTTGATTAACAGGTTACACGCGCTTCCCGGTACAACCAGAGCGTCTCCGGCGATCTCGCTCAGCCGTTGTACCGCTTCAGCTTGGTGAGCCGGGTGCCGAACTCGGGCTCGCCTGCTGACGTCACGGCCGGTGGGCGGGGCAGGCGGTGACGCCAGGGGGCGGGGCGTCGGGGCGGGGTCGCTGCGCCTCCGGGCGTGCCGCTGGCGCCGCCCCCTGGCCTCGGAGGGGCGGGGCCTTCGTGCCGGAGGCGGGGTCTTGCGCGAGTCACGCCCTACCGAGGACTTGGCGGCTGCGAGCGCTATGCGAGCTCTTGTGGATGGGCGCACGGGGCGGTGTAGTTTCGGAACGACGTGTGGGGGTCGCCGCGTTGTTGGGCTTGGGGAAGGGTGGTGACTTGTTGGCGTGGATGTTCTGTAGGTCCTGTGGTGGGACGTTGCAGGAGGGCGGGAATAGAAGTCGGGCACGGGATGGGGAGGAGGAGAGTGATAACCTGGTGTGGGTTGCGGAGGAGGAGGGGAGTGATAACCGGCCGGTGTTGGGTGCGGAGGAAGAGAGTGATAACCGACCGGTGTTGGGTGCAGGGGAGGCGAATGATAACCGGCAGGTGTTGGGTGCGGGGAAGGCGGGCGGTAGCTCGGCGTGGGGTGCGGGGGGTGCGAGTGGTAGCCGGCCGGTGTCGGGTGCGAATATGGCGGGTAACTCTCTGACGTTGAATACGGCGGCGGAGGTGATCGGTGGCCGGCCCGGGTCGGGTGCGTGGGAGGGTAGCGGAGTGCTGCGTCGTGCGGAGGAGGGTGGTGAGGAGGCGGTGGGTGGCGGGCGCGAGGGGGGCCATGATACCCGGCGGGGGTGGTGTGTGGTGGTGGGTGATACCCAGTTGACGTGGTGTGTGGGGGTGGGTGGTACCGCTCAGGGGGGCCGTGGTAAGCGGCAGGCGTGATGGGTGGCGGTGGGTGATGGTAAGCAGCGGGTGTGGTGTGCGGTGGCGGGTGATATCCAGCAGGCGTGGTGAGTGGTGGTCGGTGATATCCGGCTGGTGCGATGTGTGGGGGCGGGTGGTGCCTCTCGGGAGGGCCGCGGTACCCGGCCGGCGTGGTGCGGGGTCTCGGAGGCGGCCGGTACCCGGCGGCGGCCGTCAGCCGCGCCAGCCTGTGCTGCTGCTCGGCCGCGGCCGCCGCCGCCGCGGCAGCGGGCTCCGGCGTGCCGTGATGCTGGATCTGCGGCCGGGGCGTGGTGGCGCCGGCCGCCGGCCGCACCAGCCGGCCGGAGCCCGAGTACGTCCGCGGCACGTCGGCCGCCAGCCGCAGCGGCTCCCAGCGCGCGCCGTGGCCGTCGGCCGGCCGGTGCGGCGACGCCCGGTGGCCCGCAGCGGGGCCCGGGACGGCAGCGGCGCCGGGCTGCTTCTCCCCGGCGCCGCGCCCCCGTTTCGGCTCGCCGCGCCCCTGTCCCGGGGCGCGGTGCTCTCCTTCCGGAGGGCCGTACCCCCGCTGGGGCAGGCTGTACCGGTCCGGCAGCGCCGGCACCGGCCTGGTGGGCCGCCGGGTCGGCAGCGTGTAGCGGGCCGGCAGCGGCGACACGGGGTGCGGCTCCAGCGGCAGCGGACCGTCCGACACGATACCGCCGGCGGCCCGGACCGGACCTCCGCCGGACGGGTGCACCGCCGCCACGTGCGGCACGGGCTCCTCGTGGCGGGGCACGTGCTGCACGCGCCCCTCGTCTGGCGGGTAGTACTCGGGCCGGTGGACCACGTGAGCCGGGTGGTGCTCCTCGGGCGGGCCGTACTCGTGCCGGTCGCCGCCGTACAGCCGGCTGTTGAGGTGGACGTAGGCCTCGGAGCGGCGGCAGTCGACGCTGTACCACCAGTCGCAGACCAGGTGGCGCTGGTTGAACACGGTGCCGGCCGTGCAGAGGAACGTCTGCCGGCTGCGCGACTCGCCGCAGTAGTGCCACACCTGCCAACGCAGCGGTGTCGCACCCGTCAACGCAGCCTGTCACGCCTGCCGACACGACACTGCCACGCCCGTCAGCACTGCGGCGAAACGTCTGCCGACGCAGTGATGTAACTTCTGACAGTGCAGTAGTGTCACGCAGTAACAGAGTTGCGTAACACCTGTTGTTGCGGTGCTGTTACGCTCTGTCGGCAGTTCGGTACTCCACATGGCAACGGGAAAGAGGGACGGTAATACATCTCCTGTCACAGCAGCGCCGCATTTTTCGACGGAATGCTCATGAAATGTCCTGCAGGAACGTGAGTCAGAAAAAATATGTGGGAGAGACGTTTACGTTTTTCGTAAATTGCGGTACTCTGTATAAAATCGGTGGCAGAACGGACATTTTAGGCCTGCCTTGGATGCATTACTTCCGCGTTAGGACAATGTTTAGACCTCAGGATCGAGGGCATACCCAGCCCGTGAGCAGATTCACATATTGGAGTTTTTACATTCAAATCTCACTTCTTTAAACATGTCCTATTTAATGGGCAGTTACACAGCTAAAATACAGCTCCCGCTTCTTGCACTGCAGTTGCCTCTGCAGTGCTCAAAACTTCACTTCGCAGATTTTGCAACGGTTCATTACCTACTTCCCCATTTGGAGGTCAGTATCCACGGTCATCCCTCGTCACCGCAAAGCCGATTTCTGCTGTCCTTATTCCTCCCTTGACAGCCAATTGTCGCCGTTCTCCTAGTCAGGCAGCCTTTGCAATTCCCAATTATCTCCTGAAGGCCGGTCTCCAGATCCTCACCTCTCGGTCGGCCTCTGCAATCTTCACTCCTCCTCTGACAACTGAGTCTGGGCCTCTCCCTCCTCACCTGCCGGCTGACCTCGCCGTCCTCACACGCACCTGGCAGCCGGTCTCCACGTCCGCGTAGAAGCCGGGCGGCAGGCCGTGGCAGCTGAACGCCGTCTCGGGGATCTCCTGGTACGTCGGGTAGTCCAGCCCGCCCGTGCCCTGGATGCAGTCGCCGTCGGGGTCCTCGGCGGTGCGCTGGCAGGGCGTCTCGCCGCCGTAGGGCGGCCGTCCGCCGTCCGCCGGCGGGTAGTGCTCCTCGGGAGGGTGGCGGTAGGGCAGCTGGTAGTGGTCCGTGACGACGGAGGGGATGGGAGGCTCAGTGCTGTAATGGTAGGTCTCGTGGTGCTGGACGTGCGCGTCGTCGCTGATGTGGTAATAATCGGCAGGGTTGGACGGGGGGTGGTGGACTTCGTGCGGTGGAGGGTGGTGTATGGCACGGGTGTGGTGCCTGGAGGTCTTCACCTGGTCTTCCTCGTAGTATCTGTGCTCCTCCCCGGGCTCGAAGTAGATGGCTCGCTCCAGCGAGGTGCCAGGCTCGTGATCTGCTCTTCGTTCTGCGAAGAGGTCGGAGTGGCGTTCATCTGGCAGGATCCGTGTTGCCTCTGAAGCATCATAGCTCGTCACCTCCGCGAACCACCCGTCATCCGGACCGTCAGCGCGTCTCCTTGCCGCTCTGTCCGCGTGTCCGGCGTCAGCCTGGCTCTGACGTATGTCCTCCCAGGCCGCGCGTTCGTCTGACCTTCCCAGACGCTGTCTCGCCGGCCGGTCCTCGTATCGCCTCCCGGACCAGTCCACGAGTCTCCCGTCCGCGTGGCTCTTGCGCCGTCCTGCCGGCCACTCTGAACGTCCGGCTTCGGGCCGCGCCGGGAGGCTGTCGTGTCGCCGATCAGCGCGTGTCGCCGGACGTCCCACGCGTCTCTTGGAACGGTTCACTGGGGGACCGACCTGACGAGGTCTCCGGATGTACATGCCGTTGTCTTTACCTCCTTCATCAGATGTGGATTCGTGCAGTCGGTCGTAATCGACGTTGTGACCTAATCCATTAACTTGACGCTCCCTTGCCTCGGTTTCATCTTCCTCCTTCTCAGTGTTTTCACTGTGCAGTTCCTCGGTTTCTTCGCGGATTGTTTGCCGCAGTATCCTCACCATCCGCCGCTTCTGTACGCCAGCTTCGCTCTCCAGCAACGTCCTCGCCGCGCTTCCTGCCATTGTCCCCAGCCGTCGCGAGCCAGGCGACGTCCGGACCGGCCCGGCCGTACCCCGCCCTGCGCCGCTCCTCCGACCTTCTCGGCCACGCTGTACCTCTTCCGGCGCACCTTTTCCGCGGCCGACCGCCCGCCGGAGCCGGAGGACGGGGCGTCCTCCGATCGTCGCTCCTCTCCCCCGATCGAGTCCTCTGCGGTCCGGAGGGCTCCGTCGGCCGTCTTCAGGCGGGCGATCCGGACCTGGTCCAGCGGCGAGCGGCCCGCGCCCACCACGCGCAGCCGATAGATGGCGTCCGCGTGCGCCGTGTCGCCCCGGGCGCTGGACACGGCCGACAGCAGCGCTGAAACGGGACCGACCGTATCATGGCGCCTCGCGGCTCGCCCTCTCGTCTGGGAGGAGGAACGTCTTCCCGCTACATTGAGGGTTGTGATATAGCCGGCTGAGCATCAGATTGCATTGGGCACACTGCTTTGGCTTAGATATATAGGTTAATCTGACGATTTCCTCGAGAAAGTGATCCATGTATGCTGCCATTAATCATCTGTTGTCATTATAATCTGGAAAAATTAGTTTTTAGCTCAGAACATATGTGCATCTAGCTAATAGCGTACGAATGATACTAACAGTAACGTAGACTGCGTGCTCAAAACTATGCGTTTAGCTGTTGGGAACATACTGATTACATGTACTGGTACACTTCACCGCGCTCCAAATAAAGAGCAGATTACCATCACTTGCATACTAAAAGTTTTACAGACACAGCCGCCGGTCTGGTATACGTACCCAGTATGACGGAGGCAGGTACCGTGCTGTTTGAGGGCCGTGACCGGGCGGCTGGCCCGTCCTGAACCGGGCCGGCAGCCAGGCTCGCAGCGCCGACGATTAAGGCGAGAACCACAACCACGGAGCACCGGGAGGCCTGCCGACACGCGGGCAGTTAGAGCTCAGGCGGAGACTGGGAGACGCCGTGTGGAAATGTCTGGCCGGTTGGGGGAAGGGGGCCGCCGACGCGCGGGGGGGGGCTTAGAGCTGACTCGGAGACTGGGAGACGCTGTGTGGAAATGCCTGGCCGTCTGGGAAGCGGACCGAGGTACGAACCAGAAAAATGGTGCTTATGGCTGCTCCTGAGCTTCCCACGACGTTGAGAAATCGGTCAAACGCCTGCGGTCCATCCAGGTGTCTCACTACCAGGCCACGGGATGATCAGAGCCGGCCACGATTCTAACTGATATCTTAATACGAAATTTGCTCGACAACATTGGCAGTGTTTTTCATCAGCAACGTTTGTCTTCATCACTCCAGTTGTTCAGACACAATCTGCCTTCAAAGCAACTGGCGTTTCGGCGCCCTGTTGCACGTCTGTGGCAATCTGAAGCGATTAACTGCGGGAAAGAGAATGCCCCGTTCCGCTGCCTGCGCTTTGAAAGATGCTTTTCTCACTTCGCTCCAGTTCGCGACGCAATCGTCCATGCCCGTCCGCGCGGAGTTTCATGAAGTCCACGGTTCGGCACCTCTGCCGACGGTCATCTCCAGTCTCTGCCCGTCCCACTGCTGCCAGTGACGCCAGCTGAACTGACTTGGCCAGGGCTGACAACAGATTTACCGCCCCCCAGATGTTGTACACGAGCTGGGCGGTAACGGGATGGTGAAGAAATGCACCGGAGCTGAGTTATGGTCAAACGACGGTCGAGCCGTTTGTCCTAACCCAACGCGAGTGGAGGCAGCGTGACGAATGATTTTCGAACACGAATGTTTGATGCTCGTTTCAAAGACCTCAGACATACGTGGAAGACGCTGAGGCGTGGAAGTCGTGGCACACGCGGGAAACGTACACGTGGGATTTACTTTTGTGTCCGCTACAAAGCCTTTGACCAATTCAGGCGACGACCAGTCGGTGATATCGAGCACCCGTTGGACACGTCCCGGGGCTTTTAGAGTGTTTGGAGACAGACGCCGCCGGCGCTTTGTCTCGCTGGCGTCGGCAGGGAGGCAGACGGCACGTTGCGTCACCACGTGACGGTCCGGTCGCCGCGTGGCGCGTCTCGGCAGCGTCGACGCCCGGCAGATGGCCGCAGCATGACGTAACGCTGCCTGATGGTAGCGGGATGAGCCGGGGTGAGCGCGAGAAGCCAGCGGGTAATTTGTCGGAGATGGCCGAGTCGATATTGGCGGTATCGCCGGCCCTCGACCGGCTGGCGCTTAAACTGAGAGGCGCCTGGGCTGCTGTTAGTAAACGTTTGGCCGGGTATGACTTGTGTGGATTTGATCCCAATCACTTGAGCTCTGGAATGCAGCTGTCGCTGGCTGGCGCGCGTTGCGTGGGTTGCGGGGAGCCGTGCGAATCATTACACGCATCAGGAAGGGATGAGAGAAATTTTCAACCAAATAATCGCCGCCCTGCGTCCTTTTAAACAGTCGCACAACCAGGAAGACAATATCCATGCTGCCTTTTTGTACTAAGCAGATGAGGTCTTGCAATGAGTAGGATTATCAGTTATGGAATCGAAACTGTGATCCAAATGCCATTTCTGCCGGTAGCACTTCGACCAAGTGTTACCTTGTGACGTCTGTTCGATTTCTTTCACAGCTTTCAGCAGTCTTTTTCGGATATATGCCTTTCCCCGTGAAAAATATCAGCAAAAGTCCTGTCGTGATATGTAGTTAAAGATAAAAACCAAAGTCATCATTGACAGTGCATTTTGCATTGCGTTCACGCCTTGAAGCAAATTACGCTTTTCGACCCATGTGGATATTTCTTCTTCAAAAAGACCGCAGTTAAACGGTATGTTAACATCACCAGTGACGTGGCTCTAACTTATTGCAAAAGTGGCTTCTGGCAATAGAAAACGCGGTTTGTTTCTCACTGAACGGCATTTATTTAACTCCTGGAGGATAACGAACTGTATTCAGCTGTCGCACGTGTTGCGAGGCTGTTATGATCTTTCCGTAGAAAAAAATGCGTGAGGAAGACGTTCACCTTAAACAACTGATGGAAAGACGTTGACTGCACATACCAAACATACCGCATTTTTGCGTTGCAATGCCACGCACACGATAGACGTTTCTCAATAACTAAGCAAAGGGCATTATACCTTGCATAACACATATTTTCAAGAGGCTATCATCGATCCATATTTAGGTACTGGCCGGTTGTGACTATTGGCGACGTATCGGGATTTCCTGCTTCTGTAATTATTTAGTACCTCTGCTCAATGCTGTCCGACCATACGTTTTGGTGGCTTAGAATCTGCTAGTGATGGCCGGACCCCTCCAAGATTCAACGTTTTATTCGACCCTGGTCTGTATTCACTCACTGTCGACGACTTAATGCTCTCCGGCTAACGCAAAGTGATGTCCCTTCCTCTGAGACCCCACCTTATACGATTATTAACGCGAGTAATCAAGGAACAAAAGAATACATATCGTAAGTGGTCTGTGACATATGCGGAGTAACAACAGCACACGTTTTGCCGACGCGGCCCTAAGCCGGTGCCAGTAAGTTTAAACGTACCGAAACGCAGTCCTCTGATTAATTTAAGGTGCGGAAGTCTTCGTAGCATCTCTTAGTCATCTTTCAGCGACTATAACAGCATGAGCAGTTGGGGCAGGCGTGAACATATCAAACTAATGCCACGAATTTCATTTTCAGTACAGGGCATGTCGACTTTTCGACCATGCCGTCCACTGAGCTTTTATAGATGTATTACATGAAGCAGGAATGGCCCAGCAGCATGTTTTTTTACCTCAGCGCGGCAAATTCTGGGCAAATCCCTAAATTTTACAGTCTAAATAGTCGTGCTTTGTTGTCATCCGTCAAGCAGATGGCTGATATCGTTGTAAGCCACCGGAACTGAAATGAGTCTTGAAAAACCGGCGGTATAGGCGCCGATTGCTGAACGGATCAAAGCGGGGGAAACAGGAAGCCAACGGGCTGTGTAACATGGTGTGTAACATAACAAAAGCCAACACTGTGAATTACATTCAGCTATCAGAATCCCTTTAGCGGTATGACAGCAGCATATGACTCATATGGCTCATGCTCCTAATGACTTGGTAACTGATTCTTCGACCCCCGTCTGCTCTTTCTTCCTTGCTTTCTTTTCCTTCTTTTTTCTACGTCATACACACACCTGTTTCTTCAACAGGGCCAGTTCCATAAAGGGGCGGGGGACGGCCCCCCTTGGGCTGCCCAAGGGGCACTCGAGGCCACTCAAGGGTGTTATGCTTCCTCGTTTTATGATGATGTGAGGCCATTTGGTGGTAAAGGAAATGCACGTGCGGACTGGAGACCCTTGTTTTAAGAAAACAGGCCATTTAATCGCTTAGGAAACCACTGGAACATTTGGACTAAAGGCCTCTCGATTTGAGACAATATGAGGCCTCTTGATAGCATAACAGGCCACTGGAACATGTGGACTGGAGGCCCCTCGTTTTAAGACAATATGAGAGGCCACTTGATGGCATAGATATGAGGGCGCTAGAGCATTTGAGCCAAATGGTCCTGGTTTTAACATTACCCTTGAAGTTTTACCTCGGATTGGTTGGTAAAGGTAAATATTTATATTCCTTTGGCTACCACATACCATCAAACTCTCAAATAACGGCGGTAACAATGCGGTTGGTGCGTGGGTGAGACAACAACGCGCGAGGCAGTTAAAAAGAGAGGTGTGTTGGAGCCTGTCGAGGTACCTTATTAATGATATGTAGGTGTATGATTTGCAGGATATTCATGTAGATATTGGGTTTTGTTGGTGTCTGCCTAATAATCGTCTGATACTGGGTATAGCAAAACGATCTGCCTCAAATGTAGGCAGGTGCGCAGGTAGGTAGGTGAGCTACTTTATTACAAAACTCGGCAGCACGAGACGATGAGCACCATGTAACTTTTTCTTAGCGTCATCGCCACGAATAGCAGCAGCCGCATTTTCCGATGGATTTTTACGTACGAATACATAAGACAATTTTACGCGCCGGCGCGGTATGTGTAATTTGCGTCGGTTCTTGAACCTATGACATCCACGTAAAGTAGTTCGGATGTTAGCAAACTTTGTACTCCTTCTTTATAGCCAAAGCATGCAGCACGAGATTTGCTTATTCCCTTCGTAACGACACGTAGATAAAACACTTTTATACATACTGTGTTCCACTACCAGAAAATATAGGGCATCAAAAGTCTCAGTATTTCGCAGACTTTACTGCTTTCGGCCACCACCAGCATTTCGATGTTCGCGCTGTGCGATGTCACTTGAGTTGCGATTTAGAATTCGTGTAAAAGTTACTGCTTTCGCTTTGAGCCCTTCCCTATCAGGTCAGTAGCCTACAAAATGCGACTTTTCTGGCTGTTTCGCCTCACATGGCGATGGCTAGTCATTCGGATCAATTATCGCGCTTGACTGATGGTAACACTCATATTTAACCCGTTGTGTCAAATTTCCTCCGTAGCCTCAAAGTCGCGGACTCCCCGGCCTCTGGAGAAGATGAATGCGCTCCATATTTGTATCTACGTACGAAGTCTAGCTGTCCAGTTTTGCACCCATGAAGAAAGTTTCGCGCATTAGGAAAAATAACGGAAATAAGAATCTGAAAATTAAGCTTCCGAAATCCGAGGGCTTTTTTGAGAGAGGGATGTCAAAGTCAGGGGCGCCACAATCTCGCGTCCGCCCCCCGAAGTCCTGGATCCGCCCTGTTCTTCAAGTTTTTTGTACTAACATTTGGTTGCTTGTTGCCCAGGGGTGGAATTTTGTCAGTTCTTGCACATTCTTTTGTTCTCTAGTCATCAAACTAGCTCACCCGAGTCATTCATCATTATCATCACAAAAAAAATCGAAATCAGCCTGTTCCACCTACCCTATATTATCTCTGTGCAGGTTAACAGTTCTGCTCCATCTCGATGACGTGACAGATCATGCATTACAAATGCCCCTAAGGCAGGGCCGTTAAAATCGTAGCGTTTGCTTACATGCCCAAGAAAACATGTTTTCCGACAAAAAGATAAAATGATGAAAAGAGGAGACAAAAAAACGTTTTCTGTCATCGAATGTCCTTCATTACTTGGATTTTAGGGTGATTCACGTCTAGATTGTTTAGCGGTTCTGCGCTATGTTTGAAGTTTTTGTACGCCCGCATAGTTCGCATGTGGAATTAATGTTGTAACGTCACTTTCGATATCTTGATCCGGTATCTCAGCGTGATATAACACGTTCAGTCAACATGGAGATGTTTCTCAGGGCAAGTTAAGCAGTCTCTTTTTTAGCTGACACGCCGCAAAAACCCGGGCAAAGTTTGCATACCCGTGAACGGGCCCGTAATCTCACCGGTCACCACTGAGCGACCGCCTGGGACCTCAGATCTAACCCGCCGGACTCACCATGACTGCTGTGGTGGCCGTCGGCCGGGCGGCCCCTGCGGTCGTCTTCCACGGCGCGGTATCCCCGGTCAGCGCTCTGCACGTGCGCGGTCAGACGCGCCCGCCTCGCCCCACTGCGGCGGCGGCGGTCGCCGCCGCGCCACTTTCAGTTTTTCTGCGAGCAATTCGTAACGTCGCGCCATATGTCGCTGTCGTCTTCCGGGCCGGCCGGCCCAGCGTTGGGCAACGCCGCCAACTGACCCGTGGTGGGGAGCGTGGTCAGGGCGCCGCAGACGGCCGCCGCCAGACCGAGGCGCCCGAGAGCCGGCCGGAAACGTGCGGCCGCCTCACCCGGCGGCCATCCTGTGGCGGGAGTCACAGAGCGACGCCTTACTGCGTGATAGATTCATTGGATTGAAGATGGCATGTCGATTCTGTCTTGCATGCCCCATGTTTTCTTTTCTGAGTAACGATGTCGTTACGCAAGACCTCGCTGAATAATGCGTACGACGTAGTTTAAACGATATACGGCTTCGTATGAGCAGGAACAGTAGGGGCCAAGGGTGCCACTTCTCTCCCAATTTTCCTCGTTTCCTACATTAGTCATCTATGATTCACTGAAAGCATTGCTTCACAAAGGCTTGTGCACCTCCCCCACCTAATTTTCGGATGATCCTACGCCTCTGTTTGGGCATGTGTATTTCCGCACTCAAACAAAATTGCGGTTCTGATCCACCATGCCCCTCCGCCTATAAAGCGGTCTGACTTCTCCCAGGATGGCTGACTCGGTCTTTTCTGCTAACGGAGCCGTGTATGCGTACCGCATAGCTTCCTGTGACCTTTTCGATTTGTGTTCGCTGGCCCATAAAAGGATGCACATAACAAAACTCATGTGAAACGGCGTATCAGGCGCGCAACTGTAGACCTAACATCGAGAGTGAATTCCGAGACAGCTGCTGACCAAAGTGTGATGGAAAGCTCCAGCCAGCAATCACGTATCGCTGATAGCGACAGCGGAAAGACGATGGTGAGCACGTCGAGAGCTTTCAAACAGTTCATTGAACTTCCGCCTGAAGCTCCTGTCATGGCACTGGCTAACAGGGCTGATAAAATCTAGCGTAAAAATATGCCTTCTGCTTTGGTACTGATCACGGGACAATGGGCTTGGAACTACGCTATGTTACTGGATGCTGTGCCCGTGTTTTCACTTCCACGAAAATGCATGTTCCGTACGCCGTTTGTCTCTGGCACTTCTCAGAAAACCATAAGCTACAGCTGTCAATACCAGGTTATTTGTATCTTTTTTACGCCATCAGCTGACTGAAGGCCTTGCTGATGTGTTGTGCCCCGGCACTGGGTGCCGGCGCTGCATTTCCTCTAGACACTTATCTTCGCTGACTGCCGCTGGCTCTTGTTCCGATGGTGAGTTCCAGTGCCTGGTTCCCGAGGCGTGGTCCGGACACGAGTTGCCTGTTACTGACCATGAATCAGTTAGATTCGGGAGCTGTGTTTCGGTTAGCAGTACTTCACACGCAGGAACTGGATGGAAAGGGACATTTCGAGTCGAGCTGTGAAGAATGTGCTATGCTCGGCAGTGAGTTGGACATATTTCTTAAGCGTGAAATCGGGCTTTGAAAGTTTCCCGGGGTTTGGTGGCGCACTCTGATGACGAATTTTGGAGCCGCGTCCCGCCGACAGAAGATGAGTCGCGAGTGGGAGATGTGCTCCAGTGGTGTGTTCGGGAGCCACGGTCCCACCGGCCGACTCTGGGTCTTTGTGCGGCGGTGCATTCTGACGGTGTGTTCAGGAGGTGCAGTCCTGACCCCGGGCCAGGTAACGGGGCGTTTCGCCGGCCTGCTCGGGAAGTCCGGCGCTGCGGTCGGGCCGACTGACCCTGAGCCGTGTCCTCGCCGGGCCGCGGCGGCCGACCCCGCCTCGGTCGGGCAGGAGGCCGGCTGTTCGGGGCCGGCAGGCCGCGCCCCTGCCGGTCCTGATTTTCCGGCCGCCGCGGCCCGGTGACGGCGGGGCCAGCTCCGGCGCTCCGCGGCCGGCCCTGCCAAGGTCGACCTGACGGGGTCAGCGGCGACTGTCCGGCGGCCGGCGGCGCCAGGCGACGGCCAGCTCCGGCTCTTATTGGCCAGGTCAACGAGCAGTTGGCCTGCACTCGTCATGCTGATTGGCATAACGCCATGAAGAAGAGTCAATCTGGTTTTGAGCCCTGTGATCAAACATGGTTGCAGCCACACTTGAAAGTCTAACAATATCTGGCTTAAAATGGCGTAACATATTTTTCTGACATGTAACACCAGTGGTGGATTCAGATAGTCTGAATGACGATTTCCATATGGAAAACGAAATTCAGTTCCTTCTAGGATATTTTGATGATAGATGTGCCTCCGAGATTGTCATGATTCTTATCTGCCTTTACAACCGGTTCTGCATGGTTAAGCAGATAGTCCAGCGTTATGCGTCTTATGACTCATAGCACATGTTCTACGACAAATTATCGCATCGACGTGCAGTTTGCTTCAGCATATATCGGATACATACTCAACGTTAAATCCATTTCGATGAGCACCGACGACAAGTGAGTGTCTGTTGAGCAAAGCGCGCCGGTGCTTTTAGGCACCAGCTTAACAATAAGATTGTGAGTACCAGCATACGAACATACTGACGAGAGCAGCCATTGGTGAAAGTTATTTCCATCGCACGGCAAATGACATCAGTTGCTGGATAACATTAATATACAACTCGTTGCGGTGTATGCTGATTTTAGTTTGCATTGTCCAGACAGACAAACCCTTTAAAACAATTTAAATCTATTTTGCCTTGCTGTGCTGATGGATTGGCTCCAAATGTTTTTCGTTTTGGATACCCTTTGAATAACATGCAAAAAAAGGAAAATTTGGTTTTAGGCGACAACTGCGACACTTTTTGCGGTGGAATAGATCGAATATCATTTTGAGTCAGTCTTCTCTTCTGAGGAAGCCATGGCAGCTATTGATAGGTATGTTTTTAACACATGCCTTAATCGACTATCTTTTATACAAATTTGGAGCGCGACGAAACTGAACAAAACCGGATTTACATTTCTAAAAAAAAACGGCTCCTTTCTAAATCGACTGCTCCTATGACCCGTGGACATCACGAAACCAACAATATCTCCACGGTAGGCGTTGTCATTGCTATCACACTGCGTGAGTGCCCATTATGCTGCATTGCAATAATGCAGTCGTCCTTCCGTTTATGTTAAGAACCAAAGAAGGGTTGCGACATACCGAACACTGTCTTGTGCTGCAGCACAGCTTCATTGCCTTAGGGAACATTTCATCGTCCCTTGTCATTGAAATATCCGAGGAATGTATTTATATGTGTATTCCATCGACAGCACATTTGAAGTATACAAGGCACTGACATTTGGCCAATTGAAAGCATGGCACATTGGGACCATTGGACAAGGAGAAATAAATAGGTTAACTACCTACATAAATAGAGCAGATACATTCAAACAGCTGGTTCAAAATGAACCTCTTGTTTCCTGCACTCCAAACACAGCAACATTCCGCACGAATCCCTTTTTCAAAGTTGGGGTAAGACACACCCATGGTCCTCAGCTTTTCCTGCTTCATAAATACTGTAAGCGCCCCCTGTTCCACAATCGCCGCGGGCCGGACACTGTCCGTCGCGGCCGTGGGCGCGCCTCAGACGTGCTGCGACCGAGCGCCGTACTTCAGGGCCGCGCGCTATGACGCGGGCCTCAGATGTACTGCGGCTGGGCTCCGTACTGCTGGGCAGCCTTCTTGGCCTCCTGCTCGGGTGTGCTCAGGTACGGGTTCTTGTACGGGTCCAGGTTCACCCTGGAACGGAGCAGACGGAGGCGGTGGGATCTCGTCCAGATGTGGGCGCCGTCATCGGCGGACAGGCTCCCGGTGAAAACGGCAATCACGCAGTCCATCTCAATTGACGGCCAACGAGCGGGTATCTCTCGTCAGACGATTTGCACCGTGACATCGGTCATCTTTAGACGGTAATCATTGTCCGTACATCGTTTCGCCGGTGATTAACTGGAAAGCCACCGTTATTTTTGACGTGGCTGGCGATAAAAACTGATGTCTTTCACCAGACATACTTCACATGACCGAGGTCTCTTTGTAAAACCTAGCGCTTTTCAAACACAGCACGTTTTTGTTATTTCATAACGTCGCTCTTCACACGTCTGTGCGCAGTTAGGGACGCCGACTGGAAAAATATGACTATGGTGAAGTGCGCATTAACACCTGCACGTTACTTCGACAGTCTTTCTGGCATTTTTTTCCACGCTACCCCAGGGGAAGTGGTTATTTGACGATGATGCCTTTTAAAACCGCATCGAAGAATGAGCCGTCGCTTAACGATTGTTTAATATTACGTAACGGGACGGTATCTATGCCAGACATCTCTCGTCACGTGAACGACACGTGAACATGACTATGCCAGGCACGTGAACGACAATGGCTGCACAGTCTGAGCTCCCATTAACCTTAATTAACAACCAACCAGCATCCGTTATCAGATGCCGGCACTTACTCGTACTGGTTGACCGAGTTGCCGCAGTCGACGTTGTACCACCAGTCGCAGGTCAGCTCGTACTGGTTGAAGACGGTGCCGTTGGTGCAGAGGAAGGTGGCGCCGGCGTAGCCGTGCCGGTTGTCCTCCTCGCAGATGTGGTACGCCTAGCAACCAAAGGCCCAGTCAGCACAACGATGACGTATCTCGACAACAGCCACGGTGGCGGCAACGGCGGTAAGAAGAAGCTGATACACGCAGTTAGTTTTATATCTGAAGGGTCCGCTCATTCTACCATATAGCAATCTTTGTATTTTTTAGGACGCTTGCGAGTTAGTAAGGAGGAATAACACTATTCGGAAAAATAACCGTCAGAGTATTTTGTTCCATGCCTTGTGCCGAATTGCGGTACAGTAATAGTTAATTGGTTCGTGCCATCATTTCAAGGGCTGTGATATGGGTGCATAAAATAATCGAGGGAGCCATGGTCCTTACTGTTGTTCATATGGAACAGATGGTCCGTGATTATGTCTGGAGAGGTTTTTCGAAACCGCAAAAACCCATTCAGAACAGAATTTCACTCTTTTTATATCTCCTACACTCATTTAAGACTACGTGGCAAGCGCACTTAGAGCAAAGGACGCCGGTAAGCTCCACTATCACTCCATCACACGTACCTGGCATCTGGTGTCAACATCAGCGTACAGGCCCGGGCGGTGGGGCACCTGGTCACAGGTAAAACCAGTCTCGGGAGCCTGCAACGCACGCAGTGTCAGTAGGCGCTTAAAGAAAGGCAAATTAACGGTTTCATCATCTACAAAAATGTTTACAGAACCCTGAATCTAAATGACTCTGCAGAAAACCAATTGGGCCATCTACAGTAACATTATGAAACACCATCACAGGTAGAATATCCCTAACCTTCGGATGTCGGACAGAAAACCACGGAAATATTTTCAAATGATAACCAGATTTCATGCAAATACAATTATTACGTCATAACTACGAAAGTACTTTTGGAACGAATGATAAACGCTCATCAGCATGTACGCAACATTTTGCTTTTCCCGTCTGCAATTAATATTATGTCCCAAAAGTATTCAGGCAAGGTTCTTGACAGCAAAACAGCCAAGCCTGGATGGCCATTGATGTCTACGGGCACAGCAGATGCGCTTTCACGCAATGCCCATGAACCGACTGAGGAAAAAATTAACGTCTGAGTCTCTGCTGCAGGCCGATGCACGGCGACTCCGCCGGTCCCGCTGACCTCGGCGTAGAGCGGGTAGTCGTCGCCCGGGTAGCCGGGGATCTTGCTCAGGTCCTGGGCCTTGACGCCGCTGCCGTAGCGCGGCTCGCCGTAGCCGCCCTCCGGCGCCGTGTACAGCACGGGACCGTTCGGCTGCAACTTCTTCACCTGCCGGACCCGGCCAGCCGTGCCCGCTGGAGTGAGTCTCAAGTTGGGGGCGGCGCTACATTTCGGTTATTGAAACGGCTCATGGTGTTATCGCGCAACCACCACGCTCGTCGCAAAAACGATTTCTTAACAGTACACAGTGTCGGTTAAGGAAAAAGACGGACGTCTGACAATCAGGAAAGTTCGCTGACAAGGGACGGTCCCTTTTGAACTCTCGTGGTTACGTCGCCAGCTTGTGGATAATAATAGGTTTCGGAGACGAAAAGTCTTGCCTGCTTTCGCTCGCGAGGCACGAACGGCTTGGGCACGTATTTCCTGACGGGCGCGGGCGGGTGGGCGACGGGCGCCGCCACCAGGTTGTCGCCTCCGACGCTGCCGATGCCCGGCGCCACGTACACGTCGTAGTCGGCGGGGTTTTCGACGCGTGGCTTCTCAGTGGGCGGCCGCTTCGGGATCTGGCCCCGGTACAGCGTGTCGTCGCTGTTCGCCTGGACGCGGGGACATTTCAGTAGCGTCTGTTTAGCCTGTTTGGTCTGTTTAGTGTTCCAAGCAGCATGCGCTTAAGTGAACTATTGCCATTGAACCAACGGAAATGCAGAACGGGACTGGCCGTGATGTCGCGATACAGAGTGGACACGGAGTCAAAATGGGATGAGAACAGACACCCGATCGATCTGAAACATAGCCTCTCAAGTTCATCAGCGATGTTATCTCACTAAGCGATCAGTATGAAACAAACACCACGAGGTAGCTATCTCACCCCACGTCACGAACCGCTATATTATTATGGCACGGTGCACGAAAGATCGTGCAGTCTGACATGCCACGTCGATTGGCAATGTCTCTGATAGGTCTGCTATTATATGAAACATTGCACAAGTCTAGATCGATTGCGCCACGCATTAGACGGTGTGTCGGTCGGTAATGGCATGCCACCCGGCAGGTCGGTATCAAAGCCGCAGTGGCGAGTGAAAGTTGGAGAAGAAAACATACTACGCGTGAGTGATTGACACGCACATGATAATGACTGAAGATACAACACTAGAAATCCGGTGCCACGTTGTCCGTCCACGCATATCAGCAGCGCCTTATCTGCGGAACGGCATTCTGAAGTTTGACACCAAACGAGACTTCGTGTCCGGTCGAGCCCACCCCATGGAAGCCGCCTTTTCATCCGAAACAGAAACGCATTCGGACAGATTCCAAGCACGTCGCGATGACGGACCGCTCTTACGCCATTACCCCGTCCATTAACAGCAGTCGGCAGGGCGAACGGAGCCACGCCGCGGCCTCGGAGCTCCGCAAGGAAAGTTAACGGGGCCTGGGACGGCGTGTAACGGCGTCTCGGCGCTGCTGTTTCGGTCCAATCGAGCGCCGCTTTTGGCGGCCTCGCGGGCGGCAACGATCAACCGAGATCGAGAGGCAACCTTGACCGAGAGGGGGCCGCGGCCGCCATGCAGTGCTGGCTCGGACGGGAGCGGGGCCGAGCGGGAGCAGACAGAGACAGGGGCAGAGGTGAGAGCTGACATAGCAATGGCACAGATGGCAGCAGGCAGAGACAATGGCAGAAGCAAGAGCAGACAGAGGCAGGAGCAGAGGCGAGAGCAGATGAAGACAAGGGCACAGACGGCAGCAGACGGACAATAGTAGAGGCGAGAGCAGACAGGCAGGAGCAGAGGTGAGAGCAGAAGAGACAGGAACGCAGACGAGAGCGGACAAAGGCGAGAACTGACAGAGACAGGAGAAAGAGGCAAGAGCAGACATACAGAAGAGCAGAGACGAGAGCAGACAGAGTCACAGGTGCACAGGCAACAGCAGACAGAAATAGGAGCACAAGTGAGAGCACACAGTGACATAAGCACATGCGAAGCAGACAGAGACAAGGGCAGAGGTTAGAGCGCAGAGACGAGGGCAAAAAGGAAAGCAGAAAGGCATGATTAGAGGCGAAAGCAGACAGAGACAAGAGCAAATAAGGGAGCAGACGGGGTCACGAGCAGAGACGAAAGCAGACACAGACAAAGCATGGGCTAGGGTAGCCAGAGGTAGGCTTCAAAGCTAGGTAGAAAACAGGCAGATACAACGGCAGAGGCTACGGCAGGCAGAGACAAGAACAAACGTGGGACCAGACGGAAACTAGAGCAGAAGAGAGAGCGGACAGAAACAAGGGCGGACAGAAACAAGGGCGGCAAACAGAGACAGGAGCAGAGGTGAGAGCAGGCAAGAAAGGAACAGAGACCAGGACAGACAGAGACAGGAGCAGAGGCAAGAGAAGACAGACCCGTATGGCCGCCTACTGATTTACGGAACACCGTGTGATTTACCGCATATCACACCCTGAGTTGTCTCAAATTCCAAATAAGAATGTGTCTCAAAGGGGCACGTGACGAGCTAAAATTAAAACTCTTGAAATAGCGTGCCTCCTATTAGTTATTCAAGTGATAGTAAGCGGACATCATTACCTAGGTAACAGATATAATCCCGAATTTATAAGTATGAGAGTTTTATATTCTGCTCTTATTTTTAAAGGAAATCGTCGTAAGTACTGTTTTTATATTGGCCAATATCTACACCTTGTGCAAATCCGACACAGCATTGACATCGTAACGTAAGGATCATTACCTATGCTGTTCAAGATGTTTTGGGATATTATGGTAATGTTTCGGATGGTCGAAGCACCGCAGTCAGGTCACCGTCTTACCTGGCCGGCGATCGCCAAGCCCAGAGCGCATATCGCTAAAAATTTCTGCATCTTGACCTGCAATCACAAGAGGGGTCGATAAAACGACAGGACAGCCTGTATTGATGGATTATCAGATACTTCGGAAGGATACTGCGATGCATGGCTAATAAGGCAGGAAAAACAGAGCTCAGGAAGATGCGATGTCTTGAAACTTACATACAAATGAGGTACACTGGGACATGTTTCATATGCTTCATTTGGGACTAATGGCTGTTGAATGGAGGAAATCCGGACCAAATGGTGATCCCCCAGCTTTTTCCCAAGGACCCGGCATGGTGAAGTACAGATAAACAATAGATAAACATAAGATAAACAATCACCGCGTAGAGATGACGATGCCTTACGGGACGCAAGCACCGAAGACTACAACGCAGCACTGATTCGTATCACCAAGGCTGAGACACGACCACTGGAGAATGCAGCGCAGCACTGACAGCTGGCACCGGCGGCCCCCAGACGTCGAGTCCGACAGAGGCGGGGCGGGCGGGGGGGGGGACCACTCCCGCCGGCTGGGCCAATGACCCGGCCGGCCGGCTGACCTGGAGCGTGGCGCGGCGACGGCGGCCGGCGGAACAGTGGTCCACTTTCACTTTCGTCGCCCGACGGGCGGGGTGGGCGGTGAGGGGAGGAGGGGGGGGGGGGCGACCCTGGCGGCTGGCCCCCGCGGCGCCGGACCTGACCGCCGGCAGGACGTGCTCCGGCCGGGTCCGGTGGCCTAGATCGGAGGACGCCCGGAGACTGACCGGTCTGAGCCCGGTAACGATCCCGCCGTGCCTCGAGGCGCTTGACCGCGGGGCACGGACAGCCGTGCCACAAGCCGAACGCTTTCCCCGGTGGTAGGCCTCGGGACAATGGTCCGGACTATTTTTCCACACACTCAAAGGGAGGTGCAAAATGCAGACCAAGGTCAGGGACAGCGCATGAGGGTCGATTTGGGTGGGGCATGATAATGACCTTCGCAGCAACACGTCACTGGCACAATGGCATGGTCATCTGCGATATTTCTCGTTTAGTACTCCAGAAACACCAGGCCGGCATATCTTTGTCTTCCACGTCTGGTAAAAGCATATCCAAATTTGGATTATGTTGACCAATCCTCAGACATTTGACCTGTGATTAGCATGTGTGTCAAGACAGCCCACGGTCAGCCCACGCTCAGCCCACGGTCAGCCCATAAAAGCGACCCCTTCAAAAGCGCCCAAAATGCACCATATGATGCATCTGGACGAGCTGAATACGATGGTGCAATTTAATGTTGGGTGCGTCCAATACTTTAGCCTGCAGAGCCAATTATCAATCAAAGGGTGAGAGTTTCTCACTAATATTCACAGCCGACTGCATATAGTCGAGTAGCATCTCAAACGACTCCCCGTGTCAAGCCGAGCTCAAAACTACCTCTTGTTGACCAATATCTTTTCAACTTTTCCAGCAGCACACATATCGATTCGGTTTTTAACCTAATGCTTTATTTCCCATAGACTTTAACATTGAGGGCAACGGTCGTGAATTGGCCGGCCACTACGATTTCTCTGATTTTCCGTGTATGGGTACCCTGACCAGGAACACACTGCCTGGCAGTGAAATTTGCCGGGTGCATTGATATTCTCACCGATTACAAGGAGTGAGAATTTCTCACTAAAATTCACAACCGACTGCATATAGTCGAGTAGCATCTCAAACGACTCCCCGTGTCAAGCCGAGCTCAAAACTACCTCTTATGTATCAATATGTTTTCAACTTTTTGAGAAACATGCATCCAGAACCGGTTTTTCACCTAATGTTTTATTTCCCATAGGCTTTAACATCGAGGGCAACGGTCGTGAATTGGCCGGCCCCTACGATTTTTCTGATTTTTCGTGTATGGGTACCCTGACCAGGAACACACTGCCTGGCAGTGAAATTTGCCGGGTGCATTGATATTCTCACCGATTAGAAGGGGTGAGAATTTCTCACTAAAATTCACAACCGACTGCATATAGTCGAGTAGCATCTCAAACGACTCCCCGTGTCAAGCCGAGCTCAAAACTACCTCTTGTTTATCAATATATTTTCAACTTTTTCAGTAGCACACGTGTCGATTCGGTTTTTAACCTAATGTTTTCTTTCCCATAGACTTTAACATTGAGGGCAACGGTCGTGAATTGGCCGGCCCCTACGATTTTTCTAATTTTTCGTGCATGGGTACCCTGACCAGGAACACACTGCCTGGCAGTGAAACTTGCCGGGTGCATTGATATTCTCACCAATCACAAGGGGTGAGAATTTCTCACTAAAATTCACAACCGACGCGCATTCCGTGCTTTTGACGTCAGGAGTCGCATGGAGAACCTAATAGCCTTCAAGAAGGCGAGAGCTTTAGCTCGGCGCACGATAAGGGAAGCGAAACGTATTTCCTGGCGTGCGTACGTAACACGCTCAACCGATTTACGCCAACTTCGCAGATCTGGGCGCGGAACAAGCGTATTTCTGGGCAGTTTTCATCCGTGCCGCTTCCTGTGCTACGTGTGGACGGCCAGACTGTGACGCAGCCATTGGATGTGGCTAACGAGATTGCACAAGCCTTGTCACACCGTAGCAAAGGTGGTAACACGAACCCACAGTTCTTACGGCACAGAGCATGATGTTAGCAAACAGTGATAGATTTTTCCACGAGTGAATCGCAGGCATACAATGAGCCATTCACTTTGATGGAGTTGGAATCGGCAGTTGTCAAGCTTCGCAGTGTGTCAGAAGGCCCTGATACCATACGCAACGACATGCTCAGACATCTGCCGCCCTGCATACTTCGCGTGCTTTTGGTGGATTTTAACTCATTGTGGTTAAGAGATGAATTCCCAGCTGTTTGGCGAGAAGCTGTAATAGTTCCACTTCTGAAACCAGGCAAAAGTGGATTAGATCCTCTTCACTACAGACCCATTTCTCTTACGTCATCACTTTGTAAACTGATGGAAAAGATGGTGAACGCACGATTGACCTTTTTTTGAACAGCATCACGTTTTTACTAACGCGCAGTGCGGTTTTAGAAAGAACCGGACATAGTGGACCATCTTATAGCTCTAGACACTATGATTCGTACCGGTTTTAAAGCGATCAGGCATATAGGCACAGCCTTCTTTGACACTGAGGGCGCCTACGACGCCACTTGGTTTCATGGTATTCTTGTAAAGCTGTTTAGATATGGTAAACGTGGTCGTATGAGTACTTTTCTTCGACGCTTTTTAGCTGACTGTTTTTTCCGTCTCCGTGTTGGAAACACGCTCTCCGAAAAGTTCCCACAAATAAACGGTGTACCCCAAGGCGGTGTGAAGTGCAGCGTTGTTCGCAGTTATGATAAACGACATCGGTGATGTGCTCCCCCAGTCTGTTGGCTGTGCTCTTTTTGTTGATGTTTTTGCCATTTGGACGAGTGCAGTAAGAGCACCATCAATGGAACGGCATCTCCAGCTGGCTGTGGACCGCGTGGAGAGGTGGAGCACCATGAATGGGTTCAGTTTTTAAAAAATAAGACCGCAGCCATGCATCTTCTTCGTCGCTGCAGATACGGTGAAATGACTCTCCGTTTGTATGGACAGTGCATTCCAACAGAGTCTGTGGCCAGATATCTTTGGGTGTATTTTGACCGCCGCCTTACGTATAATGCACATCTGGAAACTTTAAGCGATCGCTGTTTTAAGTCTCTGAACATATTAAAATGTGTGTCACGCACAATGCTGTTATATCGTTCTCTCGTCCGCTCCAAGCTGGATTATGCATGTTTTGTGTATGACAGCGCATGTGATCCAGCAAGTGCATTCTAGACACCATCCATCACACCGCTCTCCGCATCATCACAGGGGCCTTCCGCACATCACCCGCTGTTAGCCTTATGGCAGAGTCACACGAGTCGCCACTGTCGACGAGGAGGAAAATGCTCGGCATGCGCTATCCCCTGAAGTTGCGACAATTCCCGTTACACCCGACGTATGACGCAGGTTTTTCACGGTCCACTGTGAGCTTCCTTCGCGGTGGATCGCAGCAGCGCACTCCGCCTTTCGGCTTCCGAATGCGAGCTCTGTTGCAGGAGAGCGAATTTCCTCTTCGAGGGGTGAAGCGAATAAGCCATCTGCCTTCTCCTCCCTGGCATTTGACGTCACCTTCAATAGACACCTTGCTTGCAGAAATTAGAAAGAATGAAGCCATGCCAAATATAATGGGATCCAGGGCGCTGGAGCGCATGGCGTCATATGACGGATACACACTGACGTACATGGACGGATCTGAGACCGCCGGTGGTGTTGGTTGTGCGTTTGTGTGCGGTTCTGTCACCCGATCGTTCTCGTTGCCTGCACACGCGTCTGTTTTTACATCGGAATTGATAACAATCACCAAGGCGTTATGTTTCATCGAAGTTGGTGACGAATCACTATACCTGATTTTAACGGATTCCCTTAGCAGCCTTATTGCTCTTAGATCTTTGTATTCAGCATGTTTCCTTCTACAGGACATTTTACTACGTCTGACACAACTGGATCGGACTGGGAATAAAATCATCCTGTGCTGGATACCCAGTCACGTCAGAATTACGGACAACGAGTTGACCGATGCCGCTGCCAGGCGAGCAACGCTGACACTATGTACACGTTTTCTGCCAATCTTGCCAGAGACTTTTATCCGGCAACTAGGAACTTCCTGTACAACAAGTGGCAGCGCTCTTGGGATGAGACAGATGGCAATAAACTCACAATGGTAAAACCCAAGCCTGGTTCATGGTTATCCTGCTCTCGCAAGGCGAGACGAGAGGAAATAATACTGTGCAGACTGCGTATCGGTCACTTATACGACCCATGGCTATCTGTTGCTTAGGGCTGGTAGGCCTCTCTGCCATCGATATGGTGCCTTCCTCACTGTCAACCACGTGGTCCTTTCGTGTCCATACTTGGCTGAAAAACGTTGACTTCACTTCGGACAGCACGCTTCGTCTCTGACGCTCTGCGATGTACTTGGAGACAACTCACGCTTTCTTGAATCGAAACAGCTCTTTCTATTTCTTAAAGACGCTGACTTCGATGTCTTTACACACCTCACTAGTGAGGCAAAGCAACCTCGTTATAAGCGCAAACTAACCTCAGAAGTCGGCGCGCCCGAAAACACCGATAAACAACAACAAGCAGCGAAACAACTGGCTCTACATCATGCGTGTTGTGCTGTATGCATCACTTTGTTTCACACTGAACGTTGAGAACGGCTGATAAAAATCTAAATATCACCAGTAATGGTACCGATGCCCTACAGGATTTTGACCAACGATTTTGCGCTACAGAACCCTGTCCCAATAGTCGTTCCAAAGGGATGATATTATCGCGTGAACATTTGATCCCTGTGAGATTGTAATTCCTCGCTTCAGGTGTATAAAGATGCAATTGTTTTCCAGATAAATATACGTACGTTTTCGAGCCAGTATTTCAGGTGATGAGAATTAACCGAAACACACGTCTTACTTTGATAAATCGGACAAGTAGTCGCCTATATAACAAAAAGAGGCACATCCTAGGAGTCAGACAAATCACTCGCGATGCCCCCACAACAAGGAGACACATGCCTAACAAACCCTACAGGAAATACACCATTACGTGGAAAAAAACAAATAGATATGCATGTTACACAAAACTCGAGGAAATAGAAATTAACTAGAAACAGTTTTGAGCTCAACATCACACGGAGAGTTTGACAGCGTTTACAGCGATCAGAGTTTTCGGGAGAAACTCCCACCCCTTGTAATTAATGAGAATGTCAATGCACCCGGCAAATTTCGCTGAGGGGCAGTGTGTCTTGCATGAGGGTACCCATCCACCAGAAATTAGAAAAATCGTAGGGGCCGGCCAATTCACGACCGTTGCCCTCATTGTTAAAGCCTATGGGAAATAAAGCATTAGGTGAAAAACCGGTTCTGGATGCATGTTTCTCAAAAAGTTGAAAAGATATTGATAAACAAGAGATAGTTTTGAGCTCGGCTTGACACCGGAAGTCGTTTGAGATGCTACTCGACTATATGGAGTCGGTTGTGAATTTCAGTGAGAAATTCTCACTCCTTGTAATCGGTGAGAATATCAATGCACCCGGCAAGTTTCACTGCCAGGCAGTGTGTTCTTGGCTAGGGTACCCATACACGAAAAATCAGAAAAATCGTAGGGGCCGGCCAATTCACGACCGTTGCCCTCAATGTCTATGGGAAATAAAGCATTAGGTTAAAAACCGAATCGATATGTGTGCTACTGAAAAAGTTGAAAAGATATTGGTCAACAAGAGGTAGTTTTGAGCTCGGCTTGACACGGGGAGTCGTTTGAGATGCTACTCGACTTTATGCAGTCGGTTGTGAATTTTAGTGAGAAATTCTCACCCCTTCTAATCGGTGAGAATATCAATGCACCCGGCAAATTTCACTGCCAGGCAGTGTGTTCCTGGTCAGGGTACCCATACACGAAAAATCAGAAAAATCGTAGGGGCCGGCCAATTCACGACCGTTGCCCTCAATGTTAAAGCCTATGGGAAATAAAACATTAGGTGAAAAACCGGTTCTGGATGCATGTTTCTCAAAAAGTTGAAAACATATTGATACATAAGAGGTAGTTTTGAGCTCGGCTTGACACGGGGAGTCGTTTGAGATGCTACTCGACTATATGCAGTCGGTTGTGAATTTTAGTGAGAAATTCTCACTCCTTGTAATCGGTGAGAATATCAATGCACCCGGCAAATTTCACTGCCAGGCAGTGTGTTCCTGGTCAGGGTACCCATACACGGAAAATCAGAGAAATCGTAGTGGCCGGCCAATTCACGACCGTTGCCCTCAATGTTAAAGTCTATGGGAAATAAAGCATTAGGTTAAAAACCGAATCGACATGTGTGCTGCTGGAAAAGTTGAAAAGATATTGGTCAACAAGAGGTAGTTTTGAGCTCGGCTTGACACGGGGAGTCGTTTGAGATGCTACTCGACTATATGCAGTCGGCTGTGAATATTAGTGAGAAACTCTCACCCTTTGATTGATAATTGGCTCTGCAGGCTAAAGTATTGGACGCACCCAACATTAAATTGCACCATCGTATTCAGCTCGTCCAGATGCATCATATGGTGCATTTTGGGCGCTTTTGAAGGGGCCGCTTTTATGGGCTGACCGTGGGCTGAGCGTGGGCTGACCGTGGGCTGTCTTGACACACATGTGATTAGCCAATGTAGAGTGGCAACCATGCAAAGGCTGTTTAATAAAATGCTAAAAACGCAAGACGTTGTCAACGTTTCGGCTTTATTGCCTTCTGCAGGACCGTTTCAAACCCGGAACGTTCACAATATCTTGTGTTTTTTAAGATTTTATCAACATCGTGTCATTTTGAGTTAATGGTAAATATTGTTCGACCACTCTAACAAAGCAAGCGCAAATCTACATGACAGATATGCCGTTTATATGCTTTTGTCGTTGACGACTTGAAATACATCGATTGTTCAAGCCTTCCAGTGAAATAAATTTTGAAGAAACGCAGCCTTTGAGCACTTACTCTTCACCGATTTTTTGTCTAGAAATAAGAACGTCATCAGTTTCATATGCCATTTTGTTAAAGTTTCAACCTGACTACAGGCGGACAACAAACTCGTAAGTTAAGGTGTAGCTCGAAATAACTCGTGAATTAACGTGTAGCTAGTTAGCTTCTTCCTTACAGTGACATGCAAATGGCTATCAATTTAGGGTTAACGTATGACTGTACAGTAATTAGAATGACGACCCTACCTCATACGAAAGAACGCTTTCCGAATAACCTTGTTGGGACAGACCGGTGCCATTGCCCATGCCACTTTTTCGCAAGGCACGCCAAAATACCTTGTGATCTGAAACAAACGATAACAGAAAAATAAGAAAGTGTTCTCCAATGAGTCATTTAACTCAAAACGGAAACCTGATAGTGAGGCGTCGAAATTTCATATGTCAAACCGCAGACAGGACCCAGTGCCGGTGCTACCAAGATTTTTCCTTCCCTCTTCCTCTGTGGTCGCCAATGATCAGACTCTGACTGTTGTTGGCCAATTCTGATTGAGCATCCCAGTGTATTTTCCAGTTCAACATAAGCATTGGGCTTCACGGTGTCAGCACTCTCAATCGCTCAGTCCCCATGAGAAACGCATGCTGGACCACCTCTACTTTCCTCCATCCGTTTGCGAAAGCTTCGTTTACTCTGTCGACAGTTGTTTCAGTTCCTTTTGACCGAGTACGACATTTTCGAATCGTTTCTCTCTATAAGTCGCCATGGGGATACCGTTAAATTTTCCCAAGCTAGGGAGAGACGGACAGGCACGTAGCCAGGAATCGGCAAAGGTGAGGAGGGGGAGTGGGATGGATGCCCAGAAGGGAAGCCTCCTCTCCCCAATGTGGCCATCTTAGCCTAAGGGGGCCTTCATCAAAAAGTGCTGAGGTGGTTCTCCATGGCCTAAAAAGGGACCTTATCGTTTGCTGAGACCTCCTGTAGCACAATATGGGGCCTCTTTAAGGTTTAAGGGGACCTCCTATAGCATCAAAGGGAACTGTTATACCCTCAAGGCATGGCATTAGCATGACATGAGATTTCCGAAAATTACCACGGAGGTTCACGTAAGATTTCCAATCGTTGCTTTCCAATCAATGCCATAGGCATAATGTCAAAAATTCCTGAATATTGGGGAGTAGGGGTTCCCCGGATCGTTTTAGGGCGGGCGCGACCGCACCCTTTTCCCTCCCTCTTTGCTACGTCCCTGGGGAGCAGTCACCCCCGCTATCCCTTTCCCCGGCGGCACCGCCGCTGCTTTGACCGCATGCATTGTCTCCTTATGGTTGTCTGCCGCCATGGGCCTGTGCAGGTGTCATATATTCAATCATATATTTAATATCGGCCGTTTGCTATTTCCCAGCGTTGTTCCCCAGTCGTCTTCTCCCTGGTGTTGGCTTGGTGAACTGGCAGTTCGAGGTCCAGGGGGCTTCCGAGAAATAGAAGTTAGGGGAATGGTGGGGTTACGACTTTTTATTGGTAAATAGTGCGGTAAACCCGCAATGCAACAGCATATAGCAGTAGGTCTATTTTAACCCGGCTCCGCCTGGGGATGTCAAATAGGGCAGCCCTCGGTTTTCCGTGGATAACTTCTGAACCGTTGAAGCCAGGCCAACTAAAGCTTGCAATACTTGTCCAATGACAAGTTTTACATATTCAGAACCAGTCCCATGTTAGGTCAGGTTATAAAGATATTACGTCGTAAGTGAACCCTTGCATGCATCTTTTTGCCTATTTGGGCATTGGCGTGAACATGTCATGTTTCTTGAAAACATGCGCAAATATAATGCATGGGTTATTTGGATCTACGTAAGACAAGGTCTCCAAAAGGTTATACAGCCGTGACACATCAAGATCAGAGGTCATGCTAGGTCACATGCATGATGGCAATTGGACTGTCGCATTGTGCGTGATAAGAAATGGCTGCCACTGACCTTCCCCATCGTTCCCGCCAGACAAACAAATCTATATGCGTCTCTTAGCAAGGTTCACCAAATGCAACGTGAGGTCATGTTAAGTCACGTCACAGGTAGATGTCAAAACGAAATGAAATACCACACTGTCTGTGGAAGATCGTTCAGTATCAGCAAAGGACAGTTATTGTTCTCAGTAAAAAAAGACAAAATGACTATCGTTCCTGACCTAGCTTGACATTGGCCCAATCATGAGCAGACAGAGAAGATTTAATTGCCACGAGATGTCATTTCAGTTCTGTACTTGACGGAGTTAAGAATCCCAGCGACCAGTTTTTGCTCTTTGTCAGGAAGAGTAATTCAACCTCATCTGACCTGACCTAGACTGACCTTAACTGGGCAAAAAACAGGCAATGCAAAACTGACCGTAAAAAGGTTTGACTTCAACCCTTTTTGTGACTTTCAAAACGTCTGCGAGTAAATATCGATCATTGCCATGTAACACCAGTATTTCACCTGGCCTAGGTTGTAACCTAAAAATGACCTAACCTAACGTAACCTAAAAGTAACCTAAAAATGACCATGACTCAACATTTTTCAACATTTTGGCATACTTCTGATGCAGAAGACCGTTACTTCTTGTTCGATACCCAGTTAAAGGCTCTAAGACCTGTAACGCCGATGATATCAGGCTGTCGATTTCCGGAAATGATTGGGGAGCCGAGCCGAGGACCCGACAACCTAGCCTCCCCCAAATGCAGGTTTCTAATGGATTTAACCCACTTTAGTTTGATCAACAGAAACTGTTAAATTTTCGTTATTATTTGTGGAATAAAAATTGTGTATATCCCATCCATATATATATATATATATATATATATATATATATATATATATATATATATATATATATATATATATAGATAGATAGATAGATAGATAGGCAGATAAAAGATAGAAGGATAGATACATTACTTTATGCTTTTTTCTACACTTTCCGCCTATCTGCTGCGGCCGTTCGTCATTCATGCCCATTTCCCTTTAAAACCGGCAGAAAATATTTGGGTCCAATCCAACATTGGAGAAGGCCCTGGCCCCTGAATTTTCAGGGGCCAGGGCCTTCTCAAAGGAATACAAATGGACACCCCTGGACAGAGTCACGGGAACTCTTCTTCAGTTGGGGGAGAAACATTTTGGGTCAATTCTTCCCAGTCAACGCCCATAGGGTCAATGTTAAAATTCAAAAAAGTTGGGGGCTGAAGCCCTTCTGTCCCCATGGCTCCCGTGCCTATGCCCCTGGATGATATGTGTGAGAACAGGTGTTAGTTTTTCCGACGTTGTTTTATGCGTTTTACGTCTTATGACGTTGTCTTATGCGTTATCAGTGACGTCATCAGTCACGTGACCAGGGCTCACATAGTATTTTCTGAATCACAGGACTCAGGGCCATCGACTGGCGTTAGACCGGTTTAGATCCGACTGTTAGATCCTGAGATAAAGAGGGTGACTTTTTTACCACTTCCAGGCGGTCGCGGGTAGCGTAGCCTACATAAAACACGCCAGGCGATGCCGGGTTAACCCTATTCCCGGCAGGGGGGCTGAATCCGCCCCTCCGAGTTTTTTGCTTGCCAATTCCAGGCTTTTTGACGCAGCTTCACGAAACTTGGCGACTTTTCCTAGCTATGCTTTCTACGCGCTGTGACAAAATTTCACAATTCTACTTTGCTCAGGAGCGGAACCAGGCAACGTTTTTGGGAGGAACCTCAGACTATTTTTGGCCATGTTGAGGGTAAAAGGAAAATGGCTGCCAAAAACAGAGTTTTTAAGATAGAACCTAAAACTTTATATGGCTGTATAGCTAAATACTTGGGCAATGTGCACACAAAATGTTGTTTATCTGATGTCACTTTACAAGGTCAGGTCAAGGTCAAAAAACAAAATTTATTTTTTTGCAATAATTTCGGCGCCGTTTTTTCAAATGCCAAATCCGGAATATATATGACGTAGAAGGATACCCTCTACTTGTGTACAAAGTTTCAGCTTGATATCAGGTTGGGTCACGGAGCTATGACCTAAAATGTCAGTGCGCGTACCCTATATCGCAATAGCCATAAAATGAAATTTTTGGAATAGAGTGAATTCAGATGATTTAAAACGTTTACAGATAGTATCAAATGCACACGAGATCATTCCAGGCGACCTCAAGGTCACTGGAGGTCATTTAAGGTCAAAGGTCACAAGTTGATCTGAAGAACGTGTGACCATGACAGTTCCCACTTTTTCATGTCCCTGGCACCGCCTATGCTAACATTATACCAGCATTGCAATACGATTTGTACTTTTTTAGCATAGGATGACTAGCAGAAGCCAAAAAAGTGCTTTTACCTTTTTTGTTCATTCAGTTGTTGGAAAATTAATCCTCCTATTTTTGAAACCCTGTGAACGCCCATGAATGTTCTCAAAATATCAGATTTGCGGACCCATGGTAAAAGCCCTATCCATAATCTCTCGATTCATGCCAGTTTCATTGAAATCGGTCCATAAACGACGGACTTATAAGAAGTCCAAAAGTACCCCCCATTTTGACATTTTTGGCCCCTTGTATCCACAAATTTCGATGTAGTTCACGTCACGGCAAATCGATTGCCGTTTGTTGCGATGAAATCGGACGAGTAGTTCTCGAGATCTCAGGGGGGGCCGAATCGGCCCCCCCCTGCCGGGAATCGACCATACCGTCTAGCCCTCCGGGAATAGGGTTAAGGGAGTCCCGTCCCAACAAGGGTTACATCATTATAATGTATATTGGAGACATGATATACAGCTAAACATGTGTTTGGATAAAATCAGAAGCATTTTAGTCGTCAGCGTCGGCGTTACTCTGAGTGTCGTAATTTTCTGGGTAATTTCTATGTCTTCATGTTGATGACACTTTGGATATCGTCATGTCAGCTTACGTGCGGATTTTGGAGGAAAGAATCAAAATCGTACAACGAATTGGGGCATCTTTCACAAAGATGTTGAATGTCAAAAATTCATCGGGTCTAACTCAGCGAAAGTCACTGATTAATGACGTCTTCCACTCATCCGCAACCGAAGACGGCTTCACCGCGCGTCAGGTCGTCCCCAGAACACCAAATTTTCCGTAAAAAGACCAGAGGCATGGCCTTAGTCCCGCCCAGATCTGCCCTTGCCAACAAGCAGTTTGCCAGCATCATGAGATGTTGAGTATTTGGTCCCGACTTTCCTCAAGCGTGTCATTATTCAGACGTCACTGGAAGACGCGCTGTCATTCTGACAGGCGGTGCATTGTTCAAATATAAGCTGATCAGTTATCACACATGCCCATAACCAATCACTGTTTACAGGTTAGTCCCTGCGCACAGCCGAACAAGAGTTCGCTCTTTTCGCCCTGCGACAAGAGCTCCAAAAGGCTACTCAGACGTAGCGGAGATAATCCGGTTGATGGTGGCTTTCAGGGAAGAGGCTTCTATCTCTGGCCGACGTCCGAAGTTCTCCGATTGCCCACGATGCTTGCATTCCTGTGTAAACCCTGGTGCCCGACCATCTGTGGAGCACATCAGCTCGTCCAGGAAGCAACTTGAAGCCCATCGGCGCTATCATTGAGGCGGTCGCCGTCGCTATCGAGTCGCCGAGGAGTCTGCATACCCGGAGCGACCGCCGCCGCCGCCGCCGCCGCCGAGCTCGCTGAAGGATCGGTACACCCGGTGCGGCAGGCGCCGCCGCCAAGCTTGCCGAGGAGTTTGCGCATCCGAAGTGGCTTAGCGCCGTCGCAACGCGTCGAGCAGTTGGAGCTGCCCGCGTCACCGCGGTACTGCCCGAGAAGTGCGCATCCGGTACCGCCGGCGCCGCCGCGGAGCGCGCAGAGGGGTCGGCGCGACCGGATCGGCCGGCGCCGTCAATGCGTCGGTACATCCAGCGCCGCCAGCACCGGCGGCAACCTGGCCGGGGAGTCGGCACATCGGGAGCTGCCGGCACCGCCGAGGAGTCTGCGCATCCGGAGCGGTCGGCGCCGCAGCAGCGCGCCGAGCAGTTGGCGCTGGGGGGGGGAGGGGGCTGTGGGTGGCTCAAAGCTCCTGGAGCATGCTGCGGAAGCCGTTGCACCCCGCGTAGTTAGGCTCTGGGAGTCGTTGGCGGATGGCCCACACAACGCAGGATGATATTAATCGTCGAACACCTCGGCCGAGTTACCCCTCCCTGAAATACGGTATTGTTTTTTGCATGTTATTTAATATTGTTCACCTCCCCTGTACTTGGCATTGCCTGGTTTACCATGTACCCTGAGATGAAAGATGAAAATTGTCACAAGTAAATCAAATTTTCAAATGTTTCATTATGCAAGGGGGCTGCATTCTGATGTGCTCTATGACAATGACTGGTAGCCATTTTACTAAATGTTGTTTGATTCTACAGACTGGTGTAAAAAAATCCATACATGGTTACCTTGCTGGCTGCTGTAAGTAAAGATATGTTCATAAATAAAGGAATGAACTGTCTCAGAGAAAGGAATAACCAATCTCACCCAAGCGTGGAACTGCCAAACTGAAGCCACATTGGCAGTCATACATTTCGTCTTGAGCCTGGCTCTACCATCTGCAATCAGTTCACATGGCAAATGATATCAAACGCCGGTAACGTCTAGAGCCAAGGCTGTAGTTTGCTATTCAGTTGGGGGGTGGAGGCTTGAGCCCCCAACTTCGGTTCAAGCCCGCTCGCAACCTTGGAAAGAAAGTGGTTGAAGTCCGGGAAGAATTTTGTCTGTTTTGTGGGTAGGATTAGCCATTTTCCTTCTCAGCCCCCCCCCCCGTCCCCAACATATTTTGCAGAACTACACCCCGCCTAGAACAAAGAAATGAGAAGGAATTAGAATTTGTTCAAACAAGTACTGTTGAGACCATGGGTGTAGAATTGGAACAAATTTTGGTACGGGAAAATTCATTCATCAGGCCCCCACATTTGGCGTGACGCATCTACAATGCATTATTTTAAAGAGCAAGAAAATACATGAACGGATCAAGATAATGGTATGGGGTCCCTTAGCAATAATTTTCTTTGGTATGGCAAGCTCCATACCAAAGGTATGCAAAGTTACCCTTGGTTGAGACTGTCGGTAACCATTCGTTACCCAAGATGACTACATGAACATTTGAGCATTCTGCGATCTTGTTTTTGTCTCGGGTGCGCCATTTTTTGTATCACGTACTGATCTTTTCCAGCCCGCTGATTGATTGCGTTTGCTACCGCCCCTTAGAGCTGTATTTGCACTCGTACAGCTATCGATATCGCGGATTTGAAAAAAATTGGAATCATATGAGTGAATTATCATTGTTCGAAGCCCCAGATGCACTTTTCATTGCTGTCATAAATCATAGCTAGGGTCGAGTATTCGCTGGAACGTCTTTTTGGAAAACCGGAAAGACTAGACACACTCCCTTTAAGGCGCTTGGTTGACCTAACTCCCTCGAGTAGCCTCCCAAATTTATCATGCGGCTCTACGTTTTATGTATGGGTGTTCATAAAGAAAATGAGGTAACATGCCCCCGTTTTGAGAGTAGAGGGAGCGAACGGCGGGACGCAAAGCGGGATAGTTATGGTACTGAGCTTCTGCGCATGCGCAAACTGCCATTAAGCAGCGTGTCGCATGGAGGATCGACGCCAGTCATCAAGGGTAAGTGAATTCCTCATGTTGCACTGAAATGATAGGTATCCTTGTCCGACAGTTTGTGTACAACGCACGATGAACTCGACTGAATTGACGGGAGTGATGACAGTAATAAGGTATTGCGTGGTAACCGTAATATGTTCGGATGTTGGGCGTTCGTTGCAGTGCAATAGATAAGCAATGGCGCCCATCCATCTGCATGGCGGAAGGTCACTCTACTACAGTGGCGGGAAGACATGTGAACATACAGCGCAATCGTAGTATGCATGAATATGAAACGATGCGTTTAATAATTAATACGTCGCAATAATTATAGGTAGGGTGGTTCTGGAACGGTTCTTTAACCCGCAAAATGGATTTCGTTGCATATAAATGCTTTTTATAGCAATGATGCCATAATGATGTTTGTGCAGAAGGAGATGGACTGGTACCCCTATAACTTCTGTCCGATGTAGGCGGTATTGCAAGTTTCCGCAGGATCAGCGTCAGACTTTCACGAACCCTTTTGCACGGTGCGCGGTAAAAACATGGCGCCGGCCGCCCGCAACTGCTACAGTGCGGTTGACCGGCACCATTTGTTTACGACGTACGTGGCGGATACAAGCCAATAAGGACCGTGTAGAGACCAGCAATAAACATGACAGCTCCAGTGGTACTTTATCTTATAGGAAACGGGATTTAGGAAATGGGGTCTAAGTTTTACGTGGGGAAGGGAGCAGAGCTTCCACTTTTGAGCATGCATGCCCACAAGGCCTGGCCCAAAAAAGCCCGCCGGGCTTTTGGTTGGGTTTGCTGGCCAGTTGGTGTGGCTCCGTGATTTCTTCGTGGGCCTTCAAATACCAAATATAAAAATAAAATACGACATTGTATGCGGCTTTATCAAAACTACGCAAAATTGTGCTCAGATTTGTCAGTTTTGCTCATAATTTTGGTCTCAGCACATTATTACAGCCCCCTAAGATCAATCTGGAATATTTGCAAAGGTTGCTTCGACATCAAAATTGAACTTCGTAGTTTCAGCTGTGGGCTTCTGTGGGGTTTTTCAAAAATCCCGTTGGAGATGGGCTGGCTTACGGATGGCAACTTAACAAGTGAGTGTACCTGTTCCAAAATAAATTTTACTTAAAAAATTGTCCCTATTGTCTGCATTTCCACCATTCTTTTCCCTGGCAACGCACCTGTAGAGTACGACGGTGTATATGTTGGCAAAAGTCAATCGGATTCAAAATATCCGCTTTGTTGTCGTTTCTACGATGAAGTACGGACATTTGGGTGGTGGGTTGATAAGAGTATGAATTTGGGTCGTGCTGGAAGAGGACTGAAGACCAATGCCTTGGACTAACCATGCGACCAACGTTTTCCGTCCGGCCGTCCGACTCCGCTGCGCACTTAGTTGAATTTATAGCAC
This sequence comes from Capitulum mitella, assembly GCA_030062745.1. Classification (NCBI taxonomy): domain Eukaryota; kingdom Metazoa; phylum Arthropoda; class Thecostraca; order Pollicipedomorpha; family Pollicipedidae; genus Capitulum; species Capitulum mitella. Next base: position 5,069,100 of record CP099841.1, on the reverse strand, counting down.
ACTGCTCTGGCATTGCTGGGTCATTGCCAGACGCAAGTCTACTCTGAACTCGCCGCTGAATGGCCGGGAACGGAACGATAGTTTCACGTGGCTAATGCTTAATTTAGGAAACGTATATTTTAAAGTCAGCGTGCTAGGTTTTAAGAATGATTTCATGCACCATAAAATATGATACGAGGAAACAAAACATACACACAACTTGTCAGTGTGTTTACAAGTTAAGCCATGTTCCATTTCCGTATACCGCTCTGAAATTGCCCCTAGATATGGGTACTCGTCAAATCTGGCCGAATGGGGACTACCTATGTATAGCCGGGTATTTTATGTCTGTGAAACCCAATATCCGAAGAGTCCATTTTTTGCTTACATCGCTCGTTTGCGTCTTTAATAAGTTTTATGAATATAAGGTTTACCGCATACCAAAAAATGTTCCGCTCATGTAGCGTTCGTTGTCTACGTCGATATATCTGGTACAGGTGTCATTTTTGAGCCCGCATGCCCACAAAGTGTGGGCCGAGAACGCTCGCCGAAATTTTGTGGGTTTTCCAGGCCAGATCGGATGATTCTGTGGGCTTTTTCTGGTCTTTTAGAAGTCAAACATGCAAGCAGAATCAGGGATTGTGTTAAAAACTGGCAGTTTGACCATGTTTATGGCCTGCGCAAGCCAATAAAGCTTTCTGATACCAATTTGAATGAAACGCATCTGTTATTTGGGGCCCAGAGTTAAACTATGTAGTTTTTAACTGTAGGCTCTGTGGGTTGTTTTTCTGGAAACTTCCCTGCGGGGCGTGGCGGTGCGGGGCGGGGCAGGTTTTCAGATTTGGGTTGCGGGGTGGGGCGGGCTTTCAAAAACCAAAAGAGGTGGCTCTAATCCTATGGATGAGTTGTGTCCAGGGAAGAGTGGGGTAAGATGAGCCACTTTTTGCGTCGGCGACATTGTGAGAAGTAGCAGTCACGAGAACGATGTGTTTGACATTTCTACTAACAGCTGGTCCACTGCGTAGGTCGAGGCACTGCAATTTTTTGCATAACGTTCATGCTTGTATTGGAAAAATTGTGCGAAACATTAAGTTACATCCGGCTCAACTTACCCCATGGATGGGGTAAATTGAGCCACCTATTGGCAGAAGCTAAATGTGAAGGGTTAAGTGAGAGAAAGAAAAAAATTGAAAAAAACGAAGTGAAAATACTCTATTTTGATAGCAGTGAGCATTCTTTGCCAACCTCCCGCCCCGTGATGGGTTCTATTTAGCAGCAGGGACCCCAGACCTTTCAGTCTCCGGGGTCTGGCAAGAGGCGTAGCTTCCTGGTGTTCGGCTGCTGAGATGGTGCCTCTTTCCGAACCCCCTGAGCCATTCTACTCCAGCTTTTCCATTCGTGTCCAGCTGACGTTGTTTTGTGCTGCCAAATTCAGTCGCCAACTGGCAATCAACCCCTTTTCCATGGCCGCCGTCAACAGTCTTATGAGCAACAGTATTGGTTTGATAACCAACACTACTGTGTCTTTTGACTACAAACCGCGTCAATGTCATTCCATCGATTCTGTGCTTTTTTCCGCTGTACGTATGGACACACCCTGTGACATATCCTGAACCGCCTCTTCGAGAGTAAGCAGACTAGGGTCCCTTGCCGATTATATTGTGGGCAGGCAGGCATTTGGAAAAAATAAACGAAGTGTACAACAACTGGAGCAGGAAAAAGGTTCTACTACAAGGACGGCGGATGAGGCGGCGGGGTGGGAGGCGGGGGAGGGACTACGAAAAAGTACTCAACCTCCATAGATGTCAGCGGAAACCCTCCGGAACCGTCGCACACCCAGAATTTTCAGGTCATGGGCACTGCCTTCACCACTGTCACCAACACCCTCTTCAAGACCACCATTGGTCCAAACTTGTTGGAGCTGACGGAAGAGAAGAAGAATGAACTCGCCACCTGCCAGAATCACGGGCACGACCTGGTGATAGCGACCCGCACCGGCAACCAAGCTGTTTGACCTGCCAACCTAAAAATCGGCTCAATGGACAGCAGCCGATGGCTGACCACGGCCGACCGCTTCCTCCGGATATGGGCATGACTTCAGGGGTTGCGGAATAAAAAAACTAGGAGCCCCCCTCCCCAAAAAAAAACTGCAAGCACATATCGTCGTCCATCATCCCACTTGACTCGGCGACAAGATGAAAAATCATTGGTTCCAGGGCGCCCATACCTGCCTGAACCTCCTGAAGGTCATACCACTGCAGGAAAAGGTAGTGGTTACCTGGTATTCACACACCTGGAATCCAGTGCAGCTGGCTGGATCTGCTCCATGCCTTTCTCTGCAGTGAGGACGAAGAGGACAGGAAGCTGCCTGTAGAGAAAATTCTGCCTGTACGAGGGGAGGGGGCGGAAGACGAGAACGCGGAGGACCCGACTAACATCGAGAGCAGGCGCAAGGTCAGCCTCAGCAAGATGGCCTTCCAAACGCTCCGGGCCCTCATCCTCTTAGGACCAGAACTGGGGTAGTAAACCTGACCTCACTCTGGATGCCTGCCGAACAGACCAGGAGGTTTACGCTTGCCTTTCTGGAGGCTGAGTACTTCCTCGTCCATGGACGGAGGCAAGATGCGACACGAAGGTCATCTTCGCCTCCTGGGCTGTCTTCTGGTGCGAGAGGAGGGGTGGCTTCATCAGGGTGAAACTGGCCCACGGAAAAATGACTGCAGGAGTCATGAAGTCCGAAAATGACCATGCAAATATTCGCATGCAAGAATGGTTTGATCTGTTTTGTGCGATTTGTTTCGTCGATTTTGAAGCGCCCTTCTGCAGTTAAAATATGCGCTTTTCATAAAACGCGAAAATAACACATTATCTTCGAATAGCAACAATAAATAGTTAATGTCTCTTAGTATATTGTCAGAACATTCATTAACTTAACTGCCTGCTACAGAGATTAAGATCGTCCTTACAGCTGAACACGAGTTAACTTAAAGTCGAATTTGTGCATGGCAAAACCTGAAGATTTTGCGCAATGTTTTACTAACTGTCATGTAAGCGCACACAAAAATCACTCCACCGTCTTACAAAACTCAGTTTTTCAAATGGCAATATGGCCCACTGCATATCCCATTCTGTGCCAATGCCCCATGTTTCAGCCGCCATCGTGATTGAATGTCCCATTCTGTCCCAATTCTGATGTAGGCTGGCCGACATAGGCCAAATGACGGGACTAGATGTGCCACTTTGTATCGCTTTTTTATTCTAGTCAGACACGGGTTTGATTGCCGTCGGACCCGGAAACGAGTCCGGGAGTATGTCCCCTTTTGAACCGGACTGGGACTCATCAGTTAAAACAGTCGTCCCGGGCTAAGTTTAGGTTTAAGTTAACTAAGGACTAAGTCACGGCACTGACTCGACGTCGGACTCGTGGTCAGGTTTTTGAACTCAGATCCGTGTCGTGTGCCAGCTGACCGACTTGACTGAATGTCCCACCTTTTCCCAGATCCCTTTGTCCCAGGTTAACGTCCTGGCTGAATGCCCCGGTTTGCCCCGGTCACTCTATTTCAAAAATTTTATTTTATGGCTATTGCGATATAGGGTACGCGCACTGACATTTTAGGTCATAGCTCCGTGACTCGACCTGATATCAAGCTGAAACTTGATACACAAGTGAGGGCACCCTTCTACGTCATATATAGGCGGAGTTTGGCATAAAAATACAACGAAATTATTACTATTAATCTAAATTTTGACTTTTGAACTTGACTTGACCTTGTAAAGAAACCTCAGAAGAACAAAACTGTATTTTCAGCTATATGCCTATATATCCATCTAAAGTTTTAAGTTTTAGCTTAAAAATGCTATTTTTGACAGTCATTTCCTTTTACCCTCAAAAGGGCCAAAAATGGCCTCAGGTGCCTTCTAAAAACGTTGCCTTGCTCCGCCCCTGAATAAAAAAGAATTTCCAAATTTTGTCACAGTACGTAGCAAGAATAGCTAAGAAAAGTTACCAAGTTTCGTAACGCTGCGTCAAAAATTCTGGAATTGACAAGCAAAAAATCCGAGGAGGGAATTCAGTCCCCCTTGCCGGGAGTAGGGTTAAAGGAAAAATGGTTGTTTGAAACGTCGGAACCTCGGGATGGCAACCACCGCGTTCAAAGGACAACCCAGGGGTGCACCATCTGGGTGGAAGGCAGCCCCCGCTACAGCTTGAACGATCCTGAGCTGGCGATGATCGCCTTCGTGCTCGCTCATTCAGTGTTTATACGTTATACGTTATACGTTCCCAAAGAGGTACCGGGCGATGGGGGCGTTCCTGCAGCGCTAGGTTCTGGAAATCCAGGATGGCATGCAGGTGCCGGAAAACCGCTTTCCTTCTAACAGAAGCTGAAGTAGAAAGCCGCGTTCGGTCCGCGACGCATTGCGTTGTAATCCACGAAGGTGCTAGTTGCACACCATTTCCGTATTCGCCGTGGAAGCTCATTCCGGCGGGCGCTGGAACCGTAAATCTGACCTTAACCGTGCTGGTTGGTTACTCACGTGTTACTGTTCCAACAAATGAAACATTCAGGGAGCACGAATGTGACCGCGCAGTGGGACGCATGCATGATGTAGTCATTCTTTGCATTGACATGGACATATGTTTTTTAATAAAGTCAGCAAAAATAATGTTGTGTCCCTTCGAAGAGCAATCCTGACACATTTAGGGGTCTAGAAATATGTCCACGAAGTTGATCTGTGGGAGGTGGTTGTATGTTGGTTGTGAGCAGTCTTCGAAGGTTGGTTTGGACGTTGTAAGTGTAGACTTCTAACGTATTCTGCATTGCGCGCTTGTTACGGCGGCTGTCTCCATGCATATCACAATCTCATGTTATCCCATCTTTCGAACTACACAATAGGTTTCAGCCCGACCGGACCTGGGACCTGGTGCGTGTGGTGTGCACAAAACGGACTTAGGGCTTTGTTGAACTGAGCTCGGACTCACCCATTAAAAAGCATCTCATTGGATCTAGTCTGGGTCCTGAGCAATCTGAGCCTGAGCACTCAAGCTCCGATTCATGACATGACTCAGACTCGGACTCGGGTCAGGCTCAACCATAGCCATCCCATGACTGAAGGGATAATATCGAGGATTTCGGTTCTGCGGCACATGGGTTCGAGCCCCAGCGAAACTGACCATCCGGCCCGACCACTATACACTGGACAGTTGGCAGCTGGCAGTCAGGGTTAACCTGAAGTAGGGTGGCCGTGTCGTATAGCAGTAAGAACCAAAAATCCCTCTGTGGTTATGCATGGGGCAAAAACGCCGGATGCAGGATTATCTGTTGAACTGGTACTGTTTTACTGTGTGGTTGGTTCTGGGTATCAGCGACGATTTGAACTGCTGGGCATGTACTCTGATCGCATGCCGTACCTGGATGCTTGTTATAATGCATTTTACTCAAGTGGTTTGCTTGCATGGAAGCCATTTGGGTAATATTTAAATAATTAATTTCTAATGCTTCACCCTACGTCTGAAATGGGTGTCATGGCACATCCATGTAGGAAGCGAATTTTTGGCTCTGATGAACCATTCTGCTCTGATGATGTCAGTCTGATGAGTGTAATACGGATTTTTGGCCGGAATGGGTGTGATTTTTGTACTGCTCGGACTTTTTAAGTGAAAAGGTGTGCCATGAGAACAATAACATGTGTTGCAATGAGTGTTGAATGACATTCATAATGTTGCTCAAATAAGTCATTTCGGTTGCCTTACCCTCATTTCAAGGGCGTTAATGGAGCCATCAAGGTTGAACACTATTTGAAGCCGAGCCAAACGGCTAAAACGACACACGTAATGACATTATGGTACTCATTTGACGCTTTATAAAGGTGTCATTTTTGCACTGAAATTTCCGGCATTATGGAAGAAAATATTTTTTTCGGTACACAATTCCCCTCCATGGGTGCACCTATGCATCCGGCAACCAATCGGGCCGGTCGCCTCTAATCATCCCGGCGGCGTGATATAATGTGTGGCGTATTCGGAGGTCTCAGAACCACGCCCAGGCATCCCCAAAAGCATGAAGCTCGAAGCACTTGCTTCTTTGGGAGTACCTTGTGTTTCGGTCAGATTTTGGCGAAACCTTTTCCAGAAATAGGCACTTCCATTGCCGGAATTTATATCAGTGCATCGGCTGAAATGTCGATGCGCACTTGTGTTCCAGTCAGATTTTGGCCAAACCTTTCCATAAATACGCACTTCCATTTCTGGTTGGTTATGGGGGCTTTGGGGCGCACCGACTGCAGGGTCATTCGGCGCACACACTTCCGTTGCTCAAATTCACATCAGCGCATCGGCTAAAATGGCCATTTGCAGTTAACCTCGTGCCGCAGTTTTTCGCATAACAGAAAAATTGGGACACGCAGGATTTGCCGTCGACCGCTTGCTCTAGTACCAGTTTAGTCGTGAGTTTATTTCAGTGAAACATTCGCAGAAGCACGTCCCCAGTCGGCCGTCGTCACGCCGCAGCAGCAGGGCACGGCGGGCTCGGGGCCGCCCCTGACGCAGCAGCGGTCGGGTGTTCGGCTGGCGCGGCACCAGACCGCACCGTCGGCCGGCGCCACGCCGCGGCCGCGTGGTACCGCGGGCGCGAGCCGGTTTTGGTTGCCTATCTTGTTCGACCAACTGGCTGCATTCCACTTGCTGTGTATTCGTATGTCACGTATACAGAGCAGCCGCGGCAGAGCGGCGTTGTCTACTTCCGGTAACCAACCAAGGCGCGGGAACAGCTCGACACCAACCTGTCGGTAACGGCTCTGGAATGTCAGCGCAGCCCCGCCCGTTCACCGGGTACCGCTGAGGCACCTGCGCACATGACCCGACGGAACAAGAACCACGCCGGAGATCCCGCACGTCGGCCCGTGCCCCTGAGGCGACCGGACCGCGTAATCACACCGGCGGAGCGGAGCCGCGGACGACGCGGACACTGCCGCACGCGAGCCTCGCCGGGGCGCGACTGGTCGCGGCGATTGGTTCCGCACAGTCCAACGACTTCGAGCACAGCGGCGCAAGGGAGCACGACGGGCTGCCGGTAAAGAGGCGTAAAGGCATCCGCGCGCTGGCCAACCGTCCACGCCATTCGACGCACCAGAACCTGCGAAGCGATTACCGATCTCATCGGAAAACGATGGACGTCATGAGATCGACCGCGAATCAAGCGTGTGGTACGCCCCATCGATGCGACCGGGTGACGATGGCAGACAGGGTGAACACGACTCGAGGCCCCCAAAAGATCGTGGCACTGCGTATAAAACCCTCACCCGTTGGATTTCCCCTTCTCGTCTCCAGCCGGGGTTCCCTGAAAACCAATCTCCATGCGTCACGGTCTCATGAGATGACTGCTAAAAAATTTCGTACACAAGACTTTTGTACACAGACTGGCAGGACATCACCGGGACGTCCACAGGACCCACAGCCATAATCCCACTCCACCGTCCGGCGGCACAGTACCTTCGTTCCACACAGCACGGGCAGTCCGCAGCCGGTACGCAGACTCTGCACAGGGACGACGAAAGCCCAGACCACCAGCCGCCGACCCGGCCGGCTCAGCGCGCCGGCGCTGACCCGCGGCCGGCCGGCCACGAGCACGGCCCGCAGACAGCGGGCCCACACAGGCACGAGGACAGCGCCGGCCGCGACCGGACCGCGGCCGACGGCCCACACAACAGCCACCCACAGCCGGTCCAGAACATTTATTCCCGAGAAACGAGTACAGTGGGGGGTCGGTACACAGAACGCCGGACACGCGCCACACCTTCCACACCCACTGGTGTCTTCTACTGCTAGTGCTACCTCGGCCTGCTACGGCCGGCGCCCACGGCGCACGGGCACGGACAGCCCGGACGGACCGGGACGGCGGGCGCGGCCGTATCTCCCGACCTCACGACCACCACACACACGAGCCGGCGCCCGGCGGCACGCAGCGTGTCAGCGCGGAGGCCGCTGTCGGCCGCCAAGCCGGGCACAGAGCGGGCGCCGGACAGTCTGGGGGCGCGAGCCGACTCGGAACACGCGCCGACCACTGTCGGCGGCACGGCCACGGACACCACGTGGCGCACGAGGTACACACCACCGACGGAGCAGATCCTGGCGCCGACACAATGCTGCACGAGTCCTCGACACGGCACCGGCTTTCGGCAAACTGAAACGTGGTGGGACAATCGGCATCGGACAGACGAGCTTCTCCACCAGCCGAATGACGAAACGAAACCCATGGTCTACGGCCACCACCCAGATGCGTTTAGACGAGATATCCACGAAGAGAACAACACAACACGAGTGCAGACATTGGCACAGAAACGCTGAAAAATAGATAACAGCTGACGAAAACAGGAAGAGCTAAAAGCAAGTCCAAGCTTTGGAAACGGCAAGTTCACGCTGAGAAAATGTCAAAAAATGCGAATCCGGGACTCATCCCCAATACACAGAAGGCATGGACTTCGCAATTTAAGGACAGCATACGTGCAGTCTGTTTTAGCCACACAATGGCTATTCAACGCGCCTGGTCCCAAACTCAGAGATGACTTTCACGCCGCACACGGCCGTCCGCGGCGTTTGCGATTGCCGAGATGCGGGCGGCGCTGATTGCAGGGGATGTCCAGTCAGCGGCACCTTCCTCAGGCCCCACGACCGCGACGGTCAAACGGTGTTTGTACACATGTTCCACGGAACAAATGCCGGGAGACGTGGCAGGCGGCGTTGCGGAACGCCGAGCATCCGACGGTTCAGCTAAGAGCCAGAAACGAGGCCCAAAGATGACTCCCCGGGTTTCACGCAGCATCACCAGACACCGCCGTGACGTCATGCCATGTTCGCCGTGGTAATGCGCATGCGCGCCGCGCCACCCCACCTCAGTAGGGTTTGGCCGAGTCCTTCATGGAACGTTTCGGCTGCACTTTGAGCCGCTTGGAGCCGATCATGAAGCTATTCATGCCCTGGATGGCCGCTTCGGCGCTGGCCTGGTTGTCGTACGAGACGAAGCCGAAGCACTTGGACATGTTGGTCTGCTTGTCGACAAATACCTTAGCCGAGATGACGTTGCCGAAGGGCGAGAACATGTTGGCCAGGTCGGCGTCGTTGCACTGCTGCGGCAGGTGGTAGATGAAGAGGTTGCAGCCGTCAGGACCTTCCACCTGCCTGCCGAGTGGCGTGTTGGAGTTGGCCGGCTGGGCGCGGGGGTAGGTGTTCTGAGACACCGCGAACGGTGGAGGGTTGGAGAACGAACCGAAGTTGTTGCCCGACGTGCCGCCCATGCTGTTCGAACCTCCGCCGTAGCTGCCGCCGCCGGCGTTGAAGTTGCCGCCAGAGTTGCTGAGGTTGCCGCCGGAGTTGAAGTTTCCGGGTGGACTGCTGAAATTGTTACCGGGGTTGAAGTTGCCGCCGGCGCTGTTGGGCGGCGGTCCCTGGAAGGACGGACCACCGCCGCCGGCCGCCCTCGTCATGGCTGCCGCCTGCAGCACCATGGCCAGCGCCGACGCCGGGTTGTTCTGCTGGTTAAAGTTGCCCTGCTGGTTGCCGCCGGCCGGCGGCGGGCCCATGCCGTTGTTCGGCGGCGGCATGCCGAAGGTGTTGGGCGGCGGGCAGTTGGGCATGCCCTGGCTAGCCATCGACGACAGCGCGTTGGCCGCGTTGCTCAGCTGCTGCAGCAGCGACAGGCATTGCGGGCTGAACGGGTTCATCATGTTGGGCTGCTGCTGCTGCTGTTGCTGCTGCTGCTGGGGCGGCGGCAGCTGGTTCTGCTGCTGCTGCTGGCCCCAGCCGCCGTAGTTGCCCTGCGGCTGGAAGTTGGCGCCGCCCTGCGGCGGGCCGAAGGGACCGCGCCGGTTGTCGCGGTCGCGCTGAGAGTCGGCGAACTTGACCACCAGCGGCGCCGAGCAGCCCTCCATGGTGCGCGAGTGGTGCAGGCCGCGGATCGCCGCGATCGCGTTCTGGCGCGACATGAACGTGACGAACGCGCAACCCTTGCTGTTGTTCTTCTGGTCGCGCAGCACGGTGCACTCCTCGATCGGGCCGAACTTCTCGAACATGGCCCACACCTGCTCGTCATTGCACTGCTTGCCGATCATGCCGACGAACAGCTTGCGCTCGCTGCGGTTCTCCGCGTCGGCCGGCTTCATCTGCATCGGGTGGTGCATGCTGGGCAGCGTGCGCAGGTTGTGCAGCGCGTTCTGCGCGTCCAGCGCTGCCTTGCGCGTGTAGAAGGTGACGAAGCAGCAGCCGCGGCTCTGGCCGGTGGCGCGGTCCTTCAGGATGTTCAGCTGGTAGACGGGGCCGAACTCCTCGAACACCGCGCGCAGCTCGGCCTCCTCCATGCGGCGCGGGATTTGGCCGGCGAACATCTTGATCGTGTCCGGGTCTGGGTGGGCCGGGTTGCGTCGCTTCGGCGCGCTCTCGCCGTTGCTGGTGGGCGGGTCGCCGGAGGCCGTCTTGGCCGGCTCGTCGGCGCCGCCGTCGGCCGCCTTGGCGAGCAGGCCAGCCACGGCCGGCTTCGGCTGGTCGCCGCCGCTGCCCGGCACGGTGCCGGCCTTGCTCAGCAGGCCGCCGCCGCCGGCCTTGCTGAGGAGGCCGCCGGCCGGTCCGAGCCGCGGAGCGTCGCCGCTGCTGGCGCCGCCCGCTGCCACCGCCGCCGCCGCCGGCTGCTCGGCGCCGCCGTCAGCCTTGTCGCCGCCATTGTTCATGGCGCCCGCCTCGTTGCTGGTCATGCCCGGCGTCGGCCGCCGATCTCTGAGGGATGTACCGACCTGGTGACAGCCCTGGCTTCGACACGTCTCCGCGGACGCCTGAAAAGCCGGGAGAACGATAAATTCCGCGAACGTTTGATGACACCAATACGCACGCATTAAATCAAGAACGACAGCACTCAATGCAAACAAACAAATACCAAATGAATAATGGGTGGACCAATGGACCGCAAAGACGACGGTCGATGTAAGGACCAATCATGAACTTAAACAGAGGAAGGTGTGGTGACAGCTTGTGATCGTGCACACGATGCACGGACAAACACCTGCTGACACTTTGGGGTTGTTACAACACCATGAAGACACCATAATACATAATGCATATATCATAAATAGCATCCAAACTGCAAGCGTATATTCTATACTCGTGTTTGTATGCACAACTTGTTGTTGGCGGAAAGATCACCAATCTAAGAATTCAGAAAGATCACCAGTCTAAGAATTCAGAAAGATCAGCAATCTAAGAATTCAGACTACCTCACAATAATGCAAAGAGTAAAACATCATACAACTCACATCAGCATGGAACAGCAATAGAACATACCTATTAATGCCTTTGCTTATCAATCTGACCTACACAACATACCTAGTTTTACCTTAGCTTACTAATGCTAAGCTATTCTTTTGTTGCAATTGTAATTTTTGGGGATCTGAAATGTTTTGTAGGAATGAACTAATTCACCCACAGCTTCTGTGTAATAACCAATTTACCATAGGCATAACTGGCTTGGTGTAGGCATAGCAATCAATTCCCTGCAGACATGCAAATCAGTTTGCTGTGGGAATGGTAATCAGTTGGCAGTGGGCATAATGGTCAGCTTGCCTCAGATACAGAAGCTGGTTTCAGCAGGCATGGTCATAGCTTGCAATAGGCACAGTAATCAGCTGCCACAGGCATAGAAATTGGTTTACTAAAAAGGTTAAGTAATATTAGGCCAGGTTATGTTGGGTTAGCTTTGGTTAAGGTTGCTTTTCTACATAAGGCTTCCTAATGGACAACCTTAACTACTCCATCAAAGATGTAGACCTATCTGGACCATCAAGCACAATCACTGAAGGTTCTAACCAAACTACCATTTCCCAATGGTAATGCAACATGATAGGGTGCTCAAGGCCTGAAAATTTTCATACTAATTGTCTTCAATCATGATGTAAAAATCTGTTGTATTGGCAAGTAAGCTTCCATTCCATGACAATGATTCCTACAGAAAATGTTCTTGATCTTTGGGCCAGAGGTTCCAGTCTCCAGCAATCCATCACATATTCACTCTTTGCACATCACTTCTACTCTACACATGGTGCAGAAAAACAGATTAACTTTCATACTCAATGGCAAATTGATTACCAGGGTTGGAAAATATGTTCTTCTCTGGCATTGAAGAACAACAAAAGGTATGCACTCCTAAAAGCATTTTATACTCCCAACATATGATCCTGCACCTCCATCAAAAACCTGCAATGCTGAAGAAGTTCTAACTCTGCAAACAAATGACTCTGTCTCCATTCAGTAAGATACAGGTATGATGTAACTGAATTACACCAAGAATGCTCACTTATACAAATATTATTTTCTGCAAAATGTTGTACTGCAAAACAAAAAATTATACTCTGGCACCAACAACAAAACTATATTTCCTACCCTGTTGGTTACATTCTCATTACCACTTCCAAAGAAAATCAAGTTCTACTGTCCTGTCAACAGACATGGCAGGAACTTGTCACACCATCTTGACTGCAATGTGTTGGCTCCTATGATGTCTTAAAATATTTGGAAAAAACTGATTACAATGGAATTGATAAAAATTACATTATATTTCACTATCTATCTATCTATCTATCTATCTACCTACATATATATATATATATATATATATATATATATATATATATATATATATGTATATGCATATATATTATCATGAATATCCATACACATATATTGGACATTCATTATTATGACATAAGCTATCCATCCATTTATTATCAAGTAAAATTACAACACAATGGCATAAAGCAGAACATTTACTGGGACCACACCATGCTTAACACCTCAACCTTGGAAATGCCCTAGCCAAATCAGTTAGCAGAAAATCCATGCAGAACCCAGAAACAAGTGTCATGGCAGTCGGTGCAGAATGGAGTGACAATAGTAATCTGCAATTCTTTCACATTCTCCATCTAGAAATGACATTTTTCAGCAGAGTAACCCACATTCACTTCAACATTATTTACATTGTTTTGTGCACATGTGATGCAGGGATAGAACTCATTTTCTCATAATAAATGTTTAAAGTACAGAAAGTTTTATGTGTGGAAATTCCAAAACATGAGTACCCCATAGCATCCCATGCCATCTTGTTACAATCCCTAGAGGACATTTTGGCATTATTTCAGGTAAAATGGTGAAATGCTCCAATCTAGCACTTTTCCAATAAGCTGCCAGCACATATTTATGAGAAAGGGGCAAAACTAGCCGAAATCAAGCGTACACCTCCAATTTCCGTAAATAATTGGGCACGCTTCACCACGCCACTTCCTCAGGAACACGAAACAGGGTTTACATATTGCTATCACGCAAAAACGACTCACCTGACACAACAACAAAACTACACAGAAACGCCCTAATTACCAGAACGCGCTGCGGAACCAATTCACGCTGTCTATGAGGCCCGACAACTCGAAACTACGACCGACCCCGGTGCCTGAAAATGGCGCACACCAGGACCTTGCGCACACGACCCCGGGAGCATGCAGAGCAGCCAAACAGCAAGGAACCGAGAAGAGGCGTATGAGGCATTTGCGGCTATGTTTTAGTAGGAATCGACTGCTATATTGCACTCCTACGCGTTTTAGCCATGCGGTTTTTTCCAGTCCCTTACAACCAGTGGCGGCGGATCGTATTTGATCACGGAAGCAAAACAAAATTTCGAGGCCCCTTGATTCTGAGAGGTCCCCTTTCCTGCAAAGGGCCCTCATCCGCCCAAAAGTCCATATCTTACTTAATGGGAGTCGTATTGCGACCGACCGAGCAGGTTAAGTCCACGAACCAGTCGTGCGTTGTGCGAACTCTGGTATTCAACCGCTAAACTCAGCAGATGTGGTACAGCTTTGTCCCATCGTGGACTAGCGTCCACAGCCAAATAACTGGTCGGAAGCCGAGGCAATTGGCGAGGTGGCAATGGAATCCAAGTCTAATTATCTTACGACTTGACGCAAAAATTAAGAAAACCCTTACATCAATTGAGCACATAACGCAATGTAATGTAATGTAAATATATAACGACACATAACACAATGTGTTTTATATGCTAACATTGTATTGACTGGGCCCTAAGAACCATTGTGTGGAGGAGCCTTTACAATACAATGTTAAATACAATACAATAATACAATGTTAAAAATGGAGAACAACGTAAACAATCAGTTTCCGCTCTCGGATGGAAGCCTGGGGCCCCTAACATGGTCCGAGCTGTATCCGAGGCCTGTCTGCCATTCCGCGAGGCCCCTTAAAAGCTGTAAGTTCCCGGTCTCTGCGTCACTTTTGAGCGTGATTCGCGCAAGGCCCTGCTACGGACGGATGCTGGGACGCCCCCGAGACCCGGACTGGTTTAGCGACGGCCCCGTGGGTCCTTTCTGCGAGGCCTTTCGAATAACTGGATTCCCGGACCCTGTTTTGTTTTTGAGTGGTAATCGGTACAAGGCTCTCTTTCGGACTTATAAGCCGGGACACCCTAGCAGGGTTCGAACCCCGGTTTAGCGCAGGCCACCCTCGCTCATTTATTCTGTAAAAATTGTAAGGTCCTGGTCGCTGCACCACCTTTGAGTTTAATTGGTATAAGGCCCTCATTCGGACTTAAGCCGATGCCCCCTGGCAGGGTTTGAACCCTGGCTCAGTGTAGGCCAGTCCTATCGATGAATTCTTTGAGGCCCCCTGAAAATTGTGAGGTCCTGGTCGTTGGACCATGTTTGAGTGTAATCGATACGAGGCCTTCTCTCGGACCTAAGCCGGGGTCGCCTAACAGGGTTCGAACCCCGGTTCAGCGCATGCCACCCCGGTCCATTAATTCTGAGGCCCCTGGAAATTACGAGTCCTGGTCGCTGGACCACCTTTGAGTGTAATCAACACGAGGCCCTCTATTGGATGGAAGCCGGGCTCCCTAGCAGGATCTGAACTGTGTGTCGGGGTAGGCCAGCCAGGTCCATTCCGTGAGGCCCCTTAAAAATTGTAAGTTCGCGGTCTGGCCAGTTTTGAGTCCAATCTGTTCCCCTGCCGGAAGCAGCTGGAGCCCCTAACAAAATAAGACTTGAATGAACACGCACGCCATGTGCTTACTTCCTTGCCTGCATACTTGCATTTTCTTTTTTCTGTTTTTTTTAGCGTGTTTGTCGCTTGTATCCCCATTTTTTCTGTTCAATTTCTTATGATCATAAATGGAAGGGGAAGGACAGAAACAGTATTACCCCAGACCCATCGCAACTGGGGGGGGGAGCGGCTGCCCTCCCTGCCCCCCACTTCTGCCGCCCTTGCTTCCAACAACTGTCTTTACTTTGAAACATGTTAGAACATGAAAACATTTGAACAAGTTGAAACATGTTGAAACATGTGGAAGTTCAGGGATGAAACTTCAAAATGTATAAGTGGAGGGAAACCTCCATTGCCTGAAAATTATATATTAACGCACCGGCGCAGTCAAAGGAAGGGGGGCTGGGGTCTCGGACCCTCCGTTAGGCCTAATTCTTAGTTGTGAAAACCATTGCACATGGTCTTCTCGGCAGGCGGTTTTCGTATTTCACTTCACTCTGAGTTCCGCCCCCTCCCCCCTCAGAAAATCCTGGCTGCGCCCCTGCATTTAGTCTTTGTTAAAATGCGATATTTTTGGAGACGTCGTTTATAGGCGATTACTGGAAAAATCGACTTGAAATCATGGTGTCCTAACCTCCTCTATCGTAATTTTCCACTCTTGTAGAATCTGTCGCAGAATGACTACTCATGTAAAATGGTAGATGTTCCTGATGTGATCCGGAATATCGATTGTATATTTTATACGTTCACATTTACTAGCATTACCTTTCCCAGAAAAGAATAGGAAGCATTCAAAAACCTTTTGCAAAACTAGCATGAAGCATATGATGCGTAGGATTCTATAACACAGGTTAAGCTAGATGCTTATTGACAGCTTTTCGGGGTGCACAGAAATAAAGTACATGTTGGCATTATCTGACTTGTCATCAGTTTGTTGGTGGCTATTGCGAAGCTGTTGTATAACAAGTCACAGCATTTTAATGTCCTCCAGCACGAGTCCAAAACGGAGTTCTCGCACTGAAGCAACGCCGCAGCTCGCGCCTTCGGGAAAGGGGAGTGGGGATCACAGGGCAGTTGGTCACATTTTGTTTTCTTCCTTACAAGGTTCGAACTGCTCAATCCTTCTGCGACACCCCTTCAAAGTAAAACACACGATATGCAAAATATGTATTCGACGCATTCATCACACTAATGTTTTGTATCACGCCGGATTTTTGGAAAATATTCTCTTCGAGGGAAGAGAGACCAGACAAATAAATGTATATCAGTATCCATACCAATATTAACCAATAGAAAGAACAGACATATCATTATCTAAGCCATCGATGAGCGTTCCGCCTGAGGTTCCTGGTCTTAGGTATTTCGCGGTATGACAACGCTAACATCTCCACGAAGAAAGACGACGCCAGACCACGGTAAGGATCGAACACATTCATCTGACACGGTGACACACGAACATATACCGAAATGAATTAATGTAAAACAATGAGTGGTCGGAACAAGGGAATTTTAAGAACATATGTGACGCAACGAACGAATGAGGCAATAAATACATTCAAACAGTTGAAGCGAAAATCTGGACGATGGGAAATTGGTGGCAGAGGTGATATATATGTGGCATCGAAACAAAAGCATGAAAATGCTAACTGGGATAAAAAGAACTGCTACTTAAACGGACAACACGACAGCAGAAGCAGCAAATCGTCAATCTGGTTTTTTCGAGCTCACGATCTTTTTTGAACCACACAACATGCATCACAATTCCACTGGAAAACGTCATTCCGAATCAGCACGTTGTCAACGTTCGCAAAAGACCGCACCAAACAAATAAATACCCTCGACGTCGGCCTTCTCCTGAAACAGGCCACCCTGCCTGCTCACGTCTGGCCAGCCAAGACAGAGAGGTCTGTAGCAGATGACACGCTGAGCCGTAGCCAGAAACCAAGCAGCCACTTGCAGAAGAGGCCAGTCCGCTGACCGCAAAACAATGCCCTCGAGGTGAGAAGCGGGCGGCGCAGCGCCGCCCGGCGGTGCAGAATGTGCGAACGTCTGGCGGCCTGCCGGCGGCGGCCCGGCCCGGCCAGACGCCGCCTCCGGTGTATTAGAAGAGTCTAGAGCTGCTGGCCGTTAGCCGTCGCCGCACTCCAGAGCCAACTCCAGCAGGTGGCGAACGTCTCGCGGGTCCTCCGACGGCCCCTGCTCGTCTGCTGAGGACACGGACGACGGCGTGGGGCACGGGCGTCGCACTCAAGGAAACAGACGGGTCCACACGGTACCAGGCTCGTGATCATAATGCATAAAAGATTTCGGACCTCCACTGAGTAAAAAAGTTTTAAATCAAATACTTTGGTCTGTACAGACAGGTACTCCAGGCTGGTCAGAAAAGGAAACATGTCATAGCGATATTGGTCAACAGTCCCCTTAGATGTATTTTGCCTGGAAAAAACAAATCAGATTCCTAAATTCACAACCGGTATCCCAGGGAAACAGCCAAATACGTCAACTTTCAACAGAAATCTTAATAACCACCCGCACAACAGCGGACAACGTTCGCAGCCCGTGGCAAATCACTCCAGACAAACACATTCGTCGAAACAGCACCGAATAAGAGGCCCGCAGAAACCTGTGCCAGACGACACTTCGTCAGATGGGGCCGATCCAGCTGTGCGCGGGGCCACCCGACGATCGGCGGCACCCCTCCTCTGCCCCACCAGCCCACTCCTCAGTCCGCGCCTGCCGATACCTTGCGCGCTGCTGATGTCCCTGTCCAGGACGTAGCTTCTCCTGGCCGATCTTCAGCATGCATTCGTCTATCGAGCTGGAGCAGATGAGCTTGATCACGTGCACCTCCCTGCCGTGGCGACGAAGGACCACGTTACAGGCGGCAATCATCACTTCGGCCTGAGCCGACCTGTTCCGAACTCAGCCCGGCCCATCCGAATGCCGGTCCAGGGGCATTCGATATATGTCCACTGCAGATCTCGACCATGCACAGCCCACGCAGGCTTTTACGTCCCCATGTTGACCTAAGTAAAGGAGACGAACAAACTTAATGACTGGCACGGTGGATAAGGCATCAACAGGTGGCCTCAAGACGAGACGGTCACGGCTGCGAGGTCCGCACTAGCACGCTGCGGGCGGGCAGCACGAGCCAGGAGCTGTGCTGAGGCGCGTCGTCCGCTGAAGGTAAGACTCCTAATCTATCAGACCAAAACTGAAAAGTTTGACGTTGCTTTCAAATGCCCGACCCAAAAGCTTCACAAAATGGCCATGCAACGTTTTGCTTGACGTTGCAAATGCCACGCAATGCAATGGAAAGCACTGGTTAAAACGTTACTGCAATAAAATGACGCCATTCTCTAATGAAGACAGCCCGGAACCCTGTCCACCGGACGCCAGACCTGGTCTGGACAGCCCGAACCTCCGGCCCGCCGGCTGACAGACCTGGTCTGGCCGATGCGGTGGCAGCGGTCCTCAGCCTGGCGGTCGTTGTGCGGGTTGAAGTCGACGTCGTGCAGGATGACCACGTTGGCCGAGGTCAGGTTGATGCCCAGGCCGCCGGCGCGCGTCGAGAGCAGAAACACGAAGATGTCCCGGTCCGCGTTGTACTCGTCAATCAGGTCCAGCCTGCGGCGACGAGACGCAGCGGAGACGATGTCAGAGACCGTATCGATCCGCACAAAGACGCTCAAGGTATCAGTCACCGGGCAAAATACATCATAAAACATTCGTTCTGCTTTCTTAGAGTTGACAAGCTATCTACAGAACGAATCTTCAAGTCATTTTGTTATCAGTGCAATGGACATCAGTGTTTCGAGCTGCACACTACCAAATGCAATACTTCAGGTGGGCCACCATCCGCTAATCAGTCCAGTCTGGTACAATATCGTCCGGGCAGTGTCAGACACCGGTCCAGTCCGGTTCAGTCCAGCCCGACCCAACTCGGTTTTATCAGGTTTGGTCCAGTTTGATTTCATCTGGTCTGATCTCTGATCTGATCTGATCTGATTTGATTTGGTTTAATCTGATCTGATCTGATCTGATTTGATTTGATCTGGTCTGATCTGATCTGATCTGATCTGATCTGATCTGATCTGATCTGATCTGGTCTGATCTGGTCTAGTCTGGTCTGGTCTGGTTTGGTCTGGCCTGGTCTGGTCTGGCCTGGTCTGGCCTGGTCCAGTCTAATCTAGTCTGATCTAGCCTTCTCTGGTCTATTCGATTTGATCTGGTCCTGTCCGATCCCATCCAACCCGGACCAATCCAACACAGTCAGGTCCGATCCCATCCAACCCGGACCAATCCAACACGGTCAGGTCCGATCCGACCCTGTCCGGCGCAGTGCGGTCCTGTCCTGAGGCAGGCTGCACTGACCGGTCAGTGACGGCCGTCCGGCCGTCCAGCCGGCAGTAGCGGTGGCCGCGCAGGCTCAGGTACGCCTCCAGCACGTCCAGCATGATGACGAACTGGCTGAAGAGCAGCACGCGGCTGCCGTCGCGCTTCAGCCGCGGCAGCAGCTCGTCCAGCGCGGCGAACTTGCCCGACTCCAGGATCAGCTGGTCCGGCAGCAGGTGCCTCCGCAGGCGCTGCCGGAGGGGAGGGGACCGGGCGGACGTTACTGTGCTGCCTGAGGGATTCGCCTGGTGCATCTCAAGGTGTTGAAAACGGCTGGCGGGCGGGCAGGGTGAAAAACGCGGCCGCCGAGAGCCGGGCAAAGGGAAGCCGAAACAGACCCGCGACGCGAGGCAGCAATCGGCAAATGATTACTATTCCGTCCGGTGCGATGGTCAGAACAGCGCGCTCTGATCGGAAGTGCCAGTTTGTAGGGTGGGGGAGGGAAAGGAATGTAGGTGTCTCCCAGCCCTCATGTCAAATGTCGAAGGCTTTACGCAACCCATGCCTTCTCTGAAGAGAACCGGATCTCTCTCACCACAACAAAACGCTACTGCATCTGCCACAAGATTCATAATCACAGCTACCCTCACTGAGTTAGGAAACACTTCGCTTAAGGCGAGAGCAAAATGATCACACAAATAAACTGAACCGGCGTTTCATTTTACTGAGCTTGAACAAAGGTGCATGCACTGAAAGTTTCATGGTATGCAGATAATGCTGTGTATGAACATTTTAAGCTGAGACTGCCTTACCGGGTAAAGCTTGCACGTTTGGTGAATCTCAAAGTCACTGAGGTAGGTTAGATCTTCATACACTAGAGCTTCTTCTTTGTGTTCATGATCAGGCAGCGATGCAAATATCTTTGCGATATCCCGGAGCTGAAAAGAAAAGACAGCATCAGGCAGACCATTTAGAAATGAAAGTAACGAATGAAAATAGATCAGAAGATTCTAGTGAAAGGATGTTTAAACGATTACAACGTGGCGGACATTAAAACTTGCAAGTTCGCCGAACAGAACAGAATAACGTGTCAACCTCATATCCCAAATCACAAGGCGCATGGCTTTGCATTTTGTCACGAGACGTCATCAAATAACGGACTTCATAACCGCAAGTTTCGCCGGAAAACACCAAAGTCTGCAATCACAGCAACATGGCATCGCCACAAAGTATGTTACAAAGCGCCCTGTTCGACCGGCTCGTACAGTCAGACATTTCCGACGGCAAGACATGCCAAAATCGGCCACCGCGAAGGCAGTCATCGAAGGCAGGCATCGAAGGCAGTCGCGCAAAACATACAGGAGCATCGACCGTCCGGACGCCCAACATGCCCGTCTCACAACGATCGTGAGCACGACGGCGCCGCCATTACAGCGACGTCCCCACCTTCTCCTCATCGTAGTAGTACCGCAGAAGCAGCGGGTGGTTGGCCAGCTTCCGCAATGACATCATCATGCCGATGCCGCTTTGTGAGGCCTCTGAGGTGTCGCCCCGCAACTGAAGCCGAGGACAGACACCCGGCGTGAGCGGAAGATGGAGCTGTAGGGTCACAGCTCTGCTCGCCATTATCAGTCACTGAAGAGATTACTTTCGATACGTTATATCCCGCTTCCTAGTGAAATCGAGGCCAAACGCAATCAGCATCATCTGCAGAAGAACATAAGACAAACAGTGGCACAGGGTGACTCAATCAGGCCAAGCACACGCTTTAAATCTACCGTGTCTGAAAAGCTTCACAAAATGACGCCAGCGATGCTCAATGCTGGCAACGGTGCAGCAGAAAGGATTCTGGCGCAACAGTTAGCAATCGTCCCACGCAGCGCCGACTTCAGGCTTGTTTAGACGGCTGGTTCATGCCCAGCCTCCTAGAGATGACGTCTCCATTCCGGATGGGCGAAAATTCCTTGGACTAATTCCTTGGACCACCAGGTTGGGAGACCTGGCCCGACATTCCGCCATGCGCGCTTTACGCATACCTGACCAAAACCAGTCGTCTCGATCGCATGTTTTTTACCAGCCCGACTCGAGCCGCTGCCGGCGGACCGCCGTTCACGGGTGCCAGCTCTCCCAGACTCTCCCGAGCCGCAATGCCCGGCATCAACCGCGTCCCTCCGCGCATTCCTGGGACTTCAGCCCAGCAGGTCCCCGTCCCGCACATCGCACGCAGCCCCTGCACCCCACCGCACCAGCCTTCCACCCCTTCACGTCGCCCCAGCGCCGCCCGGACCGGCGGCGGCGGGCGGGCGGGCGGGCGCGCGGGTGGGCGCACCTTGTCGGCGGCCTCGCGGACGAACTCGTCGCGCAGCCGGCGGTACTGGACCGCCTGGCCGGGCGCCATCGGCACACGCTGCACCGTCTCCCGCTTGGCCGGCAGGTCGCCGAGCACGTCCCGCTTCAGTCGGCGCAGGAAGAACGGCGCCATGATCCGCTTGGCCTCGTCGATGCGCGCCGCCTCGTACGATGAGCGGCTCTCCTGCCCCGACTTCTGCGGAGCGGAGAGGGGGAGTAGCGGGGTGTAGAGGGGTGACGTATGGAGAACACGGCGGCCACGGAGAAAATGGACAAGAGAGAACAGCTATGAGAAAAAAACTGCAAGAGACTGAGGCCAAAGAGTTGCGGCATCCCTGAGGTCATTCAAAACGGTGCGTTTCGCCTCACAGTTCCAAATAAAAGTGACGCAAAACACACAAAAAAACAAATCATGAGAATGACACCTACACGTAAAAACGTCTCTGCACTGCTCCAGACTTTTGTTACAAAACCAGCCTAAGTACGCTCCTTGACACACTTCAAATGCCTGACATCGCAAGAGACACTGGCCAAACTAGTCACAGCACAGAGGGGTCAAAAGCAGGCAGCTATGTCTAACAACGTCCGCCGTGTCCAGTCGGCCACCTACCGGCAGGATCTCGAACATGGTCTGCAGCGAGGTGCGGAACTTGCCGAACAAGTGCGGCATGACGAACACCAGCAGCGACATCAGCTCGACCAGGTTGTTCTGCAGCGGCGTGCCGGTCAGCAGCAGCCGGTGATCGCCCTGCGGCAGGCAGCGGCGCTCAGGACAAGGCTGTTCACCGAGCCCGGCCGCGGCACGGCAACATAAGGCACAGCTCTGACCAGACAGTCACTGAACAGTTGATGAGCCGAACGCCGTAGGGTATTTACCAGGTTTCAGGGGTCATTCCCTCTTCAAAACGTGAGCTTCACACGCGTTGGATACGTGAAAAAGCAGACTGTGGTTCATGATAAATGGGCTGATATTTGACGGATGTATCTAAAAGAGACCTACTTTGAGCCTCATAAGGTTGCTGTATCGCTTCGACGACATGTTCTTCAGCATGTGGGCTTCGTCGAAGACGATGTACTTAAAGTTCAAACTTTTGAAAAATCCTTTATCCTCGGGAGTGCTGGCCACAGTATTGTATCTGGAAAAAATGGCCGGGCTATGACTCTGGGCAAGCGTTTGATATTTGCAAAACACGACTCAGTTTAACCGCCAAGGCTTGCAAAAAGATCACGAATGCAGATCACAAAAATCCAAGAGAGCAAAATGGTAAAGTATGCCGAAAGATGAGAACCAAAAGCACCCAGAATGATATAAACGGCATTAAATTACGTGTGCCTTTTCAAAATTAATCAACGACAGGGAAGAACAACAATGTCCCCAAACCGACAAACAGGAAAACAACGAACAGCAAGGTTATCACTACGAACTCACATGGGCCCATAAACAAAAACATGAAAATAAAACCGCTAAGATACGCAATGGAATCGAGACAGACGGTGGCAGTGGTCTGGGCAGGCCGCGGTGCGCCGGCCACTCACGTGGTGACGATGACGTGCCAGCCGCTGTCTCGTGACACCAGCTGTCGGGTGTCGCGGCGGTGTTCCATCGAGCCGCGGTACTCCACCACCACCAGGGACGGACACCACACGGACAGTTCCCGCGCCCAGTTGTCTGGGGCACAAGACAGAGACAGACACAGGTCAGCGGAGCAGGGGTCGCAACAAAACATCTACACACACACACACACTAGCCACGTGCCAGGAACGGTTGGATGGTAGTTACGGCTTGATAAAGGGCAGCACTTCATGGTCGTGGACACACATGGGTGCAATAACAGGTGTCACCCCAACGCCAGCTAACTGACTGAGCCCTGAATCTTTTTTCACGATACACAAACAGTCTTCAGGATGAGCAACAACGATTTATGTTATAGCGAAACAACAATGAAGTACAAAGACCAAGTAATGAAACCAAATACAGCGCAACGACAAAAATAGTTAGGATTGCAAAAAAAAAAATCTGAAGAAAAATGAAAGTTGAGCCTCTTCCCAATCCACACGACACGCAGTTCAATCCTTCACAGATTTTTTCTCCCTTCTAGCCCCTTACCACGGCCGACACCGCGTCGCCCCCACGCGACTCCTCAGCGAGCGGCCCCCAGAGCCTCACCGAGCGTCGAGGAGGGCACCACCACCAGGTACTGCCAGGCGGCGTTCTGCTGCTGCAGGTAGGCCAGGAACGAGACGGCCTGGATCGTCTTGCCCAGCCCCATCTCGTCTGCGGCAGGGGCAGGGATGGGACACGGTGAGGCGCCCGACACCGACACGGTCGTGGCGGCTAGGCGCGCCAGCGGGGTCCAAACTACAGCAGTTATACCCACTGCCAGTGAGAATAGAACGACGAAAAAGAAATCCGGTGACCAAACGTCAAAGTGGAGCCAAAATTTGGCCAGAATTCGGTGGCTGGTGTTTACACCTTGTGATTCAACACGTCACGAAATAGCAGTGACAGCAGCATTATTTA
Organism: Capitulum mitella; assembly: GCA_030062745.1. Classification (NCBI taxonomy): domain Eukaryota; kingdom Metazoa; phylum Arthropoda; class Thecostraca; order Pollicipedomorpha; family Pollicipedidae; genus Capitulum; species Capitulum mitella. The sequence goes on along the minus strand of CP099841.1, from coordinate 5,044,834 downwards.
TTGATACAGCATAATTTAGTGCAACTCAAGCTGGTTTTACATAGCAATACGGGGATTCCATAGCATCTAATACCATCTTGCTTGAAGTCAGTTTGCCTACAATCAAACTTTAAACGAATCTTCCACATGTAACAAGGTGCGCTAAGGAGCGGTCGCCGCCGAGACGCCAGCATCACCACTGACCTGCCAGCACTGCGTTCAGGCCCTCCTTAAACATCAGAATCAGCCAGCTGAGGCCGATCATCTGGTACGGAGAGAGCCGCATCCTGCAACATCAACCACTGACGTCCACACCGCTGCCACCGACGTCAGCAGGGCAGCTGACTGGCCGCGCCGTCGAACCGCACCAACCGCCTGCGGCTCCAGCGTCGGATAGCCCGGTATTCTGCCGCAACGGGCTGAACACAGCGATCAAAAACAGCCGACTAAACAGGCTGATGTAAAATGGGCATGATTTGGGTCGGCCTACAGCACACGGTACTTTGTCCACGAAACCTAGCCGCAAAAAAAAACATACCAAACGTGACGAACAGCACACAATGTACGTCAAAACCATACATCTGTCTCCAAAACCCCACGAGCCGGCCACCCGCCTCCTCCCGTTCTTCCGGGGCTTACTCCGAGTTGAGGTTGGAAGGCTGTTCCGTGATCTGGTCCGAGTCGCCGTGGCCTTCAATGAGCTCGGCCACCCGCGCCTTCAGCTTCAGCGAGATCTCCTCGCACCGCTTGAGCAGCCGGTCTAGCACGCTGCGCATGCGCAGGACTCGCAGCGCCGAGTTGAGCATGTACGGGTTCAGGCCCTTCAGGTTCAAGAACTTCGACAACTGTGCGTCGGAAAAAGAACCGTTTGAAGATAGTTAAAGCAACACATGTCAAAATGAAATTTCAAACGGTGAGGTTAATTTACGTAAGCAAAGCAAACGCTCCTGATCGACGGGCGTAACGGGGAGCTGATAACATTTCCACAGGATCAGTAGTCACACCGTACCCAATACCCACACGTCCCTGAGACGCCTCCGATACAACCTTTTGAGGAATCTCTCCGGGGAAAGCCTGGCAGACATGTAAAGGATCTCCGAGAGACCTCTGGAGTTCCCTGGTGTTCCAATCTCCGGCCTCAAACGGCTCTATGACGTGTCTCTGCGTCTCTGTGGTGCATCTGGCCTATAAATGACATGAGGGGCTTCTGAGATAAACCCGAGAGGACTCCACCAGATGTCTGACAGGCCTCTGTCGGCCCTATGAGAGATTCTGAAACTGCGGGTTTCGGGGGGGGGGAACGCCCCACACTCACAGCGTCCAGCCAGCCGTCGAACGGCCGCTGTCGCACGATCAGCTCGGCCTTCTTGCGGCTGCAGCCGTTCATGCAGGCGAGCTCCTCGAGCGTGGCCGAGCAGAGGTACTCCACCACCAGCTGCCGGTCGGCGGCCAGACGGCGCTCGTCCGGCCGCCGCCGGCTGGCCCCTCCGTCGCCGTCGTCGTCGTCGTCGTCGCTGTCGCTGGGGGCAGAGGGCGACCTTCCAGAGCAGGCCGGCGGCGCACGGTGTCGTCTGCGTGACGCCGACGCCGCCAGTTCGGCTGATCGGGAGGTGCAGATGCTGGACGTCTAGCGAGGGCGGCGGAGATCTGACGTCCACGAGGATCGTTCCAAATCTAACGCCGGAGGCAGTGACTGACACGCAGCGAGCGTTTTACGCTGTGGTGGCTGGGACTTCACCTGAGCCATTTACAACATACCCGACCGTTCTAAGACGATGAAAACGGGAGGACGCAAACCAAACACCAAATCAGATTGTATACTGCCACACGGCTGCATAGGTTCAGTTGTCACCTACGCTCCATGCTCTACACACAAAACTGATCGGTGCGTCCACTGGCACACCTAAACGCTGAAAGGCTCGGCGTCCGCAAACAATGGCGCTTCCAAACATATGCACCTGCAAACGCCCCAAGATCGACCCAGAGCCTTCTCGTCCTGTCCATCAAATCTCCCTCCGCCCTCCAAAGCGTCTACTCCACGCCCAACTCCGCCTAGAGGAACTATATCGCACACGGTAGGGCCCGATAAGCAGACGACATCAGTACACAACAGCAGCCGGTACCTGAAGTAGACGGCGCACTTGGCCTCAAAGTCCTCGTCCTCCGCGTCACTGTCGGCCGCGGCCGGAGCCGGGGCCCGAGCCGGCGCCGGGGCCTTGTGCACGTGGTTCCGCCCGTTGACGGCTGCTGCCGGACGGACGGTGCAAGGTCGGGTTACCGGCGCAGCAGCTGGGGCTTGTCGACGCCATTGGCAGCATGAGCTGCGCAGTCCGGTGGCCAAGCGAGGACGCTAGTCCCAGTGATATTAAGCTCGACGCCTTGCCGAGAGCGCATGGGTCAGGACCACGCAGAAAACCATAGCAAGATACTCTTCGAACTTCGTGTCCTCATACCTGCACGCCATCTCACCATCGCAATCATTCGAAGTCGGGCAGCACAACCCGAGGCGTCCCGGAAACGCAAAGAAAACAGAGAACTCGAGAGCGCGGTGCTGCGGCCCGACCACGGCCTCACCTTTCGAGACGCCGTTGGCGACGGCGCTGGCGGGCGGCGCGCGGGTGGCGCCACCGCTGGCGGCGGCCCCGGACGTGCCTTCCTCATCGCTGGAGTCCGAGTCCATCAGGACCAGCCGGCGCCGCTTCACGGCCGGCTTCGAGTCCGGCTTGTTCGCCGCCCGCTCGGCGGAGTCGGCCAGCGAGGCCATGGCCGCCTCCAGCCGGTACTGGTGCCGCGTCAGGCAGTCCAGCAGGTCCTGCAGTCGCCGGCAGACACTGTTACAGGGTCTGACTCGCACTGGTCAACACTACTGCACAGCAGCAGGTCCCGCAGCAGCAGGCAGATAGATGGTGTTACAGGGTCGGACTCCCATCAGTCAACATACATTGCACAGTCTCGCATGTCCTGCAATGGCGGTCAGAAAGCGTTACAGCATCAGACTCCCATTGGTTGAACACAGTCCACCACCATGTCCTGCAACAGGCAGAAGACAACGTCACCGTACCAGACTCCAACGGCCAGCTATGTTGCCGGAGTCCTGCAGGTTCAGCAAAAATGAGCTGGCCGTGCGGCAGGTTTGAATAACTAGGGCGATTTTGTTGCGAGGAATAGCGTTGCGAGGAACAGCCCAGAGTCCTAACTCAACTTACCGACAGTTGACGTTAGGAGCTGCAAGGACAAGTGCTCCTACCGTCAGCAGACCTAACTACAGGGCCTTAAACGTGTATCGAATGCCACGACCTGTTCATACTCAGGACAGCGCAGCTGGCGTCAACCAGCGGCCATGCCCGGGCGACACGAGCCCCTCAGTCTTCCGCACCCCGTCCGACTCGGCCGGCGTAGTTACCATCAGGTCGTGGTCGGGGAACGCCTCCTGCATGAAGACCAGGTTCCTGTCGATGTTGTCCGGGTGGGACGGGTGGTCGGCGGGCACGTCCTCGCCGTCGCCGCCGCCGCCGCCGGCCGGCTCCTCTTCGTCGGTGTCGCTCAGAACGCACCGCTTGGCCGCCCTCTGCGGCACGGTCGACACGAGGCCGTCGGTCAAGGCCTCAGTCTCGAGAGTCAAGGCTCGGAAGGGGGTCCTCCTGGCTCAGGAAGACTCTGACGTCAGGTGGTGAGGACGGGTGACGATGATCATGATGAGGAGACAATAAGTCACGCCCAGGGCTCTCCCACAGTTGGTCAGTTTCAGCCTGGTCGGTCAAGAGGTCTGCGCTAATAACAGAATATAATCTCTTCAGCATATTAACAGGTCGTAAATCACCGTCAGTGCAGCGAGTGATAACGAAAGTAGCCATTTTTCATCCTGCTGTGATTGATGGCGTACCACCTGATAAAGCTTACACCTAGATTAAACGTCCAGGCGGAGGGACATGCTTATGAAAAAAGCTTTACTGTTACTTTTCGGTAACTAACTAGCTCACAATGACGTTCAAACACTAGTATTAGGCCAGATTTCCATCACATTCACAGCCCAAACACGAACAGTAAGACCCAAGATACGACATTCAAACGATCCATCTCCCAGTTTGTGCTCATTGAACATGCCCAACGGCGCCACACAAACTATCCGGCCCCGTATCCGCGCCACCTGCCGCCGCACCACCCCTGCGCAGTCCTCGAACGCCATGGCCGCCGGCTCGACGCCACGTCGCCCATCACGCCCGGTCTCATCTCGTGCCCCCCGGCTGTGCGGCGGCCGGGGTCGCCCGGCGTAACACGACGCCCGGCCGCCGGCTGGGGCCGCGTCGACCCCTCCCCACTGGGACGGTCCGGGCTCGCCCGCACGGAGCTGACAACAGGACACGCGGCCGCAGCAACCGCGAAACGGATGGCGCGTGGTTCATGCTCTCAAAATGGAGACCATGGTACGCGAGGACTGACTAGAACGGCCTAACATTTCCCCACGATTTCTTTACGTCGAGTGCGCACATACCGGCGTTATGATTTTCTGAGAATCACAGACAATATGACACGAACAAATGAACTGGACAGAAGACGCATGGTCTTCATCCACCCATCATTTCGCCATTTGTTTTCAAATGCTGCTAACTTCTCCTTCATGATCGGTGAACTCCACTGTGATGCAAAATATCCCCTGTTGGAACACTCATCACAAACTTTCCCTCTCGAAACCTCTTGAGAATGCCCTGCCTACACATTAGTCAGGCACACACACACAAACAAGGTTAAACAAATCTGCAAAAGGTTCGACATAAGTCGTATGATGTTCAATATGACCCTCAGTGCACGCACTCATAATGCAGTTCAACTAGATGTACTGAAGAAAACCATCGAAGATCGACGAAAGTTAATCCTTTCCGTACAAAATCACAAAGACAACTGGTTTTGCTCACAAGTTTCTCCCTAACTGGAATGTTCGCAATACCCAACGTTCACAATGACTCATATTGACCCATAGCAGAATCGCACCTTTTTGCGCTGGGAAGAAAAGAAATGAAAACCGCTCTTTCTGCCACACAAGATATTCTAGTTTCTGCAATGCTCATACAACTGATTTTGTATTACCTTCAGCCCTAAAGGGGCCCAAACTTAGGCTGTGATGTCAGGTGCAGGAAATCTTTCAAAAGTGCTTGAGATAATTCATGAGCAATTAACGCCGTATTTCTTTGAGGATAAAATGTTGTTAACGTCACAATTTAGATTTCAAAAAAATACACTTTCAGAACCCTTCGAAGAAAAAATCGAAACCCAAACTTAGAAGGCTTTCATGTCTTTTTTATAAGCTGCAGTTGAAATGAGATCGGGTCAGGGAGCTATGACCTAAAATGTCATAGATCACAACAGCCGTTAAATGAATTTTCAGAAATAGAGTGAATTCAAACGATTGTAAACGTTTTCAGATAATATTAAATGAACACAAGATCACTCCAAGTGACTCTAAGGTCACTGGGGGGCATTTAAGGTCAAAGGTCGTAAGCTGATTTGAAGAACATGTGACCACGACAGTTACCCTTTTTACATGTTCTGGCACCGCCTATGCGAACATTATACAAGCACTGTAATACGAACTGCAATTCTTCACCATAACATGACTAGTAGACGCCAAAAAAGAGCTTTTAACTTTTTGTTAATTCGGTTTTTGAAAAAAATTATCCTCTTTTCTGAAATCCTGTGATCACCGACGAACTTTCTCAAAATTTCAAATAAATGCACCGGTGGTAAAAGTCCCATCCATAACCTCTCGATTCATGCCAATTTCATTAAAATCGGTCCATAAACAACGGAGTTGTAAGAAGTCTAAAAATATCCCCGACTTTGACTCCCCGTGTCCACCCTTTCAAAATTTTGATAGCTTTTTTTAACAAAAACGTAGTTTACGTCATGGCAAATCGATTGCCGTTTGTTGCGGTGAAATCGGATGTGTAGTTCTCGATATCTCGGGGGGGGGGCCGAATCCACCCCGTGCCGGGAATCGACCATACCGTCTAGCCCTCTGGGAATAGGGATAACAGGAACACAATGTACGTAATGTGATGGGATTTACTGACTATAATACTGGTCCGACTTAACTGCATGAACGCTGGTGTTCCCCAAGGCTCCATACTTCGTCCCCTTCTGTTCATACTTAAGGTTTATAACTTTCTCAAAGCATGTCTAAAGTCGATTCGCTTACTTATTACCGGAAGATAGGAATCTGCTGTTTGAATCTCGAGTCTAGAAAAGGATTATAGGAAACCACAAAATATTACCTGTTAATCGTAACTAATTCGTTCAAGACACATAAATTGTTATAAAACACTTCTAAAACATTCAATTAAGCTTACTGTATGACTGACTGCAATGTCCCTCGATATTCAGCTAAATGGTCACTCAACTGAAGTGCCTCCCATACATGTGTGTGATGATCGTACACGCTGATGACGTACTGTGTGATGTATATCTGGCTTTGCTGCCGCGCGGCATTAGTGTTATGTTGTGGCGGGTTATCGTTACGTATGCGCACCGGTGTGCGTGCGCGTGCATTCAGCTTGTTCTTTCACCTTCCTGGCAGGGAGTGCCGCGACACTGCATTTTCTTTTTCCCCAACGGAGGTGTTCACGTCAGGTTCTTCCTGTCGCGGGAGTGAGAAAGAGGAACACCCCTGGTCGTTTGTCAATGGACGGTGAACTACGAAAGAGGAATGAAAATAAAAAAGTAAGGAAAAAATCATCACGAGATTTCTTGAAATGTCCTTTTTAAAAATTTACGCAAGTTACGCATCTGCATTCTAATAATGCACTTTTAACGACATTAATATCTGTAAACAAGAGACAAAAGTACTTGGGGAAACACGCGCATATTCAGCAAGTCTCCGATCACAAAGAATTCATCTACGCTTATCACGTACGCAGACTGAGCCACAAGCTATAGCAAAGAACACCATACGAAAGGAAACTTTACTGCAGTTTTAAAATACTGAACATAAGCGCCAATGGATTTTCTCGTATTTGTACGTGCCCACGCAGCCGCAAAGTAATAACAAACACCGCTCGGAATGTTCGAAACCCCGAGAAATTACTAGCCGAACGTTTACGTTCTAGTAAAACAGTTTTAAACATCGAGGTCTTCACACCAGAAACACAGATTTCTTCCCAGCCAGTCGTCACCTGCAGTTACGCCTTTCTGATCTTATTCTCGTAATAACGGTATCGCTGACGCGCGTAACGAACCATCCACGCCCATTCCGCAATCTGTCAAAAATGTCAACCTGTTTTCTTCTGCCAATAATGTTCACAATTAATGTCAGAACGATAAATCCGACAGGTTAGCTCACCGCTGGCAACAGATACTTAAATTCTATGCATTCGCCTGCGGTTGAGAGCATCCAGGCGTACATGGTCATTTCTTAACCGACACCTCATTTCAGGGTGAATCAACGCAATTGCTTCGACTGCAAAGAAGCATGATCTACTGTGAAATGTACATCAAAAACAATTGCATTTCGTCCCGTAGCGTTTTTAAACCGTGTCCGGACAGAACCTCGCATCGCATTTCTGCGTATCGTATTCCTTCGTACGCAAACCTTCGTACGGAAAAACTTGTACGCAAATCTTCGTATCGCAAATCCTCGTACGCAAAAATTCGTACGTGCACAACTTCTTAGACGCAGGATTGAGTATACGCATTTCTTCGTATTCGCAAAACTTCGCATACGCGTTTCTTCGTATCGCATTTCTTCGTAAACGCAATTGTTCATATCGCATTTCTTCGTGCACACAGAGCTTCGTCTCGTATTTTTTGGAGGGAAGGGGTACTCAAAATTTCCAGTCGTGATGATCGTCATACGAAAGGTTTCATGTTGAATTTTTCGCACCGCAACCTCAAACATGAGATGACTGTTCTGATGACGCTAGGACATCTGATGACCGCCAAAGGACTCGGCAGCCGAAAAATTATTTGAACAATATCGTCGTTTTCTTGCGCATAAGTCGGACAATTTCTGCATTTGTCATAAGATGTCTTAGACGCCAAGAATTTATCCGCCATCCTCGTGGCCAAGGGGGTAAGGACGTTGACTGGTTCCGATGGCCCGGGTTCGAGCCCCGAAAACAACGAACCGGGACTCGAACCGTTTGGCCCAACCATTCACAGGGTAGTCAACTGGTAACTGACCAGAGAGGGTGAACCTTTCTGCAAAACGACAAGGAAAAACTTACCTTTGCATCCACAAAAAATCGCATCCCCCGGTTCGTCTCGAACAGGGGTGGGGGGAGCGGGCAGAGACGTTTTTCTCCATAGGACCTAGGTTAAATTTCCCGAAAAGTGGGGGCATGGCCACCCCCTCCCTGTTCCTACGCCCTTGGTTTGGTGCATCACTGTCACGGAATCCAATCTACGTACACAAAAAGGTACCCTGCTGACCTGTAAAGAGGGCTCTTGTGATCTGAAACGGGAGCTCCGTGCAGGCATACAAATATTAGGATTCGTTTAATTTTATACATCCTCATTCTACCAAGGCGTGACATCATGGTAATGTTGAAAAAGAATCGCCTTAAAATGATTCTGCTCATCCCTTAACATTTTGGGATATTCCTGCATCACTGTGCCCACCGATCAAAATGCGCTTTCTCAGTCGCAATACACCCATGACTAAGCCAGCAAATATAATTTACCTTGTTCAAAGGAAGACAAACACACATCGTCGTGCGCAGAAGTACAATAAAATGCGATGCGAAGATTCGCGTATACGAAGAAATGCGATGCGAAGAAATGTGTACGCGAAGTTTTCCGGATACGAAGAAATGCGCATACGAAGGTTTTCGCATACGAAGTTTTACGATAGGAACAACTGCGTATCCGGAGTTTTGCGCTTGCTAAGTTTTGCGATATGAAGATTTGCATATGAAGAAATGCGACACGAAGACAGGCGATAGGAAGGTTTGCGTGCGAAGAAATGCCAGACGAAGTTCTGTCATGGAGTCCTTTTAAACAAAATGCGGTGGGAATTTCACCCAGTGGCCCTCAGTTTGTTGCTCGTTTTGAATTAAAACATGGAAGGCCAAAATTAGGTGTTTTGTATGGCGGAGTTCGCGGAGTGTAAATATTTACTTCTGAATATTTTTAAAGGGAGGGAGATTAAAAAAAAATGAAAATGGAAAACAGCCAATGTTATCTGGCGCGTGACGTGCCCTTCTGATGGAATCCAACGAGTATTCAAAAGCACTGTCGTAAGAACTGCATAAATCCGTAACGTGAACTATGCAGTGTGAACATCGACGATACTAAAAGCACACCTCACGCCATCGACACGACACACACATCCACGGTACTAAAAGCACACCATTACAGACGCAAACCACTAACCACACTTTCAAACTTCTACATTTTCCGTTGGCATTTAAATGGCCCCTTGAGGCCCTACAAAGATTGCCGTGGCCGACGGTATTTCACGTCGTCCCGGCGGGGTATTGGGTAAAGTTTTCAACTAGCAATAACAGCACCTCGGATAAACCTCATTGGTTACTGTATCGCCACTGCGCAAAGCTACCTTAAACGTGTTGTTTAACACCCTTATAAAATACCTGTTTGAACCTTGTGACTAGTTTTTAGAGACAATGACCAATTACGCAACCAGTTTAACAAAAGGTTATAAAGTAACAAAGCTGCGATTCCCGTTGCCTTTCCATTCACCACATGAAATCTTCCTTCGATCATGCGCATTACCCTGGGCGACATCATCGACGAAAACTAAGCAGAAATATTTTGGAGACTACAACGCCATCTAGGGCCCTTAACAAGATGTTAACTTCAAATACAACCACTAGATGGCAACTATTGACTTGACTCTCGTGGCGCCACTTTCCTACACACGCCGCTTAAAAAGCGCCACCGCAGCCGAAACGTCGCGTTTAATCATTCGCGGATCCAGGGGGCGTGAGGGAGGGGAAAATGGTCCCGAGACATCCCTTTCGTATAAAGGAAGGGGGGGGGGCAAATGCCTTTAACCTCGTTTGCCGGATAAAAAATGCATTTATTTCCTTCTGGAATTCATTTTTTGGGCGCCGAATGACCCTGCAGTCGGTGCGCCCCTAAGCCCCAATAACCAACCAACCAACCAAGGAATTCTTTTTAAAATAAACCTCAATTCTCGAAAGAGGAGGAACAACGTGGCCGAAATCCGAGGAGAGACCAACATTCGGGGTTGCGTTACTGGGATGGAGATTTGTGCCCCCTTGCACATGGCCTGGATCCGTCCTTAAGTCTAGTAAACGTATTTTTCATACATACCAAACATCTTTAAACCTAAAAGCTATTGACTCTGAACAGAAATCATTGGCTCACCAAATTTTACGGACTCACCGTTTTTACTCATCGCTTAGCTATTTTACGGAAGTGTCGTCGTTTTTCCCATAAGCTCACCAAAAGTGCTCATTCTTAACCTCTTTAAGTTCTTTCTGACTTGCTGAAGCATACTCCAATTACTGTTTTAGCTAAATTTGTAGTATTCCCCCAAATACCAATATAAAACTCAGCTTACCTTTGGTAATGATGCAAGCGACTGGTCTAATAACTGTTCCTTACTACAGTAGTGGCAGCAACAGTGGGCGGGCAGGGTGCTGGGAGGAAAAGTTGTCTTTTACCACAGAAAAGTTTGATATTCATTAATGGCCATTTGGTATCAGTTAAAATTTATTCTTTTCACGCAACATTTACACTGCATCTTCTAGTGACTGCCAGCAGTGACAGCACTGTGTGTTGAGGCAGTTTCTGGGAAAATGATGTTTTAGATTTTTTCTTTTCCTGCACCACCATCGGCACAATGTAAAATTTCCCCAAGCTAGGGGGCAATTATCCCTGCCGCCCCTCCCCTTGCCTGGTCGTGCCACCGCCTGCTGCACGGCCGACAATAAGTCCGTCGCCCGACACATGGAAAAATAGTTTACCACACAATGTCATCAGAGAAATCATTATTCTATCACTGCATCATCCCTGTCAACATGTGGAACTTGTTGAGCAAGTCATATCCACATGAAGCAATAATTCCTGAAACTGTCTAAAAAAACTGGGTCTGAGATCAACAGAAGGTGGATTGCAAGACTTGTTTAAAAAAGAAAAACTTGCAAAAGCTTAAAAGAGAACAAACATTACACATTTCAATGCAATGATACCAAAGCCACCTGGTAAGTGGAATGCATGAAAATCTTGCTCATATGTGACTAAATAATAGCTGGATCATATCTCCTCTAATGTAGACACCAAAATGTTTCAAATGATTGCTGGAGCCAGTAAATGTGTCAAGATGGAACAAAATGATTTCTTTCTCCCATGGTAGAAAACAGTAAGAAACATTTTGGGAAGCATTTATTTAAACACAGATCCTGATCCATGTAAGGTCGGACCCAGGCTTATTGCTTCCTGTCCCCCTTGGACTCCACCATTTCCTGACAGTCCAGACCCAGCCCCATCACACCAATCACCAGGATAGGAATAATGATATCCTTACTCATTCCAGAGTACACAATTTTTAGAATGTTGCAATAAGAAAGAGTACAAAAATCACAGAACTATGTATGGATTCCTATTCACATGCATGCAATGACTTGTGAGCATTTTCATATGCTGCATAGTATGTGTGCACGAGGCTGAGTGAAAGAAAATGCATTTTAACATTTTTAAGCTTTTTAATCATTTGCATGAGGAGTTCGTTAAATCCCGCTTTTACCAAGGGGCATCTGGAAGCATGCAATGTCCTGCTCCAGCTGGGAGCACAGAATGCAAGATTTTCCAATGCCATCACTCACCAGCTTGACGACAGGGCTGTCCTGCTCAGGGCTGTTGCAGGAGCTGATACGGCGGCGCCCAACCACGGGACGCCCAATCACAGGACTGGTCATCCCGCCCCCAGCTGGCTCTGAGGGGCAGTCACAGCAGAACACGCAGTCACAGGCAGTCACAGGCAGTCGCAGGTGGTTATGGGCAATTGCATCAGTCACAGACAGCAAGTTGAATGCAATCAAGGTGATCACCGCAGTTGTGAACAGATCGCGAACGCAATCCCAGGTGGTCCAGGACGGTCATGGTGGTCATGCCCGTCACAGCCAGTCGCAGGCCACAACACACTTAAACATGCAATGTACCAATGCTGAAGCATGCCATGACCATTCAATGTACTGCTTTCTTGCCATATGAAATAAAGCTTACCTATTGCTGATGAATCCGGAGTAGCCTGAGAGATGTCCCTTGATTGATTATGGGCTGGAGAAGGGGATCTTTTCTTATACCTAAATCTTTTTAAGTCTAGTAAAGACTGGGACATGGCTGAGCAAGTGGTTGATCTGATTGCTTTCACTATTTGCAAGGTGTTTGATGAGTTTAAACTTTGTATGTTACTGATTATACAAATATACAAAAGCCAGTTGCAGCTTCAAATGTAATCCTGAAAGAATCATAGCAGTTTGTTACAGTAGCATACTAAACTGTCATATGTTCATTGACACATTCATGACACCACTTGGTAGTGTATATATATAGATCACAGCCATTATGAGGCAAAGCAAATTAAAGGCAAATTAAAGGCAAAAAGCCCTTAAAGAGCAATCATCCCAATGATATGCACATAAGGCATGCATCTGTATCCCATGGTATCAATTATGATAATGCCACAACATACCATAAATGCATACTTCATGTTTTTGACACATATGCCGTTTTTATTCATGTCGCTGTAATCAAGCCCTAAAACATTCCAAAATCCAAGTATGCCTAGAGTCAGAAGCAATGCCATAAAGTGATCCAGTGACAAATATTATTGTAAAGGAGAGTCTAATAAAAAGGTTGTTTGCTGGATGGCTATCAGGTTCAGCAATGGTTAATGGTTTTCATTTCTCTCCAAGTCTTCCATGACATTTTGAGATATATGCCCTCACTGCAGTACCAGAATGATGCAGAAAAAATGCTTTTTATCATGCTCAAAATACACTGCTTCATTCCATATGCCCCCTTCATTGCATGCAACACCAATCATAAGTGATGACAAGGGCCTATGGCCAAAACATCACTTCAAAGTCCCACATTTGTTAGAATGGAAAATTTAGGCTTCTTTCAGAACCATTAGGTTATGGCGAGCATCCCACAAACCATAGCAACGCCATATCAAGCAATATCTGACTTGTTAATTCCCCTCGCCAAGCCCTGGAAATCGCAAGTCTAGAAAGGATGGAGTTTTCATTGTCAGGGCCGTTATGCACCGGAGTTCACTGATCCCACCACAATGCGAACAGGTAACTGCCGATAACTAACCTAGTTAAAACATACGACATTGGGGATAAAAGCTCATCATGGCGACGAAAACAATCCTGCGCAATTCTCACCACACTCCCCGGCGTGAAAACAGGCCTATATAACGTATGTAGTCACGTAATCGCTCGTCGGCCCTGTTACAACACACAACCCGGGCCAACACCGGAGTACTTCTAGCCCACGGCCGGTACTGAGTACGGGAGACTTTGTAGCTGAAACTCCACAATCGGTAACAGTTTTAATGTCCGCGGGAACTTTCATCTGCTTTGTGACACAATACTATGAGCATATAAGGTAAAAAAGTCATAATCTTGGACGGCAGTATGTATATTGAGAAAGATTAATACTATAAAATCAGTAAGGTTATGCCGCTATTTTTATACTATTACCCAATTTCATGTATTCAATGGAAGATGGCAGCACTTTAGAAGAAGCAGACAGGTAAGCTTGATGCGACATGTGTCCCGTCTGTACCCTTGGTCTGTACCCAGGGATTTTTCGGAGACAGCTTCGTAGGACCTATTTAGGACTGAAATTTGAAAAAGCGAGCACTAAAACTGCATTAAATGCACCATAAATTATTTCCATCCCTGTATGAACGACGTCCACATAACGTTCATACATTTCCACCGCTGACCGCTCATAGAACATTTTTATAAAAATAGTTGGACCAGGACAATTTTGGGCTGGGAAGTATCTTGCCAGAACACAGGTAAAAAATCCGGATTTTCTGCATGTCATCCAAAATATGTTATACAGTCAAATCTTGTTACTATGCCACCTCGCTACTATGCCACTCCCGCTATTATACCATTTTTGCTCGGGCCCGACAAAATTCAATACAAAATAAATTTACTATGCCACTCCCTAATCTCGCTACTATGCCACGATTGTGTGTGTTGTATTTTCGAATTCAATTTTTTTTCAAATTCAGCCCACATTGTCAGCTCAGAAGCGCAAGCGAACCAACTTTACGCTGAAGAAGAAAAAGATCATCGATGCCGCGAAGAAGGAGCCGAATCAGTCCAAGCTGGCCAGGGAGATGAGTAAGAAATGGGGCGTCGAAGTTAAGAGAACCACCGTGAAGGGCATTCTCAGCGAGAAGGATGCAATCGAGGCGGCCATGAAAGCTGGGGTTCCATCGAAGCGCATGAAGCTGACGCAGGCTCACGACCCGAAGCTCGATGAGGGGGTGCTCATGTGGCTGAAGCAAGCAAGAGGGCAGAATCTGCCAGTCAGCGGCGATCTGATCAAGAAGGCGATGAAACTGGCCGAGCTGATGCACATCCCGGACTTCATGGCGAGCGACGGTTGGCTGGACAATTTCAAGAAGCGCCACGGCATCACGTTCAAGACAGTGCAGGGCGAAGCTGGAGCGGTGGATTCGCAATCCCTTCTTGAGTGGCAACAACAGGTTCTCCGGCCCGTTGCTCGGGCAGTTCTCCGCAGACGACGTCTTCAACCTGGACGAGACTGGACTCTTCTGGCAGCTGCTTCCGAACAAGACCATGGCTTTCAGGGGAGAGCGGTGCACTGGAGGAAAGAGAAGCAAGCAAAGGATCACTCTTCTGATCGGGGCAAACATGAGCGGCAGCGAGAAGTTCCCTCTTCTGGCGATCGGCAATTCCAAGAGACCCCGTGCCTTCAAGAACAAGGAGATCCCGGTCAAGTACAAGGCGAACTCGAAGGCGTGGATGACGGCGGAGCTTTTCGAGGAGGTGTTGCGTGCGTGGGACGGACGACTCGGCCAGCAGGGACGCAGAGTGCTGCTCTGTCTCGATAACTTCTCTGACCACCTTCCCGAGCTCCAGCTGGACAACATCCAACTGGTCTTCTTCCCACCCAACACGACAGCCAATTCTCAACCAATGGATCAGGGAATCATAGAGAATCTCAAGCGCCACGACAAGAAGTTCCTGCTGTGCCGCCGGCTCGAGGCCATGGACGAGGGAAAGGAGTTCAAGTTCACATTGCTCGACGCTCTACACGTCGCCCGGCGTGCTTGGGAGCAGGTCAGCGAGTCGACGATCAGGAACTGTTTCGCGAAGGCCAAGTTCATCGAAGGAGATCCAAACTGAGCCAGAGGATGCTGAGCTACTCGAGATCTGGGAAGCTCTGCCTGCCGAGGAAAAGATGCACGAGAACGAGGAGATCGAGCTGACTTTCTCGAAGCCGACGAGCACCTCGCGACTGGTGAGTCTTTCACGCTGGAAGACGTTGCGGAGGACATGCTGCGCAGCGAGGAGCCGGTGGAAAGCGAAGACGACGAGGTAACTGTTGAGGAGCAAATCGTTCCGTTCGAGAAAGCCCAGCGCGCATGGAGCACCGTACGGAAGTTCATGCAGCAGAGAAGCGGGAAGCCCGGTGTGATGCAAGCGTGCGATCGGCTAGACGAGATGCGCGAGATCCGCCGAAAGAAGATGCGCCAGCCGACGATTCTTAAGAGGGCTTTGGGTTGAGCTGATGGGTAACTTGAGAGAATAAAGCCGTTTTACAAACCCTCGTTACTATGCCACTCTCGCTACTATGCCATTTTCGCTCGGTCCCCACGGGTGGCATAGTAACGAGATTTGACTGTAGCCCATTTCGCCATAAATCCAAAGAGTTAACGGTGGTTCTTTGGATACATCATCATGGCCTTAACACTAAATTTCGGAATTATTGGTGTTGCCAGTGCAGCAGTGTGTGCGATTGTTCGTGACTGCTGTGACCACATTGATCACCTTCAACGGCCGTGATCTGCCGTAGCTGTATGTGACTGATGTGATTGCTCGTGACTGCCCATGACTGCCTGTGACTACCCGTGACCCCCTGTTCCGCCGCGACCGCCCTCAGAGCCGGCTGGGGGCGGGATGACCAGTCCCGTGATCAGGCGCTGCCGTATCGGTTCCTGTAACAGCCCTGAGCTGGACAGCCCTGTAGAGATCCCGCCCTTGCCTGTTGCATCCATTGGCATTTGCATGTCATAAATACAAGTTGTGTCGTGCCCTGATCGATAGCTCAGTTGGAATCTACAACATATCCTGGTATGTCGGGTATTTATCGATATTTAACCCGCGCACAACCGTCGGTCGGTTACGATCATGCGCGACTGGGGGGGGGGGGCAGTTGGTGGCCCCCTCTAACTCACGAACGGTTGGTCGCACGGCAAAAATAAGCACACTGTTGGAAAGCTTGTGACGAATCGAGCTCGAAACTGGTCTCATTTTTAGTTTTAGATAATTTGTAAGCAATTCGCGTCCTGTATATGTTTTCTCATAGCCGACTGCATGAGACCGAGAAATGGCCTGAATCTCAAGGGCTGTGACTAATAACGCATAGGTAAAGGCACCAGGGCACAAGTAAAGGTCCGCAAATGCCGATACACATCTAATTTCTCAGATTTGTCCAATATATACGCCGAAACGTCGAGTTGAAGACACCGCAATTCTCGCGCCGGCTGTCGGCGTGCGCCGCAAATTGACGGGAATTAATTTTAGCGTTCCTTTATTTCCGCAAAAAAGCCTATCCATGTAAATTTCATTGATCTTAGTGGTTCTTGTGATGGTTTTTCATGCTTAAGTTTTGGAAAAAATCATTAGGTACCAATCTACACAATTGGCAGAGCTTTATTCGCGAGAGCCTGTTTATTCCCAAAATATGCAATTTTTCAAACTTTTTGAGGTTCCTGATATTACTTACGTCAGCGCAAGCCAGTTTTGCCAATTTCTACCCATTCTGACTAATTCATCGCTGATTTTGACGGTGGTACATTTTGGCTCACTACAGTTATTCGTGACCTGACCTCAGGTCAACGCCTGGAAGTCATTGATGCTTTGCCCAATGACGGTAACTAGATGTCTGCTTTACTCCACACTAAAAATGTTATGAAATATTCCGTCAATTTGCGAAAAAACGACATGTGTTAAAAATGGGCTTGACCTTAGGTTAATGACCCGGAAAATTCCGAAAAATCTGAGATAGCAGATTTTTTGCATCCATCAAGATCACTAATCCCTGAAAGTATTATTGTGATATCTTGTTTTGCGAAAAAGTTACAGGGCGCTAAACTTTTTTGACATAGGCCTGTTTGACCTGATTTAAGTCAAGCGCCTGACCTGACCTGAGGTCAACATTTCGACACAAGATGTAAAAATAATGAAGCAAAAGGTACACAAAGTTTCGTGGCTCTGTGTTTCTTCGTTCTCTTGCAATCCCAGAAAAACCTCAGGGGGCGGTCAACTCCCCAGTCGGGGGCGGGTTAATCATCCCAGTCAGCTGGCTTCTGTACGAATGTATTAGTCATACTAACACAGCAGTGTTACCACTTTCGCAAACGCAGCCAGGGAGCCCGCCCCTTCCACAGGCCCGCAATGTTTGTGCAAACCATTGCACATCGTCTTTCCGGCAGGCGGTTTTCGTACGATTTCAGTTCGCACTGACCTTCCCCCCTTAAGAAAATCCTGGCTGCGCCCCTGACCATTTTGATAGCACTCAGAACTCGTATCACAAAATCGATGGCAACCTGGTACAGGTACCCACGATCGATTACGTATCGAGTAGGGGTCTTTGTAACGGTAAGTGTGTAGCTTTGTAACATTGTGACGGTCGGTAACGGTGTTTAGCTGTGTAACGGTGTTTAGCACATCTCCGATCCCCAAATTCTCCCGAGCGAATCTTTGTCTTCACATAAAAAGGCATACTGTGGCCATGGCTAAATGGCAAAAGGTAAAAAATTTAGTAATAAATTTCATATAAAGACAAAATATTTATATAAGATATCCCGCACCCAACCGGACAGGGAGGCATTTTGACGTCCCTTCCCCACCCTCTAAGGACTTTTGATGATAGCAAAAGAAAATAACAGCGTGCACAGCACACTGAAATTTTTATCTCGTTTTCTTAAATCCTTTATCCATGCCATGAATTTTTAGCTTCCGGTCGTCTGAGGCCACTCAACTAGGTCACGTAACAGAGACCAACTTCCGATATTTTTGAAGTCTTCTACAAACGACGCCGTGCAATCGATTGACCTAAAAATTTAGGGGATAGTAGTCGAGGACATTCCTAAGGATTGTGCTATCTCGCAATTGTTGTCAAGGACAAGGTCAATGGTCTGCAGTCAGCTCAATTTCGTCCCTATTTCGCTATTCCTAACGGTTTTGGACCGCTTATTCGGTTTATTGGTGCCTGAAATGCAATCCTGGCCAAGGGATTCATTAAACACGGCAAACAGTGTCGACCCATATGAAGGGTCATGAGGTCAGGTCAGGCCACATTTGGGGTAACCTAGCAAAAAGGAGTCTAAAACCCCGTGTAGATGATCTTTGAGGTAAAAATAAGTGATAAAGCCGATTTCACGGTCCAAAATTGCACCAAGGCGCTGCCATGCTGTGAAACGACCTTAGGTCACCTTAGGACATGCGAGGTCACCGTAGTAGACGCTGAGCTTATATCATGATGCCAAGTCTCATCTCTCTGGTTTATTTCATGAGTTAATGGCAGATGTAGGCCTAAAAAGATAAAATCCAAGGGTGCTTCAAATCAGGTCATATGGTCGACCTTATACAGCACCGTTTTGATCAAGGTTGTGGAACCCAGTGGGTTTTTAATCCAAAGGCACTCCTTGCCCTTTTGTTCACATTGTTGTTGACCCTCGACAGAACAAGAGATAAAGCACTGAATGAAAAGCAAAATAAAGAACTGAATGAAAAAAAGTCAGGTCATGAGGTCGGGTCAGGGCACGTCAGACCACTAGCGTTCTGGGCTGTCGGTGTTTCAAAAATGTTCGTACAAAACCATTTATGCCGTTTTGGAAGCATACATGGACGACAATTCGCCAGCGATGTTCAGAAACCTTACAAATGTAGTGAAATGAAAAATGGCGTATCAGGTCACTTGATGCAAAATTTGATTATATGCATGCCATATATTATGTCACCGTTATGCATATTCTGTTAGCTTTCCATCCGCATGCTGAGAATTGCTTTATCTTTATAACGGGTGGAGCTAAAGCTCTTCTTAATAATTCCTAATTTTCACATGTATAGGCCACCAAATTGCATTGCTTTTTCTGAATTTTTCAAAAACTTTTGAGTGCTTTAGATCGTACTCATGGCAAGCTTTTTGGCAATATAAGTTTCACTTTTTTACGACTCTGTTCGTACAAAGGAGGGCGTTGAAACGCCCCCCCCCGCGGGTTCCGGCCGCCCACGCGAGGGTGCCGGTTGGACGCGGGATATAATGGATATGTGTATATATATATGGATATATATCTGTGTATATATCGGTATACATGTGTGTGTGTGTGTGTGTGTGTTATATAAGCACAAAATATTTATTTAGTAAAACGATATGCCCTGCCATGGCCATCGCCAAGCCCCACCACAGCCATAGACAGGCACGTAGCCAGGATTTTCCTCAGGGGGAGGACAAATGTCAGATTTGGCCATATGCCACAGGCATATGACAAAATTTTCAAGAAAAGGTAACAATTTTAGGCAGTTTATTTCATACTTTATGTACAGGAAAACATACAATGTTTGTTTTTGCAACATATGTATGATCATTATTACGTATTCATGCGAAGTCGCCATGTATTTAGTGCAGACCGCTTGGCTCAGGGAGGGGCGCCATGGCTCCCATGGCCCGCTGGCTACGTCCCTGGCCATAGGACACTACAACCGTGCCTCCAGTTGCGTTGTGTTAACCCGGCCCCGACTATGGGGGGGGGGGGGCAGCTGACCGCCTCCCTGAGGTTTTTAACACAGAGCCACGAAACTTTGTGTACCTTTTGCTTCATCATTTCTACACCTTGTGTCAAAGTTTTAACCTCAGGTCAGGTCAGGTCAAACGGACCTATGTCAAAAAAAGTTCGGCCCCCTGTAACTTTTTTCGGAAAACGAGATATCGCAATAATACTTTCAGGGATTAGTGACATTGACAGATGCAACAAATCTGCTATCTCAGGTTTTTCGGAATTTTCCGGGTTATTGACCTAAGGTCAAGCCCATTTTTAAGACATGTCGTCGTTTTTTTCGGAAATTAACGGGATATTTCATAACATTTTTAGTGTAGAGTGAAGTAGACATCTTGTTACCGTCATTGGACAAAGTAACAATGACTACCAGCCGTTGACCTGAGGCCAGGTCACGAATAACTGTTGTGAGCCAAAATGTACCACCGTCAAAATCAGCGATGAATTAGTCAGAATGGATAGAAAATGGCAGAACAGGCTTGCACAGATGCAAATAATATCAGGAACCTCAAAAAGTTTGAAAAGTAACATATTTTGGGAATAAACAGGCTCTCGCGAATAAAGCTCTGCCAGTTGTGTAGATTGGTAACTAGTGATTTTTTTCCAAATTTAAGCATGAAAAACCATCACAAGAACCACTAAGATCAATCAAATTTACATGGATAGGCTTTTTCGCAAAAATAAAGGAAACGCTAAAAGTAGTTCCCGTTAATTTCTTACCGCGTACGGCTGCAGCGCACGCCGATAGCCGGCGCGAAAATCGCCGTGTCTTAATTCAACGTTTCGGCATATATATTGAACAAATTCGAGAAATTAGATGTGTATCGGCATTTGCGGACCTTTACTTGTGCGCTGGTGCCTTTACCAATGCGTTATTAGTCACAGCCCTTGAGATTCAGGCTATTTCTCGGCCTCATGCAGTCGGCTATGAGAAAACATATACAGGACGCAAATTGCTTACAAATTATCTAAAACTAAAAATGAGACAAGTTTCGAGTTTTACTCGTCACAAGCTTTCCATCGGTGTGCTTATTTTTATCGTGCGACCAACCGTTCGTGAGGTAGAGGGGGCGGCCAACTGCCCCCCCCCCCAGTCGGGCGTGATCGTAACCGACCGACGGTCGTGCGCGGGTTAACCTGCTCAGTGGAAGGGGGTTTCGCAATAACGCGCACTGGAATGGGGCACAAAAGTGTCCCCCGCCGATCTCGGAACGGAAAGGGCTAAAGACATGAAATTTTGTGGACTTTTTTGGGACTGTAACGATTTACATTGTGTGCAATTTTCATGACCCTAGGTAAGCATCTTCAAGGGCAAATTGAGTGGAAAAGGTCAACTTTTGACACTTTCTCGACCTCGTACAGGCCATTCCGTACGACTTTCCGAACGAAACGGGAAAAGGGTGTTTGTTTGAACGTTAAAACGTGGAATACGTCAATTTCCATTCATTTGGCGTCTTGACTGAGGATTTCAGGTTGAGGTCATGTTAAGTCATTGACCCATGGCGTCATTTGTTCATCTTTTGCAGATCAGATTTCGAGCAACACGGGATAGCTTGAATGTAAATAAGGGCGCTACACGCGTCTTTTGCCGTATTTTCAGTGAAGGTAGCCAACATCGGTACATTTCACCGCCTCGAGGGTTTATATCTACGTGTATGTATATATGTATATACATGTGAGTGTCAATGTGCCAACATGTTTTTTTATTACGGTCTTTGAATGCATATTTCACACAAAATTACATAGTGCAAAGCAAATCTGGACCAGGTCACAAAATAGTTGCCCTTGACCTAAAATGACCCTGGTATGTATCAGCGTATCCGCGTGTGCACACGTGTTTTATTAGGGTCTTTGAATGCATATTTCAAACAAACAGACATGTTGTGAAGCAAATCTGGATCATTTCACAAGCTGGTTGACTTTGACGTTTGGTGACCTTGACCCTTATTGACCCTGACTTTGGTCTTGGTACATCCATCACTTATGCCAAAATGATGCCGCGTGATTGTGTTCAAACGGAATCTTAGGTAGAACGCTGGTTCTTTCACAAAGTTTCCATTTGTCAGCGACAACCGTCGTTTTCGTTATGTTTGGCTGACTTCAAATGCTTAAAACTTTCAAAACTTTCCGGCCGATGTCCGACTGTTATGCGTCAATCGACGAGTTATTCAGTTGCCATACATGTCACCAAGCAGCAGCAGCCAGTTCCGATCCGTTCTCGAGATATTCAAGAAAAACAGGTAGGGGGCACAAAAAGACCCTCTTCCAGTGCGTGTGTTAAAGAGGAGAAAGTTTCTCCCGCATTGGGATGCTGAAGTTATTGACCGATGAATGACAAAAAAAAACACGCCATAAAAATTGGGTCGCCTCATGGTCCGCGCAGACGACTGTAAGGGATCACATGTGTCTTTGTTCTATTTCCAGGCCACAAAACAGCCTCCTTAAAACACCAATGTGTTCCAAAATCCGGTCGCCACATGAACGGGGGGCTAGCAAAATATAACAGCAACGCTCGCAGCATCCAGCCGTTGACGTGAAAAAAAACGGAAACCAGGCAGACAGACAGACAGACTGATAAATAGACAGACAGACCGGCTCATGGCATTTCCCGTGTATTGTTTAGGATTTAAGGACCAGATGAACTACAAATGTTGTGTTTTCCTGCCCTGGTCATTGAATTTTGGTTTGTTTACCTTTCGAAATCCTCCTCATAACCACAGTCCCGTTGAAACCGGAGTATGGTCAGTTGGTGAGCACACGATCGATTGGTAGACCCTGTGCCACGTTTTTGTGGCGTTCTATTTCCTGGACATTGACAATCCGTCTGCTTTATTCCTGGGTTTTCCCATGGGTCTGTCATATTTTGAGCCGGCGACGCCGTCGCTCACAGTCTGCGGGATCCGCCTTCTGTCAGTCTATAAGATTCAATCAGCTGGTTAACCAGTTGACACGAGACTCCGAAATGTCCTCCTTCCCGCCGCCTGGACGCGGGCTTCGCGCCAATTACCGCCCCTGGGGATGCGTCCAAAAGTTGGAAAACATTTGCCTCATCGGAAGAGGAATCTTCCTTGAACTCCATAGCATATTTGTAGAGCTTGTCACAGACAAACTTCTTGTGCCGGTGACAACACATTCGTATGAAAAACACTTGAGTATATTTTCGATAGACTTCTGTTGGAGTTTAGTACTTAACTTTTGCGTTTTCTGCGGTCAGTTTAATCATAAAGGTAAACCACATTCTGCGGTCTTATTTTCTTATTTATTGAAAGCCAGAAAGCGTAATACGTGTGTGCATTTTATGTCTGTCAGATGGCATTTCTACCGACCCTTTAACCTTGTTCCGTGTTCCTGCCCGGAATGTACGATTCCGTGCTGGGGGAAAAGGCAGATTCTGTCCCGCCCTCCAGCGATCTCGAAAACTATTTCTCCGATTTCCTAGCGGAAAACTGCGTTGGATAGTCTGTAGCGAGATCTACATTTCTAAACAAGGAATATTGAAAATCTTCAAAAGGGGTAAGGGGACCAAAATGAGGGTATAAATAGCGGTTTACTTATACAAATTTTCTGACCAAATTTTACGACTGATTTTCTTCCAAATCGTGTCATTCTACTGGCAAATGATATGTCTATCACATACGTTAGCAAGACCTCGATTTCCAAAATTCACAGGTAGGCGTATCCATGGGTGTAACTACGGAGGAGGGACATGTCCCCTCCAACTTTGGGAGAATAGGTTTTTGTGTCCCCCTTTATTTCGGCCCGAAAGTGAACTTTTTTTTGCAATTTCCCGTTGAAAAATGAGATTTTGCGTCAGATTGTTCCATCCAGATTCTGATTTGTCCCCACAATATCTGGGACATGGCTACACCCATTGACGTAACCAGGGCACGTAGAAGGGTTACACGTTTTTGGGAAATGTTAATTCATTCTACAACATATTTTGAGTCTGACAGACATGTTTGTGCTTAAAAAGCTTTCCATATGTTCCATATCCATATAAAAATCTTCATATGCACCCAAACCTTATCATATACATATGACAAATGCCCGTAGGCGGATTCGGTTACCGGAGAAAATTAGGCGGCTTTCCACATAGTGAAATATTGGTAATTAGCTATCATACTGAAATATGCGGTGCATATTATTTTGCATCGTGCTTTTAGTTCGCGTTTGAAATTATAAGCGCATCACATTTTGAAATAAAAGAATCAGAGGTGTATCCAGGGCGTACAAAAGAGGGCGATTTTTTCGAAAATGTGAAGTTTTTGCCATATATTTCGATTCCGGTAAGATCATATGCATAAAAAAATTCAGTTGTGTCACACGTTATATTATCCACATATTGTAAGTGTTCATATGCAGATGCAGGTATCAGGGAAAGAGATGACAATAATTGCATGAATTGCATGCAGTGGTCGATTTCTATATTTTTATTATTTTTTTCTATTATGTATTATTCTATATTTTTATTATTATATTTCTATTCGTTGAACTATATGACATTTGATGTATGTGGAGCTAACTAAACCATTCATACACATCCAGATGTCAGGCCCACGGAACATGTTATTGGACGGAATATGCATCCGAAATCTATTCCCTGAAGGCTCCCCTGACAGTATATATGGATGAATCATATGCGTAAATTAAGGCAAAATGTCTATATAATACGTTAGCTTTGTTTTGCTTATACGATGGATCATTAATTCTTAGAAAAAAGAAGATGCAATCACCTCTTTTACATGCCCCTAGATCCGCCGTTTGCCAACATTTTTCTTAAAAATACTTGCAACAATGCAGGTGCAAAGATTTCGATCACTTGAACCGTCTGCGACATTATCAAAGACATCAAAATATTACATAACCACTTCGAAGTACACGATCTCCAGAAAGCGTGATCTTCCTCAAGCATGCCTTCAAAATAGTGCCCTGGAATCGCCTCTAGGGGAGACAATTTTTGAGCTCACAATATGTCAAAAACATGGTTAGGAAAAGCCACATTGGGAATGGCGAGCAAAAATCGGAATAAGATTCCCGTACCAGTGATCAGATTCAATTTCCTCCGTATGCCGAGGGGTGTTTGAACATCCCCCAACCTTGTGAACCATGCATCGGAGAAAAATGAAAGATACACCATTGGGAAAGACTTGTGGAGTAGAGCTCGAAACCAATAACATTTCTGAAAACTGACCGTAATTTTAAGAAAATATTGCCAAAAAACTTTAAATTTCACGTCTTTTTGTGATCCGTTAATAGCTCAGGAACAACCCCATATTTTTCCTCAAATCATGCCTTACACAATACGTAATAAGACGTTTAACAGCGCTTTTTTAGGTAAAGTTGCCCTTTTTTGAACTTCAGTGCAAGTCAGGTCAGGTCACGTCATCGTTCCAAACTGATGCATTTGTAAAATGTACCTTCTCTTTTTCTACCTACAGAACAGCAAATTACTAATCCCGCGCAAAAGGTTTGGGCTTAAAATATGCGCCTATATTTGTGGGCCGTGACCTGAGCCAAGGTCACGGCTCCTCTAATGACATAGTAACTTATGTGCGGGGCTATAGTGCTGATAATAACTGAGCATCGCAATCCTGTGAAAATCTGTCCAAATTTAGACAAAGTCTCAAAAAGGCGATAACACCGAACTGACCTCAGGTCATTGGCCTGGAACGTTCCAAAAAATCTGAAATATGCAAATTGTGCCTTATATCATGTGCTATAATTCCGCAAGCTTTAGCGAACCCAATTTAAGTCCAATAAAACTGCATGGGATCAAAGTTTTTTGAAAGTTGACCTCTTTGATGTAACCTAGGTCAGTGACCTCACTTGATTTGGGGATGAAATCTTCAAAATACCTGTGTAATGAATGATTAAAAAGGTACTCTAAATCTGGCGGCTCTGTGTTTTCTGTTTTTCCACTGTGGCCGAAAAAGCTGAGGGAGGTGTCCAACCCCCTCCCTGACACGTGACGCGTTAATTCATGGTTTTCTAATGGTCCGTCCGGTAACGAACAATTTTCATGATACGAACGCTCCGAGCGGCATTTAAGCTGCTACGATGCAAAGACACAATGTAGATATTATATTTAATAATTACGCCGAAGGCCTTGGGTGTCCTCCCTAAGGCTCCCATCTCAGGAAACAATTAATTTCCTCCTCGTCAAAATTTCCTTGCTGGGTACATTTCAATGACAAACGAATGGATGATAAAATATGGGACCTTTATTTTTGAACTTGATGTGGGAGCCCAAGTACAAGTTAAGGCTTAAAAGTCACTTGTCATAAATAATCGTTCGATTGTTTTGAACCATGTGTGTTACAGCCCATTACATAGGCCAGGTAGGGCAATGGTCCTATCAACTTGCATTGGCATAGGCAATATTAGCTTTGATTAAATCTGGCATTAGCCCGATGGTGTAACGTGGGAAGAAATTGCCGAGAGATTGCTCTGGCCCTACCGACTTTAGAACGCTCTAACATTTTTTTTCTCCGTGGTCTCGATTCATATGTTACTTATAAAGGTAATGGCTACTTGGAATGAGGATTCTATTTGTTATGGCTTCAGTCAGGATATGGAAGCTCGACACTCTACTTCCCAGCCATCGGCCTGACTTTGTGGTCACCCGGCAGGCTAGCAAAATATGTGTTTTATTTGCTATGATGAAATGTAAGCATATTCTTGCATACATTTTTCTTATCAACTGGCAGTTATTCTAAGCACTCCACATTTCCTGTTATTCGATTCAGTCGAGACATCCGAAAGTCGATCGGCCCTGAAGCCATCGCTGCCTTTGAACTCCTTTTTCTAAACATTTTCTTGGGTTATTTGAAGGGTGTCAGTGGGACCGACCCTGCCAGTTTTTTGTTGCATTGGGTGGGGGTAAACACCTTGACTCACGAGCCTCCTAAGCAGACTCGCTTAGCTGACTCATTTCGACTCGCTTAGCTGTTCTGTCGCCACAAGTGTACATCACAACTCCCAACAGACTGGCACATGACGACTTCTGCTTTTAGACAATGTGTAACTTGGCTTTCGAGGACACGGGTGAAAATAGGAGAAACATTTAAAAACAGGAAGTTCGTAAATGACAGATGTAACCTGGCACTTTCGACAGGAGCCGAGAACAGAAGAGCAGCTGTAGCTGCCCTTGACCTCTCTCCCGGCAGATCCAGCTTCGCCTCATTTCGTGTCGAGCATGCACCCTTGCCCCATGCAACTTGACACAATAAAACTTTTTAACATATCATACGGCCGATTAGCTTCTAGAGGCCTCGAGCTGAAAAGTGGACACCAGCGCTTCCGTCGCTGGCCGGGCCCGCTGTGTATGCGCGTCGTTCTTGGAGACGAATCAATTTCGGGCGAGGTCGACTCGGCGACAGGGGAAGGGCGGAGCTGGGCCCCCGGAAGGTGACGTCTGTTTAGGGCCGCGCTGCTAGGAGACCCTGTAACCTGGTCCGGCCAGGCGGACGGCGCCAAGTTCGCAGTGAGGCCACAGCACCGGGCGAACAGGGTCGCAGGTAAGCCCGGCCGAACAGGGTCGCAGGTAAGCCCGGCCGAACAGGGTCGCAGGTAAGCCCGGCCGAACAGGGTCGCAGGTAAGCCCGGCCGAACAGGGTCGCAGGTAAGCCCGGCCGAACAGGGTCGCAGGTAAGCCCGGCCGCCAGGCAGGTAAGCCCGGCCGCCAGGCAGGTAAGCCCGGCCGCCAGGCTGTCTCCGCCGCACAGCAGGACGGGGAATCGGCAGTTGCCCCGGCCGGGTTCAGACGCGGCCGAGAGTCCGACCTGAAACATCAGGGTTCTAACAGCACGAGATTTTTCCCAGTTCGAACACTTAAGCTTCGAACTTCAGTAGTGTGTGGTAAACGGTACGTGAGCAGGACACGCTTTTCTTTCATCTTGTTCAAAAGGATGTCATTCTATGGTCCAGCATGACAGAAGTGTCTTTCTATGTTGTTTCACAGCTTAGCCCTTTAAACACCTACCGATGCCGTTGGATGGTCATAGCCATTTGCGGCGCTATCAAAACCCATTAAACTACGACAGCCTGCGATCTAAGAAATTGTAAACGTAAAACATGAATAAATCCCGCAGTTTTTATGCGTATATTCGCGATTTCATCTCCGTGCACATACGTTGTTTCAAATGGGACGGAACAATGTAGAAGGCAACAATCATGATTAACCCAAGTAAAGTAAAGCGCTACAAAATGTTTTACCCCCACGAAAACGCCAGTTCGCGTTATCCCCACCCCGCACCCCGTTTCTTTTTGGCTGCCGGTTTGACTCCTTGCCGCGCGATGAAAGGTCTCCGCCCGGGGGCGCTGGTCAGTGCGCGCGGTGTCCGGTATCTGCCGTCTGTTGCAGCAGTGCGCGGGAGGGCAGCGCGCCTCCCTGGCCTTCGCCACCGTGTCGCACGAGCGGCCAGCGCGGCCCGGCCCGCCCCGCCACGCCATCATGAGGCCCCCGCTGCTGGCAGCGCTCTGTGGTGAGTGAGCAACAGAACAGCAGCAGCACCAGCAGCTCTCTGCTGGTGGTGCTCTGGTTTCGTGTAGTGCCATGCACCACATTTTGTTTTTTTTTTTATAACGTCGTTGTGAACCCCATCTGTTGTAACCTGAGCTGGAGAAGGGAACGGCTTCTCCCCAATCCTCAATTATTTTTTTCCGAAAGTGCTTGTGAACGGCTCGCATTAAGAGCATGAAATTCGCAATAACTGAGCTTTCATTTTTTCCATACTTTTCCGCAAAAAAGGAACATTACCAGGTCATGTCATGTCGCCGAACTATAATGTCATTCTTCATGATCTGCAAGCCATTTTTTTAAATGTGAATCACTTTCTAGCTTCTTCCTCAGCAGTCTTACGGGAGACGGATCCAATTTCCGATACAGGACTGTTTGTACGTATGCTGGAAAATATAGCGGTATTTAAAAAGGCAATAACCTGTTCATAATCATGTATCATGTGAGATTACTAACCCTTTATGGCTTTTACATGGATTTCAACTGGTTGAAGAGTAATCTTTTGGGATAATACCAGCAAAAAGAACTCATCAAGGCTAGTCGAATGAACGACCAGTCATCAGAGATTGTCATAGATCAGACTGAGCTAGAGTGGAAGTGAGGTAAAAAAGAAAATTGACGTTCTAATTTTTATTTTGGTGGAATACCAAGATATTTATTGACTCAGTTAACTAATGAGGTCAGGTCAAGCCATGACCTAATTTCATGCATGTTTGTGGCACTGTTATGATGCATCGCACTTCCACTTACCCAGTGGTTTTGGTAACAAGTTGGATTGCAGATGATGACCGCAACATAGAACACTTGATAAGCATTTGTCACTGCCCTGAGGATCAACCTGCGTCAAGTGGAGTCATCAGGGTTCATTTCCCTTTGATGACCTCTGAAGACCCTAGATAGACTTATTTTTTTGCGCTGAATTTGATTTCATCACCTATTTCTACCCGAGGAAAAACAATAAATTATCATTTCTAGGCAGGCAGATATGGTTTCATGGAAATCATATGTTGCGGACAACGGATACCCATATCTGGGGCCAAGACCTCAGCCAAGGTCACGCATATTCTGGTAAGATTATGGTAGCATATATTATTGGCCATGTTTTTAGCAATATCTTAGTATGAAAACCCCACGAAAATTCACCGGCATTCCAGCAAAATATCAGAAGTGACCTGACCTGAGGTCAATGATTTTTTATTTTCCGAAAAATCTGGAGCATGCAGGTTACACTTATTTACACTTATTACATTCTGTTACTCTTGCACGTTCCATGCAAATCTCTGCAGTTCTAAAAAAGTTATCACGGTCCAATTTTTCTGGCGACTAACCTCTTTGACCTGACCACTGTTAGTGCCATAACCTCCTAAGAACTTAAAATTTTCACACAGGATGGAAAATAAATATGAGGAATGGTGCTGAAAATTTTGCGGCGCTGCGCGCCGCCGTATTTTGCAACGCTCGGAAAACCTCAGGAGGTGGATTTCCGCCCCTCCTAGCCGGGCGAGAGTTAACACGGGCAATGGAAGGGGTTTTGCTCTAACGCACTGCAAGGGGGCACAAAGTGCTTCCCCATCCGATCTCGGAAACAGAAAGAGTGAAATTTTATAACACATGAATTTTTATAAGTAGGGAAGGGCCATGACAATTTACATGGAGTGCAATTTTCGTGACCCTAGATCAATATCCTCTAGGTCAAAGGGGGTCGAAAACGTCAGCTTCGGGCACTTTCTCAGCCCATAAAGGCCATTACGCACAGTTTTCCAAACGGAACGGGAAAAGGGTGCGTGTTTGAACTTTAAAAGGTGGAATACGACAATTTCCATTCATTCGGTGTCTTGGCTAATGATTTTGGGTCGAGGTCTTGTCAGATAATCGACCTATGGTGCCATTTTTTTCACTTTCGTAGAACAGATTTCGAGCAACACAAGATACTGGTGTAGCTTGTGCGTAAATAAGGACGCTAAGCGCATCTTCCAGCATATTTTCAGTGCAGATAGCCGACATCGGTACATTTGATCACTTCTAGCGTTTACTAACCTCCGCAAGGCCAAAAGAAGTGAAACGAGGTCATTGGCCTTGGATGAAGTTTTTGACCCAAAGTAAGCTTTATGGCAACTGTTTGCGCCGAAGTCGTGTCGTTATAATGAACCCAGTTACACGATTTGATTGCTTAAAAAACGTAAATCCGTAAAATTAGTTTTATTATATATATATATATATATATATATATATATATATATATATATATGCATATATGTGCTTATCAATGTGCCAAACGTGTTTTTATTAGGGTATTTGAATGCATATTTCATACAAAGCACCATGTTGCGAAGAAAATTTGGACCAGGTCACAACATAAATGACCTTGACATTTGATAACTTTGACCTTTACTGGCCCTGGAACATGTAAGCGTGTTAATGTGCGCACACGTGTTTTTATTAGTGTCTTTGAATGTCTATTTTATACAAACCGACATGTTGCGAAGCAAATCTGGATCAGGTCACAAACCGCTTGACTTTGACCTTTGATGACCTTGACGCTTACTAACACTAGGTTTGGTCTTCGCATATTCATCATTTATGCCCGAATGATGTCGGCTAATTATGCTCAAACGGTTATCTTACGTAGGGCGTTAGTCCTTTTGCAAAGTTCCCATTTGTCAGCGGGAAGCGTTATTTTTGTTGTCTGTTTGACTTCAAATGCTTTAACCCGTGCAGTGGAAGGGCGTTTCGTGCTAACGCGCACTGGAAGGGGGGTCCAAAAGGACCTCCTCCGATCTTGGAAACGGAAAGAGCAAGAGACATGGAATTTTGTGAGCAGAGTAGGGTCATAACGATTTACCTCGCATGTAATTTTCATGATCCTAGGCCAATATCTTTAAGGTCAAATGGGGTCTGAAAGGTCAACTTTGGACACTTTCTCGGCCCGTACAGGCTATTCCGTACAGCTTTTCGAACGAAACAGGAAAATAGTGTTTGTTTGGGCGTTAAAACGTGGATTACGACAATTTCCATTCATCTGACGTCTTGGCTGAGGATTTCAGGCCGAGGTTATGTCAGGTCATTGACCTATGCCGTCATTTTTTCATCTTGTGCAAATGAGATTTCAGGCAACACGGGTTAGCTTGAGTGTAAACATGGGGACGCTACACGCATCTTTTGACGTATTTTCAGTGAAGGTAGCCAACATCGGTACATTTGACCATTTCCAGCGTTCATATTTATGTGTATATGTACACGTATATTTGTATATACATATGAGCATCAGTTTGCCAAACGTGTTTTTAGTAGGGTCTTTGAATGTATATTTCATACAAATCGGCATGTCGCAAAGCAAATCTGGACCAGGTCACAGGATATTTGACCTTGACCTTTAATGGCCTTGACCTTAACTGCCCCTGGTCTATGTAAGCGTATCAGTGTGCGCACACATGTTTTTATTAGTTTCTGTGTGCGTCTCTGAATGCATAGTTGAGAAACAAAAAACAATTAATCGTTGACCTGACCTGTGGCCGCCTTACGCCTGGTTATTAAGTTCCTTTTGGTTTGTATGCATAGTTCATACAAACCGACATGTTGCAAAACAAATCTGGGTCAGGTCACAGGCTAGTTGACCTTGGCCTTTGACGACCTTGGCCCTTATTGACCCTGGCTTTGGTCTTGGTACATCCATCGCTTGCGCCCAAATGACGTCGCCTGACGGTGTTCAAACGGTAATCTTAGGTAGGACGCTGGTCCTTCCACAAATTTGTCAGCGACAACCGCTATTTTCGTTATGTTTGCTTGACTTCAAATGTTTGAAACTTCAAAAATTTCAGACTGGTTTTCGATTTTTCTCCGTTAATTGGCGAGTTATTCAATTACCATAAATGTCACAAAGTAGCAGCAGCCAGCTTTGATCCGTTTTTGAGATTTTCAAGAAAAACGGGTGGGGGGTGGGCACAAAAAGATATTTGACCTTTCCAGTGCTCGTGTTAGACTCCAAAAACTTCTGGCTGATTTTTGATTTTTCTACGCCAATCGACGAGTTATTCAATTGCCATAAATGCCACAAAGGAGCAACAACCAGCTCCGATCCGTTCTAGAAATTTTCGAGAAAAAAGGGGGCACGAAGTGCCCCCTTTGTAGTGCACGTGTTGAAGTATCAAACAGGCATCAGATAGGTATTTCCCATTGACGACACAATTTCTCGGGCTTTGAAATCTTAAAAAGAACTTAAGCCGTAGCCTGCCATTCAACGCCCGAAAAAAAGCGATTTTGCCTCGGACCCTACCTGTTCTTGGTGGATTGGAGTCAGCTTGCCTCCTCGCTTTCTGAAGCGTGGGTACACCCATGCATTGACGTCTACGATGTACTCATGTTGTAGAATTATGCATACAATGGGGTCGATCTAGGAAGTCCAGGAGGACTGAAAGCCTTCTTGTCCTGACGTTTCCAGATTCCAGTGGCCGAACGATAGCTCGGAAGAACAGTTGCCAGCTTAATCAACGCTCATGCTGAATCCTGGATCTGTGACTGCATTACACGAACTTGTATTTCCATTTGAAACACTTCATGGACATTTGCTATTGCCAGAATTCCAATGTGACCCAGCTTTACCTTACATCTGCGTTCACTAGTGTTAAAAGTAATCCCGAAATTTATTCCTCTGCCGTCCCATTTATGTCGAACTGGGGTTTCGTATGGTATTTAGGTTGGATTTTGTATTTCATTACGTATCTGGAAGCTATGCGGGTTGGCTTTTTTCTTTGTTACTGCCTGCTGCTATTATGATTGTAAGTTTCTCCAGTTTGCGCATTTAATCTTATGCAAGACGGTAAAATTCTGGCCGAGCCGTGGACAGAAAAGGGGACGCGTCCCATTCAACAACGTCCCATTCAACAACACCAAGATTCGGAAATACACATTCCCCCTGTCCGCCTTACATGACAACGCTTAGGAGAAAGGCCACCTTCCACACCACAGTTCCAGTTTGAGGAGCTGCACTTTAACCACAGTAGCGAACTGAAAACCAAGATGAATGTAGGGTTAACTTTCCACCTGACGGAAACGTCTGCTACAGGCTACACGCGCGTGCGTTCTTGCACGTCGTGTCCTCTGTGAACTAGGCCTCAGTTTTACATACTAGTGAGTTCCGTAGCCGCAAGCAAAGCCAGTTTATCCAGTGTGATTTTACATGTTAAGGTTCCTGAAAGCTTCTGTTTGCGGACGTTCCTTATTTATTTGCGATCTTAGCCGGGAAATCTTTTGCACTTCGAATTTCGTTGCCTCATTTATTTCCTGATTTTCTGAAGATCGGCTAGCACTGAACATTGAGTTTAATGTCTTCATTGCTCGTGAATCTAACATGCTTTGCACATAAAACATGGCCTTTTTCTGAAATTAAAAGGGTTAGTTTTATTTTCGATTCCTCCTGAAAAAAACAATTTGCCGATTAGAATCATCAGTTGACTGGACGACGTGCAGTGCTCATGTTTACGAAATGTGGCACCTCAGTTCGGCATCAGTATAAGCCGACGCTTGGACTCTCTGACGCTTGATCTTTGACGCTTGTCTTCGTGCCTTACTATGGAGTGCACGATGGAGTGCATTCATTTGATCAAAGATAAGGGCTGTGCGGTGTTTTCATAATATTGCGGTTCTTGGTACAGCATTCCGGTGAATTGCATGAAAAAACATCGTTCGTGATACGCCAAGTTCCCTAGTCGTTACCGAAACTGTGGCAAACAGATGCTATCATATTCGTATACGTAATGTCTATTATGACGATCTCATGCTTAGTACTAGACTGATGCATTACATTCACTCGTTTTATTATGTTCTGGTAGGTCTCCTTAAATCATTGATAAGTTGTATCATTCCACGCGCCATACGCGATAC